>OY776130.1:58407556-58995607 GCA_963675135.1 Galeopsis tetrahit | reverse complement strand
TCTTTGTAACTTATGTGTTGAATAAAAGCTGAAGTCGTACTGATATATCTATTTCAAGTTTGATGCTGTGCCATAGCTACATAAATTAAAATCAGAGTGCATAAAAGTATTTAAAACTTTCTAAAGATATCCTTACACTGAGGCTGAAAGCTAATCCCTTATTTCATTTCTGCCGTTCTACATCCCATTTGTGTCTTCAGCATACTTCTGCAATTTATCCCATCCACTCTTATATACTTTGTTCTTCTTTTTATAACTTTGTATGGTTTTCTTTCTGTGTTTTTTGTGTAGGCAAAAAGGCGTGATACTTGGTGCCCTGGAAATCTTGGAAGGAAGAAGTTGAAGGAGGTACCATTTGTATTTTCCTAAACATTCAAAATACAAAAATTAAAATGTTCATGAGTATTCTTTAACATTCTTCCTTGGTTCTCTAGTTGTCATCCGAGGTCAAACAGGAAACTTCTGAAGTTAAATCAACAATCGAAGACCGCATTATGGGTCCACTTCTTCCTTTCGTAGATTTAGTTAAAGAAACAAGTACTGATGAGTTCTGCGAACAGGACAAAGATTGTAGATCAATTGTTTTGGGAGACTGTCCTGTTCCTGCTCCTCAGGCTCTGCTGCATGTTACCAGTAGGAGAAAAGTTCCACCCAGAAAAAGAAGTTTACCTATGGTTAATATCTGTTATATGAATTTTGTAAAACCCTTTTCAATTGTTTTCGGGCATTGATTATATCTGCTGCAGGAGAGCAATGACTTGGCGGAAATGCAAACAGAATATGAAAATTTACTCTTAGAATTTGAGAGCCATGTTAGTTTTTCTTACTTATTTACTTATAATATATGGTTGTATTGGTGCTTCTTATCACTAACTTTTCCTCTTCACAGAGGATAACAAGTGATATTCAAATTGATTGCTTAATGAGGAAGCTTGCCGAGGCTGATAGTATTCAGAATACCAATTCTATATCTCATTCAGATGGGAATACAAGTGTCAGGGATTCGGATGCTATTAATGTGATAAAAAAGCTCGAAGAAAAGGTTTTCCTTGTTTATACTTTACATTCACTGAATTTCTCTAAGACTGCCCCTACATTTAACATTGCATTTCAGCTCAACAGAATATTGTGAATAAGTTGAATTTGGAATTGCCTCCTGTTTTTGGATGAGAAAGATTTGTCCAAGACTTGTAAATTAAGATTTTATAGCTGCAACTTGGAGTTGTTTGGTATCTGGCAGCGGATACTGGGTTTACTAGGATCTTAGATAACTTTGCAGTTGAGGATTCGGAGCCAATTGGAATTTGCAATTCCTGTAGTGGATTGGGATGATGATAGCTAGTAATTTAATTGCTACAATAGTTTGGATGCATATATTTTCTGGATTACCGATAGACGAGAACTTTTAGAATTTACTAAAATACATTTAGAGGAGAGTAGCAATACCTTGAAAGATGTTTCTTGGTCCTTTCAGAGTTTGTACTATAGGATTATCCCATACCTATGCTGATTTGTGCATGATCTCGTGATTTTTAATGCCCATGAAAGATGTGCTTTGTCTGTTTCACTTGTAAATTCATCTAAAACTGATATGCAGATCACAATCTTAGAGATGGAGAAGTCCTCAAGCCATTGTGTATTTGACTTGGCAACTGAGCAGACTATATCTGCACAGGAGAAATATGAAAAGGTTCATGCTCTGACTCTGTTAGTTTTCTTTGTGAACATAATTTGTGTAGCTAGTACGTCTTCAGTCACAATGTGTTGAGATTCTCTGATATGTTTACAGTGCTCAGTTATGTTTATACTTGATCGCAATGCAGCTCATGGGTAAATATTTGAAAATTTAGTTCTGGTAGTAGGTGGATAAATACTGAGATACTTATACTGAGAAATACAGAGAGCCTTGCATGCCTAATTGGCTATACACATTTTTCATATTATGATTTCTAATTGACCTTATAATTACATTAATTCTTTTACATAAGCTACGTTAGTTATTTATTTCTCTGGGTTATTATTGATAACTAGAATCTGTGACAGATGCGTCTTCTTTGTCATCCTCAGTTTTTGTGGTGCCCTTAAAGTGTTCACATTTCTTTATAAATTGATGATGACAGTTGGAAGTCTTTAATTCTTCTTATTTAATCCAATTCCCAAGACGACATTTAATACATAAGAGAACGAGAAAAGTGAAAATATATCATACATCTTGAGGGCACCACATAAACTGGATGTCCTTGGAGATGACTGATGAGTACATCTCGAGAACTTTTAGGAATTCTGCGCCATGATGTTTGATTATATATATTTTTCTTAAACCTATTGAAGTTGAGAAATGCTGTTTTGAGATTGTTTAATACAGCTCTATGAGGAACTTATGCTTGCACGAGAAGAAGCAACTCTGGCTCAGGATAAACTTGCTTCAGCACAATGTAGCATGGTAACTTGCTTCAAATGGTTTTCATGTCTGAATCTTTGTTTTTTTGGAAGGTTTTTATTATAGTTTGCTGTAAAACTAATTATTAATTTCTTAACTTCTTCCAGGAAGAATCTGATTGGTTGACCAGCCTAACAACAGAAGTCCAGGAAATAAAGCTGGAATTTGAAAATTCAAAGCGTCTTATTGGATCTTTCTCATCCGTTACGGATGAACTACTCCACTTCTCATCTATGATACCCAACTGGATGCTGGTGAGAAGAGATCTGTAGGCAATGTGTTTTTTTTTTCGATTTTAACCTAATTCAGTAATTCTAATTTTTTTTAATAGACATAATTCCAATATTGGTGCAACCTATAGTGTTGGCATGCGAATGTATTTAGGAATTTGGTTTTTTGCTGCAACAATTATGGAAGAATATTTGACAGTGTACAAAAATGACAATACATATCATGATCTAACACACCTTAACCATGATTTTTATCAACACAATTAATTTACCGTTATCTCTTTTTAATTTTTCGAGCAAGTCAGGATCTTAGACCTTCAGCCTCCCAAAGTTTGGTTCAGATAGAATCAATTGTTAAGAGCCATGAGAAGGTACAGTCTTTCTTGAGGAACAAAGTTCGTGGGCTCGAGGATGAGAAGGTATTTTGCTTGTGAAAATACTTGGCAACTTAACCAAATACAATTATTGATGTTCTTGTCACTTGTTGAAATCTAGCTTGCTCTTCACAACCAAGCTTCAGATCATCGTAGTAGGATAGAAGAATTAACTATAGAAGTTCAGAATTCTGTAAATGTGTTGATGGTAAGTTGCTCCACTTTCACTTTGTTCTGATATTTTTTAAGCTTACTCCACAATTTGACCCAACCAGTTTTCCTTTTAGAAACTTAAGGAGGAACATGAAGCTGAAAAGTCAGAATTTATATGCCAACAACAAATGATCGAAAGGGAGATTTCATCTTTATCATCTTGTTCTTTGGCAAAGGAAAAGGAAAGTATTAGAAAAGAGTTGGAGAAAACGAAAAATAAGTTAAAAGATATGGAATTCAAGCTCAAGAATGCTGTTCAGGAGAAAACAAAACTTGAGGTCTACCATTCTTCTTGTTTTATTTTTATTTTTGGTATGATCTTTCATCTGACACAACAGTCACAAATGTACCATACGCATTTTACTGGACATACCAGGGTGAGAAGTCATGTGCAGAGAGAGAACTTAAAAGGCTTCAAGGTCAAAAGGCAATGCTTGAACGTGATATGAGCAAACATGAATCCATTATTGGCAAAAGGCGTGATTCAACTGTTGATAGGAGCTTGAATGTGTTTGATCATAAACGAGCCAAGGGCTCTACTCCTATGCCTGATCTGGAGGTGGTTTTCAATAATTATGAAATTTATAAAAATCATGCAGTTAGTTATTATAATTCTTTTACTTTGCTCTTTGAGTGAGTGTAAAGGGTTAAATGCTTTTTTTTTTATCTCTCTGACCGATAGTGTCATATGCAGTGTTTATTACACATTATAATATGTATCTGCCCTTTTATGCAGGAGTACAAGACGCTGGAAGTTCTTGCTTCTCAAATGGAGGCTGAAATTGCATCTTTAGAGGATCAACTTGCATTTGCAAATGCGGGCAAGGATTTAGCAACCTGCAGAGCTGAAAGTTTGGCTTCTGATCTGGAGGCATTGTCCGATGAGTTGAACTCGTCAAACTCAGAGTTGAGTACTCTGAAGGATGAAGTTTCAGTTCTTGTAAGTCTTTCTAAGTTCAATTCCAACATATTGGGTTTTCTCTATTCTGGGGAATTATCTGAACTTGTTATTAATCATTTGAAAGTTACCTAATATTTAGAGAACTAGTCTAGAAGAAGCTAGAGTTGAAGCAAAGGAAATGGAAGGTTCTCTTAAATCTTTGTCAGAGGAGAAGGAGGAGTTGTCAATGGTATGATTATTTATTTATTTATTAACTATTGTTATACTTTTTTTGTAAACTCAAAACTTTGTATATTCATGGATGCTGCCATTGTTTCATACAGCAACTGACTGAAGCCCTTATGAATGGGGAGGAGGAGAACGCAATATGGCTGTCCAAGGAGATAGCTTCCAAGGAAGCCATTAGAGTAAAGGAAAAACAATATACTTCTGAAATTGCTTCATTATCTGAAAAATTGTTGGAGGTATTTTCTTAAGCTACACACAAAGTTTATCAATAATTATGTGAAATTTTTTCCTTATAAAGTCTTAAACTCTTATTACACGTTTTCCTTCTATATATTCCATTGATGTCTGCACAGAAATCCTAGGGCGCCACTCTCTAAATATAACTTTACATGTAGGGTAGCTGAAATTTGTAAGGGTACTTGATCCTATGTGCATATTAAGTTCCCACCTTATTATGCAACAGATAACATTTCCCTCCACTTTTTGTAACTATGACATGCATACCATGGCCGCCTGCATATGTGGTCTTATTATCCTGGCTCATTTCATAATTTCATTCTTCTACATTTTTAATTTACATTTGAATTGATTTCTTATTCCTTACAAGAAATAATGTGGCTAATTTGTCAATTTCTTTGGAACTCTGGTTTGCTTTCTTGTTGTCTAAGAATTATGATACTTATCTACTATATATGACACTATTAGGTACAAAATGAACTGGAGATTTGCAGAAAGGATAGCAAAGATCTTGAGGAAAGGTTAACAAGGTCAGAGGAAAATGCTGCTTCAGAGCAGCAGTGCAGGTTTGCCTTTCATTTTGGGTGTTAAGAAATTTGTATTCACCTCTTTCAATCCAAGATCTTGGGATTTTCTTTGTTCTTATCATCCGTAGGCATTTCTTTCGCCATGTAAATTACTGTTGGTCTTTGTGATAATAATCAGATGCTTCAAGGAGACACCATCAGAAGCCAACTTCTTCTCAAATGAACAGCAAGCTTCTGACGACGACAACAAAAGATCCCCTGAGGTAAGTTCTTACATTGCTTCTTCTTATTTCTTACCATGCATATAACTTAACTGTATTTCTTTCCAGACTATACAAAGCTGGAAATCTTGTGAAGAAATTGAAATTCTGCAATCAGAATTGGGTCTTCTGAAAAAGGAAAGGCAATATTTATTGGCTCAAGTTCAAGAACTTGAAGGAAGACAGCATGTTCCTATCGATGATTCTCAGGTCTGTATAGCTTAATCACTAGTATCTAATCACCTACAACTTCACAATTTCCTTGATATATTAGCTTTAGAGAAAAGAAAACACACAACTGATTAACATTATTTTTTAAGTTAAAACATGAACTGAAGCAGCAGAGCCATAGACTTGCCAGTATGGAAGAAAAAGCGCGCAATGTAAGCATCATTGGTTAATCAAGTGCAGAAAATCTCTTTAAATTGAAATTAATATCTTGATAATTTTTTAGAAAAATGTCATTTCTGGTGAATTTCAACAGGATGAAGTAAAAAAAAGTAAGGAGAAGGCAAAACTGAGAATGCGGCTGCATGGAGCTCAAATGAAGTTGGATGCATATAGCGACAGGTACAAGGGATCGGTGGACGAGTTAGAGTACATGAATCAGAGATATGAGGAGGCTTCAGCAAAGCTGAAGAAACAATTAGGTCAATATGGCATGGAAGTACTTAATCTCAAGAAACAATTAGCTGAACAAGCCATCGAAATCCTTAATCTCAAGAAACAAATTGTTGTTTTGGGAGGACAACGCTAATGATTACCTTGGGCTCCTTTTTTCTTTCTTGTGAGATATATGTTGTATATTTTGTGTAACATGTACATACACCATGATGAAAGTATCGCAACCTTAATTTTAAGATATATGACTGCGATATTAATATCGTAATTTTTTTGAAAACATGATGGAAATTTTATTAAAATCTTGAAAATTTAACATGAAATTTTTGGGATTATTATAACATACCCATTCAAAAGCAAAATAAAATTATATGTTTAAAACAAATATATAGATAATAAATTATATAAATATTGGTTGTCGAAGAACAATTGATAACATAATACAATACAAAATGACTAAATATATACATAATAAAAACAATTAATATTAAAATGATGACATTTGAGGTTTAAATATAGTAGTTGAAGTGACATCTTTGTTCAAATAATATTGGTATTAAGTTAATACTATTAACTTATCACATTATACATATGTTATTTATATGTTTAAAAAAATCACTAATATATCAACTCACCACTATTATAGAAATAATTTTTTTTAGATTTTGCGATATCGTGTGACATATCTGTGATATTTTTTGATTTCCGTTCAATAACACTACGGTTGAACGATATCGGTATCGATATTTAGCGATATATTTGCAACATACTGGAAAAATACATTACTCTAATATTCACTTCGCAATATTTGAATTTGCTATATATCCGCGATATTTTCCAACTTGTACATTAATGGGAACTTTCAGAGTTAATTTTATAATTAACCATTATTTTTCATGCATCAATTTTGTGTTATTTTAATTTAGAGTAGTTGTGATTTTGAGTTGCTAATTAGACTTGTGGGTTAGTGGAACCCCTAATCTTTTTGTTTATTTTTTTCTAAAAGGCATTTAGATAATGGGGAAATTAGTATATAGGACATTTCATCTATAGAAACTCGAAATAAAGACAAAAATTTTAAAAGTTAGGAAGAAGGACAATTTGATTTATAAAAGTACAATTTTAACCTCCGTTTAAAAATAAAATCGAAATTTGCATATTCAATTAAGATAAAATAGAAAATTCAAAACAGTAGCCGATGAAATAGGAAATTTATTTCCTTACAAAACAAAAAGGAAAGTCTAAAAAAGCAATCCCTACAAATCATTGTTCCACTAAGTCCAGTTTTCTCAGAAAGCCATCCCTACAAGTCCAGTTTTCTCAAAAAAGCCATCCCTACGAGTCCAGTACGTTTTCTTAAACCTCATTCTTCTTAAAAGTTTTCTGAAAAATGACAACAAATCCAAATCCATACAATTATAAAAGTAATGTTAAAAATTATAATTTATCAATCATAATTAATATTATTAAATTTAAATATATCCACTACTCCCCACAATTATCTCACGTAATCCAAACCAACAATATATTTTTGACCTTTTCAAACATACTGATATTCAATGGTAATTTTTTTCTATAAACAATATTATAATTAAAATTTCTAAAATGAATAGTTTATTTTGATATCCACGTTTGCATAATAGGTACACGTCAATATTATAATAATACTTTTTTTATTTAACATCTATAACCAAATGATTCACGTAATAATACTATGATTATCGTAGTAATCATAAATATAGAAAAAAATGGTGTATTTTACATTCCATACTGCACATATCTCAATGTGCATATTTGTTTGGCATATACGTGCGCATATATTCCATAGAAAACGTTCCACGTTACTGAATTAATTACATTATATGTATTTTTTTTTTTTTTTGTTGCTACGGTTTTCCATCCAGATTGTTTAAGATTGTCTATTCGGGAATTTAATATTTCGAACGCAATTATGACCGAGATTATGACCGATGGATATTTAGAAAAGTTTAAAATTTCGAACGCAATTATGACCGAGATTATGACCGATGAATATTTAGGAAAGTTTGAAATTTCGAACGCAATTATGACCGAGATTTCCGGGAATTTAATATTTCATCAGCTCCTGTTTTGAATTTCCTATTTTATCTTAATTGAATATGCAAATTTCGATTTTATTTATAAACGGAGGTTAAAATTGTACTTTTATAAATCAAATTGTCCTTCTTCCTAACTTTTAAAATTTTTGTCTTTATTTCGAGTTTCTATAGGTGAAATGTCCTATATACTAATTTTTGTCTTTATTTCGATTTTGCGATGGATGCAGATTTAGTTTCTCGGGGACCGGGAAACTGAACTTTTGTCAAACATCGTCTTCTTCATCAGACTGCCGGTCATTGACCTTCCGGCGTACCACTTTCGATTGTCGCCCCTCCCCGGTCGAGGGCGCCGCCGATCTTCTTCCTCACGCACCAACAATGGTCTCGCAGATCTCTGTTCACCTCCGGCGTGCGCCCTCTCCGCGGCTGACATGGAGGAAATCCTCCACTTCTCCCTCGTATCATTTCTCATTTCAAAACATTCAAATCCCATATGCAACAAAATATTTACATATTATTGGGCCACATACCGATTACTTCGTTAACAATGTCTTCGAACTTTGAAGATTGTTGAACACGGATCAACTTGGTTTTCTCCTCGAATTCGAACTTTAAAATCACAGCATATTCCATTTCTGATTCAGTAAATTAACTTCTCCAATTAACACGTTCAATAGAACCCTAAATCGCATAATATAAAACAGGGGTGAATTAGAAAAGACCGAAGATCGTGTTGGACAGGGTATATATTGGAAGAACAATGAACCAATCGAATTATTGATTATTGAATTAAAACAACACGGAATAAAATTGCATACCTTAGTAATGGAATGGTTCTCGGATGAGATTTAGAAACTCAAAATTAACTCTATTTTGGGTAGTTCGGTGATGATCGCATATCGCAGATGGGATTTGCCAATCGAATTATTGATTATCGCAGATGGAATTTGCAGATGAAATTATTGCATCAACACCGAATTCATACCTTTACAATGGAATGATTCTGGTATCGAAGATAGCGCAAATGAGATTTGCAGATCGAATTATTGATTATCGCAGATGAGATTTGCAGATGGGATTTGCAGCAACACCGAATTCGTAACTTCAAAACGGAATGTTTCTGGTATAGAAGATAGCATTGTTGACCATGAAATGATTTAAATTTTAAATATAATTTTAATTTACAATTTGATTTAAAATTAAAAATCTTAATTTTAATTTAAATTATTGGTGTGATGAAAGAATAAGGGTATAATTGGTTATTTGGTTATGAATTTGACCTTAATCCTAATACTATAATTTTTTGTCTCTTTTTCTAGCTGTGTCTATAGGATTGTCCCTAATCTTAATTAAACTCTTTAGGTAATTGCATTCATATCCTGATCCATTTCCCTCACATTTAGCAATGCAATCCAATCTCATTTGTCGAAGTAAACGATACCTAATTTTGAGAAGGGTAAAGTCTAGTATGCACTCGAGTGCATATTGTGCACCCTAATCTAAAGAAAAGTGTATGTTATTAAACTGAAAAGTACAAGACAATATTACTAAAAAGTAAAAGTGTAAGTCACTATGACTAAAAATATTATTATACAGTTTAATAATTGAAAAGTGTAACACCATTTACCAAAAAATGTAAGTCAGTAAAGTTGAAAAGTGCAACATGGACTAGAATGCACAACATGCACTCGAGTTCACTCGAGTCCATAGCAGACCAACCCTTTGAGAAGTATATACACAGTGTATACACATTCATAAATATTTTACTCCGTATTGTTTATCTGTTCGTACTTTCTCCGTTCATGCCAAAATTGTTCATTTATTTTTACATATTGATTAAAAATTAATAATATTATATATATAATAAATTATTAATATATTCAAAAAAATAAAATATAGAGAAATACCGGATATGTCAAAAAAAAAATCGTTGGAATATTTAAAATAGAAAAATTGCTAACTTCGAAATGAAGAAATGAGTATTAAATAAAGGCAAAAACATGTTCTAGAGCGTATTAGAACCAACCGTATTGGGATGGGATATAAAGTACTATTAAGACAAGCACCTCCTATTTTATTCCAAATATTTTGTGTGGTCCAAAATTTCAAAGTAGGTTGAATCTCATTGACCTAATAACTAATACACCCAACTATTTTTAATCCACTTGGCAAGTGGCCTCACATATTCCCGATTTGAGATTCTTTATTTTGGGTTATATTCGGTATACATACAATGTACTTGTTTTTTTTTTACCTATTTTAAGAAATATTATTTATTTATAAATAATGTATATAATAAAACAGATAAAATGTGGATGAAGTATTATTTTAATGCATTTAAGTATTAATTAACGATGTAATATAATTTGTGTGTTTATTTCAGGATACAAATTGAAATACGAATAACTCACGCTCATATGTCTCTCCTATGTTGTACAACAACTAATTAAAAAAAGGAATGAAAATAAATTCAGTGAGTACTATTTGGATAAAGTTTGAAATATTGTACGAAAAAACATTGGATAATATTCTGAATGAACGGAAGTGTACTTTGGGGGATGTAAATACAGCACATACCTTTGATTCCATAACATGCACAACATTAACACATTTTTCGATTGCCGGTATCTAGCAAACATCTCAAATAAATAAATAAATAAAATTATATGAGAAAAGTACAACAAATTCAATCTAAACTAACAATCATTTAGATTCCTCTATTTTACTTAGATGTTTCATAATGTTGGATTGTTAAACACATTTTAACAATTCACAGTACTAAATATAATGTGAAACATCAAAATTGAAATCAGCGATTTTATCTATTTTTTCAACTAAAATAGGCCAACTCATCCATACCTAACAACTTAATTATTTAACAAATAAGTAAATACAATCCATATGAACCCCATCAACACCCACCCGGCCACCCCATATATATATAATATATATATATTGACATAGATATATAAATATATGTTTGTGTGGTGTGTGTGAAGTATTGGAGAAGGGAGTGTGTTTCCACGTGCATCTCTGAAGCTAAGACCTCCAAGTCTTGTGTTAGGCTTGTGAGATTAGTTAATATATAATGATTAGGCTTAAGTATTCGTGTGTCCATCACTTGAGGAATATTTAAAAACGAAAAAGCTAGCTAGTTAAATTAATTAAAGAGGAATTTGGATGATAGTTCCCTTGTGAGGGCCCAAACTTATTGATAGTTCAATTAAATCTCCTCAATCTTAAAACATATTCGGAAAATTTAAGCTAACACAAGATTTTGTGTGGACTTCTAATAAATTTGATGAAATCAATATTAGATTCTTAGGTTATGCCGTTAGATAATTTAGATTTACATATCTATCTATGTTTAAGATTTTATTTTATTATATTTAGGATTTATTGATGTTAATTTAATTCTGATTTTTTAAAAATAAATATCTATCTATCTTATTGCACTTATCTTATTATTTTAATGATTTTAGGAGTAAATTTGAGAAAACTGCAACGAATTGATCACATAGAAAAGTGCCCATCTAATTTGTTAAAAATGAGTATTATAAAATTGACAGGTTCTGCTTCCAAACTTGTCCTAATTTTTGGTTCCATTATCTTTAAAAAAGAAGTAATATATTAATGTTATTTTAATATTGTAATAAAGAATTGAAGGTGATGTTGGATAGTTGATCATCTGATAACAACAGCTGTATAATCATACATATAAATACATGCTTAATTACCAACTACACTAATTAACATAATTAAACTTAATCTGAAAAATGTTAGCCATATCTCCCCAATTTTGTCCTTCAGGGTGGCTGTTGGATGATCCCATCATTCATCAACAACAAAATTTTAACTATTTTTCAAGAGAAACTTCAGAATCCCTTGATCATATTCTCTATCCTAATTCCTCAAAAACACTTCACAAAAACGGCGAATTTACGAGTAATTTTCACGACGATAAGACGTCGACCAAGACGAAGAAGCTCAACCACAACGCGAGTGAACGTGACCGTCGTAAAAAAATCAACACTTTGTTCGCTGATCTACGCTCCCTTCTTCCACTAGAGGATCAATCTGTAAGTTGCACTTTTAGGCCCCTACCTAAATTGCACTTTTCCCTTATATAGTAACACAACTTTTCTTTATAGTAACACAACCTTTCCTTATAGTAACACATACTAGCAATTTTTCTATTTTTTAAAATAAAAAATACTGATTTAGGATTTTATTAATTGCAGAAAAAACTGAGCATTCCTACAACAGTTTCAAGGGTGTTAAAATACATTCCAGATTTACAAAAGGAAGTGGAAAGATTGATTCAAAGGAAGGAAAAGTTGATTTCAAAGGGTGAAGATTGTTCATCATTTAAATTGAAAAAGAATGTGCAAAATTCATCATCAGTATCAGCAACTCGAATAAGCGATGGAGAAATCATAATTCAAGCTTCTTCTTCACTAATGCCAAAATCTCATGAAAATGAAAAGTTAATTTCTGAAGCTATATTGAGATTGGAGGATGAAGGGTTTGTTTTGATGAATGCTTCTTGTATTCAATCTTTTCAAGGCACACTTTTCTACAATTTACACCTTCAGGTATATATCCAAATTAATTAATTAAACACAAATAATTTATAATTTCATCAAATCAAGAAATTAATTTTTGTGTATTAATTGGGTTTGATTCAACTGCAGGCAGAAGGAGGTGAAGTAAAAGATGTGGAATTATTGAAGGAGAGAGTGTGGCCTTTTATCTAGCTAGCTAGTTAATTCTCTTTCAATTTTAATTAGTATGACAATATTAATGTTAATTACAATACATGACAAATTATAAATACGAGACATGATGATCGACGATGTAATTCAATGATCAATTAAATGACGTCATTTAAATATCTTTCACTTTTTTATGTGAAATATATTTATCTATTTTGTATTTCTGGTATATATAAGTTATAAGTATATATTAACAATTATATGTACATATAATTAGCTAGTATAAATATGATGATAAAGGGATGATATTATTACATATATATAGTGTCAAATTATTTCAACACAATTTATCAATAATTTGTGTTGAATTTTACTCTATAAGAAAACTCCTAGACTCGCATTTAATTCTTTGCATTATTATTGATATATACAGTGACACAAAATTTAGTGAGTGAAATTAACAATATTTAACCCTTGTCTGAAAAAGAAAAAAACTTTTACCACACAATTAACAATATATAAAAAAATCAATCTCAAATTTCAAATTTGAGACTATATTAAATTTTCGTATAAAATATTACTCCACTAAATTAAATTTTATAAAAACGTAGTAAAGTCAGTCGTAAATTTGAGATAAATTAAGTGTCCGTTGAAAAAAATATTACTACTAAAGTAGTAGGTTATAAGTGATCGGTCAAATTAAAATTGGGCTTTGACTGCAGGTGAAAATTTGAAAGCTAGTTGAATGATTGAATCTCATTGACGAAATATATACCCAGAAATTATAAGTAGCCTGATACACATTAATTACTCACATATAATAATAATAATAAATCATAATTTTCTAACTGAAATTTCATTAAGGCTCCATTTGAATGGAGAGATTTCATCTATGAATTTCAAATTCATCATTCAAATTCACTCCACTTGTTTTGAATAAAAAAAAGTAAATGAATGTATTTAAAATTCTTAGCATTTTTTTTAATTAAAATTAAAAGGATTTTAAATTATGACTAAAACCGTGTTATTTAAAATTCATCTATTTTTAAATCTTTTCATTTGAAATAACTTCTAAAATCAAATCACTTCATCACAACAATTCAATATCTTATTCGACAATTTTTTTAGTTGGAATAACTAAGAGAAATGATTTTTTTTATTTTTAAAAAGATGTTTTTGTCTCATATATTATAAAAAGTATAAAAAAGGAAGTAAATATAAAAGTATTTACGCATTAGTAACTTGTAAAATATTATAATGATTATATGCAACTGTGTACACAAATGTCATCGACGACGGACGAACAAACCACTTTTTACCTCGTTTTTTCTCTAATTGCAACAGTAAATTCAATTAGTTACAATTTTAAATGTTAAAATCAGAATTAAATTTTTATTATTCAGATTGAAGGTTACAATTAAAATTTGTGTTGGGACAGTTTTTATCCATATTTTTATATATTATCATTAAAGTCGAATTTATTTTGACATGTTTGGTCATGTGACACTTTTTTGTCAAAGGCATTAATGTCTCAATAAATCTGCACCAGACTCGTTTTTTGTGTTGGCTATATAAACGGCAACCTATCAAATGTGAGACACACGAGGTTGAAAAGGATACATACATTTTTAGGCAATTGCTAAATTATTTTTGTATTCGTTTTATTATCGATCCTTTGTTTTATGGGCATATATATGAGTGAATTTTTCAATTATCTTGCACACATCTTCAAAGGTTAATTGCACGAAATCCCTTTGTGGTTAGAAAATGTTGTTCGAAATTTTCTTGTAATTTAGAAATTGCACAAAATTCTAATTTGGTTTATTAAATCAAACTATTTTTTTTAACTGATTTAATGTTTTTACTTAATTTCTCTATTTCATTTTTTCTTCTAAATATTGAAGATTTGAGACTATATTAAAAATGATATAAAATGAAATAATGTATAAATTAAATTGTTCGATCACTCATTTTTTATTTTAAAAAAAAAACCCACTTATCTAATAAACCATGGGCCGGGGTACCAAATCTAACAAGGATTTAGTGTAATTAATTAACCCCAAATCTTCAACTAATGGTGATTAAGAAATAATGGAGTAGTATTTAGTGCCATATCTAGTGAGCAAACATCTAAAAGTAAACGTTAATTTTGAAGAAAAGAAAAATATAATATAGTAATTGCCATTTTTATATTTGTGGAATCTCAAGGATTCATATTACACAAGATTAGAGCATCTTTCCACGTGCATGTCTCAAGCTAATGACAAAAGACACAACCAAGGCTCGTGTTTGCCTTCCTTAATTATCACACTAATTTAATTAGACTCAAGCTTTCGTGTGCCCATCGTATGTAATTTTTTTTAAAAAAAGAAAAGAATTGTGATGTTTACTTTCTTTCTAGGGTTCCAATATTATAGCATTGGTCAGATCATTCAACTTCATTTTCTTTTCTTTTTTTAATTCTTCTCCGCGGTCTCATACTGAATTAAACACGTTATCTATCCTAATTACTATCACATATTATCATTTTCAAATCGGAAGAATTATCTCGATTTATTTTGATAAAAATGACAAATAAATATAGATAACTTATTTTAAAATCGAAAAATTTAGAGATAAAAAATCAAAACCGTGGGATAAAAAAGAATTTTAGCAAATATATGTAACTTAATTCGAATAGGACTATTTGAAAAAAAGTTGTTGTAATGAATATTCGAATCTAGGATTATTTAATTTGTTGCACTTAATTATATAAATACATAATTTATCCAAATATTATTTAAATAAAGAATTGAAGTGATAGCTGATGTAGGAAAGTTGATCATATGACAATAACAGCTAGATGAATATATAATATTTATGAGTGGTGTATATAAATATAGTTACTTCAAGTGTAATTTATATCATAATTTGAAGCAACAAAAAAAAAAATTTAATTCCATCTTATCTAAAAATGTTAACAGTTTCTCCTCAGGCATGTTCATTAGGGTGGATCTTAGATGATCCTCCCATGTCCATGATGAACTATGATCAAAATTTTATCATAAACTCTTTTTCTAGAGTTGAAGAAACTTCAGCTGAATCAATTCATCACCTCAACAACAATGAATCCGCATCGGATCAATTCTTTAACGGCACCACGAAGACGAAGAAACTCAACCACAACGCGAGTGAACGCGACCGTCGTAAAAAAATCAACACTTTGTATGCTGATCTTAGGAGCCTCCTTCCACAAGACGACCATTCTGTAAGTTGCAATTATAAAATTGACTTTTAGTGACAGGAATTCTGTCACTGCTGCAGTACTGTACTGCAGCTTCTCTAGCTAAAAGTTATTAGTGTCATGATTCTGTTATTAAATGTCAATTTTCTTGTATTCGCAGAGGAAACTAAGCATTCCGGCGACAATTTCAAGAGTGTTGAAATACATTCCTGAGCTACAAAAGGAAGTGGGAAGATTGATTCAAAATAAGGAAAGGCTTATTTCAAAGGCGCAGGAGGATTTATCATCATCATCAATCAATAAATTCAAGAAAATAAAGGGAATAAAATATTGTGCAGTATCAGCAAGTAGAATAAGTGATGAAGAAATAATAATTCAGAGTTCAATGCCAAAATCTGAAAAGGGTTCATTTTCTGAAGCTATATTGAGATTGGAGGAGGAAGGGTTTCTTATCATGAATGTTTCTTGCTTTGAGACATTTGAAGGCAGGCTTTTTTGTAATTTCCATCTTCAGGTAATTAAATTTTCATTTATTTGAAGATAATTAATAATTTTCAGAATTATTTTGAATTAATTAGGTCTGAATTGTTTCTATTTTCTATTTTATTTTTTGAACTAATGAATTATTGGTTTTGAATAAACAGGCACAAGAAGGTGGTCAAGTAATAGATGCTGAAAAGTTGAAGGAAAAAGTGTGGCCTTCAATTTAGATTATGAAAATCTTGTATATTACTACTAGCATGAGGTTTTTAAATCTCTATATTAGAAGGAGATTTAATTTCGAGCTAATTAATTAAATTAATGCAAATCAAAGTTGTGTAAGTTTAATTGTGAGCACTACTACTTGGTCCAATATGTCAGTCTAGGCCCAATAATTGTTTTTGTCCAAGGAAGTTCAATTTGGGCCCATAAATCTTAATGACTGGTAATTTATATTGCCAAAATAATTATTATAAATAATTGGAGTATTAGAAAGTAAGAAAACCACTTTCATTTGGAATTATACATCTTATATTAATTATAATTATGAAAAGAAAAAAAATATAAGATGGTCTCATATATAAAACATATCTCATTTACTCTATTATTTTCAGTTCCAAAAATGTTTGCACATTTTATGGGTATACAAACTAAGAAAAATGTGTAATGAGTGGAGTTTTGAAGGGTAGTTTTGTAAAATTTTATGAATAAAGTAAAGTAAATATTGGATTGAGGGTAAAAGTAATGATATTTTGTGTAAATATATAAATATTGTGAGAGTATGATTTATAAAAAAAAAATCATTTTGAGAGATTTGCAATCAATTATATGCAACACTAAATAAACAACCGCAAGTATACGGCGTCTATTGTAGCGTGATAAGCACGAGGTCGATCCCACGAGAAGGTTAAAGCGTAAAAGGGTAGTTTGCTAGTCGAATTCTAAGTAGACGTGAATCGAAATTTTGAATATGAAGATTTACTCTAAAGTTACCTACCAAGTGTCACGAATAAGCAACAAAGAGCAAAGATAAAATCGATCAAATAGCATACAAATCACAAAACGAAAGTAAAAATGGATGTAACTCAATTAAGAGAAGGTAGATCCTAGAGCACATGCACTACTAATGAATCCAACTATGGTTAAATGCCTATTCAAATGGTGTTCATGCTTTGTCTATAAGATTGATCACAACATAATGAATTAAAAGTCCTTTCGATCCAAGTAATTCAAAGGAAATACTACACAACCTAGTATCTCTACCTAAGTTGCACAATAAGACCCAATCAAGCCCCTAAGATCATCACACATCTTCCTAATCATTGATCATCTTTCAATCTCACAATAAAATTAGGTCAAATGCTTGCAATCAATTAATCAAAATAGATTTCTCAACCTAATTCAACTAACTATGATCAACATATCACCATTGTACACATAATGACATGTTTTGCAACAAACACCAAGCATCTAAATAGAATTAAGCCACACAAACACCAATTAAACAAATATTAATCCATAGATATCATCAAAAGTATGTACAAGGCCCTAGAACCAAAAGTGTTCTAGCCAATCACCCACATGTTTGAATTACAAGAAAAACAAAGATCAAAGCAATAAAAAATGAAAATAAGAGAAAACTTAGACTGTGGTGTGGTGGGGAATTGAATTCCCAAACTAGTGGCTCCATCCTTGCATGAATTGGTGGTGAATTGAAGAAGATATGACCCAAAACCTCCAAGTGTGTGTTAGTATGTGATGGAATTCTTGAGAGAGGGGTAAGATGGTGTGAAATTTAAGAAGTGGGGTATTTATAGTATTGGGGTAGGGTTTAAGTGTGATATTTGCAAGTGAGTCCCTCAAAAATGGAGAAAAAACGATTTTGGCACCGAGAAAGAAGTGGCCCGGCCGGGTGGGGAAGTTGCACGGCCGGGCAGAAGTCTTGGCCGAGAGAAATCAAAACAGGGGGCCATCGGCCCGGCCGGGCGAGTGGTGCCGCTCGGCCGGGCGAAAGTTTCGTAAATGGGGATAATTATTGAACTGCTCGGCCGCCCGGCCGGGCGAGTGATGCCGCTCGGCCGGGCCTTATCTTCGTAATTCGCTCCAGAAAATGGCCCTTGATCGCCCGGCCGGGCGAGTAATTCCGCTTGGCCGGGCCAAACCTTCGTATTTGCTCAATAAATTCGACTTTTATCACCCGGCCGGGCGAGTGGTGCTGCTCGGCCGGGCCAAACCTTCGACTTTGGCCCATCTCTCGTTTTTGTCCTCCAACTTCGTCCCACCGTTTCTTGAGCTTCCGACCCCCGATCGACTCGATTCTTTTGCCTATTCCACTCCATTTTTCGATCCGGATCCAATGGTGCACTCCTCTTTTCGTTCCGATCACTTGTGATATGTGTTTTGCTCTAAATTCCATCGTTTTACCTACAAAACCAACAAAACACAACCTTTCTCTCATTTTGGCTCAAACAATCATATCTAATGCACAAATCAATGAAATCCACATCAAAATATGCTCCACATGTGCTTATAAATCGTGTAAATTCCACCCAAATCAAACCCCCCCAAACTTAAAATGTTGTTTGTCCTCAAACAACTAAGCACTTAAAGCAATGAGGGTGGAATGATCACAATAGAATATTCAATGCAAATCACACATGCAAAGTAAGATGTAATGATATCTTTTTCTCCAAGTGCATTTTTCAATGAAAGTTATAGGCTCACTATTGCAATCCACATTCATAGATCAAAGAATGCACAAGTACACAACACGTTGTGATGGGAAACATAATCCAAATGCTCAAGTCCTCTACTCACATGATGGAGTGTTTCTCTCAAACACACAAACAAATTAAGGATATTAATGCACTCATCAACCAAGTCATGCTATGTAATCACCATATGCTTGCCCAACTTCTACTTTCTACACACACTCAAATGCTCAACAATGTGATCAATAGGACTTAATCAAGGATGTAACATTGGCTTTTTGGACAAGGTAGGATGAATTTGGGAATTGTGACTCTTCTAGTGGAGGACAAAGCTTGCTTTTGTACAATTTGTGCTTTCACTTTCACAGCTTTCAAACTTCATCCTCACTTTTCTTTTTCCATTCTTTTTCAAGCATTCATCACCTCATCTTTTGAACCATTTTTTCTTTTCAAGCTTTTGGGGCTCTTTGTCCCTCTTTTCTTTTCCTTGATTTTCTTTTCATCTTTCTCTTTTTCTTTCAACTTTTCCAATTTCTCCTTCCACTAAAGATATTCATTCAAGCACATGTTTTCCACTTTGTCTTTCATCCCCCACTAGATATAGGAATCAAAAGGCTAAAAAAGGCTAAGTGGTTAACATTGTAGTTTGCCAAGAAAATGGAGAATTAAGCTCAAGGGGCTAACTACGGAAAATTACTTCGGTTTTGAAATTTTTTGGCTAAGTGACTCTTTTTAGAACAAGATGGCCTACATCACATCACATCATCTCACACAATCATACTTTCAAACAAGAACTTGGGCAAGTTCTAGAATCACAAGCAATAACCTAGTCCACTCTCAAATGAACTAAACCGGATTACATGCTCGATTTAAGGCTCAATTCTCACCGGTTTACTAATTAGGACTCTCACATTCATCAAATGTCCCCAAACAACAACATATCATGCATCCATGCTATCAAAGATCGCAAATATGAACACAATCATGATACTATATCCAACATCAATCATGCTTACATTCAAAGCAAATAAACATCACCACAACTACTCAACAATGGATTCCAATGACTATTCATGCTCACATTTCACCAAATGTTCACTACCCAACATATGCTCAAGACCAACTTAAACAATCTAATGCATGTGAAAGCCAAGTGTGCGCCGGTGCAAAATGTGACACAAGTAGAATGACGAATCGGTGCAAGGGTAACAATTAGTAGAAAAATAAAAGAAAAATAACTCCCCCAAACTTAGAATTTTACTATGTAAAAATTCTAAGTTTGGGGCTACAAATTGTTACCTCCCTCCTTGCACATCCAATGCTCTTCAAGAATCGCCATTGCATCACTTGCTTTCTTTTTCCAAAGTTGGCCTTGTTTCTTCTTCATTCTCCAAGACAAGGTATCCACAATTCTCCTCATCCATACCTACAAAGAAACTAAGCTATCAACACTACTAAAGCAATAAACACAAAGCAATAAAACCTTGGGTTGCCTCCCAAGAAGCGCTATTTTTAACGTCCTATGCCGGACGGTTGCTTCCTCTTTCAAGCCTCATCCAAACGAAGCGACTCCACCATTCGAAGTTGCTCGTTTCTAAAGTAATGCTTCACTCTTTGTCCGTTCACCACAAAGGTCGTTCCATCCTTACCAATAAGCTCCACATTTCCCATGGGCGTCACATTTTTAATCACAAAGGGCCCCGACCACTTTGACTTCAATTTGCCCGGAAATAACCTCAACCTTGAGTTGAACAATAGGACTTGTTCTCCAACTTGAAACTCTCTTCTTTCAATCATCTTGTCATGAAATCTCTTGGCTCTTTCTTTGTGAATCTTGGAATTCTCAAAGGCTCCATTCCTAAATTCATCAAGCTCATTAAGCATCATCTTCCTTCTTTCTCCGGATGCCTTAAAATCAAGATTCAACTCATTGATGGTCCAACGAGTTCTCAACTCCACTTCCACGGGTAGATGGCAAGATTTACCATACACAAGTTGGTAAGGAGATGTGCCCAAAGGTGTCTTATAGGCCGTTCGATATGCCCAAAGAGCATCATCCAACTTGATAGCCCAATCCTTCCTCTTTAACCCAACGGTTTTCTCCAAGATTTGCTTCACTTCTCGATTAGCAAGCTCCGTTTGCCCATTAGCTTGGGGATGATATGGTGTGGTCACCCTATGCTTTACTCCATATTTTGTCAAAATTTAGTCAAGCCATCGGTTGCAAAAGTGTGAACCACCATCACTCACTAATGCTCTTGGAGTACCAAAACGAGTAAAAATATTCTTCCTCAAAAATTTGAGGACCACCTTGGCATCATTTGTAGTGGTTGGAATGACCTCAATCCACCTAGAGTCATAATCAATAGCCAATAGGATGTAAGAAAATCCATGAGAAGTGGGGAATGGTCCCATGAAATCAATCCCCCATACATCAAAAAGCTTCACCTCAATTACATTCTTCGTCTCTCCCATGAACTTCTTCGTTTCTCCCATGAATGTTATAAACATTTCTTCCATAGTGAGCTTTGACGAAGATTCTTCTCTCACACCATCTCGTGCATTGAAGTTCGATGGTGGTTGGATGGCATTGTGTGGGTTAGCATATGAGAAATTTTCATGGTTTCTCAAGCCGGGATGGTATTGGTTCGGATTAGGGAGGTGATAGTTCCCATGAGTTTGTCTTTCTCCCCAACCTCTCTCTCGAAAATGACGATCCCTTTGATTGTTCATATAATGGGCCTCTTCATATTGATCGTCACTAGGTCCCATTAATGACTTGGCCGCCATCATCAAAGTCAATTTCTCTACCTTGTTGGATAAGGTAGCAAAATCATCCGACTCTCTAGTAAAAGCAACTTTCCGGGTTTGCCTTCTCTCGGATGGCCATTGGTTTCCGTTCTTTGCCATCTCCTCTAGGAGCACATAGCCCTCTTCCGTCGTCTTTCCTAGCAAAGAACCTCCACCGGCCGAGGCATCCACCATCCCTCTCGTACGATGGTCCATCCCGTTGTAGAAATAGCAAATCAATTGGTCTCTTGAGAACCCGTGTTGAGGACAACTTCTTATGAGATCCTTGAAGCGTTCCCAAGCCTCGGCTAAAGACTCATCATCGTCTTGCATGAAGGAAGAAATTTCTCCTCTTATCTTGATGGTCTTGCTTTGAGGAAAGTACTTCATGAGGAAAGCGTCTACAAGATCGGCCCAATTTTCGATTGTCCTTAGATCAAGAGACAAGTACCATTGCTTAGCACGATCACGGAGGGAGAATGGGAACAATTGGAGGCGGATGTAATCTTGAGGGACACGATTGATCTTAACCGTTCCACTTATCTCTAAGAATTGAGATAAATGGAGGTTAGGATCCTCCTTTGACAACCCTCCAAATTGGTTGTTTTGAACCATCATGATTAGGGCCGGCTTGAGCTCAAAGTTATGAGCATCAACGGGTTCCCGACCCGCTCCTCCATAGGGCCTTGGGATAGGGCGGAAATGGTCTCTCAAAACTCGTTGATTCCCGTTTTCCCTTCGTCTACCATCTCTTTCCATCCCAACATTTTCTTCAACTCTACGATGAAAGTTGTACCTTAGCACCCCTTGAGGTCGGTTACCTCCATTCCCGTTAGGTTCCTCGACTCCTTCGACCCCGTGATTCTCAAGTTCCTCCTCTTCTTCAACCGGATTTTCCCGTCGATTCATTCTTTCCAACTCTAATCTTCTCCTTTCGGCGTTCCTTCTTCGACAATTGGCTTCAATCTCCGGATCTAAGGGTAACACGTCTTGTTGGTTCCTCCTAGATCGTGTGATCATAAACCATGTCTATCAAAAGAACAAACGAGAGTGAGATATACAAATAAGCTCAAGGTAACAAACACAAATATTTTTGGATTTTTGCAAATAAAGAAAGTAAATAAATTGTCTAAACTAAAACTCTCCTAGCCTACACTCTAGAGCTTATCAAAACCTCCCCGGCAGCGGCGCCATAAACTTGATACAGGTGTTATACAACACTAAAATAAACAACCGCAAGTGTACGACGTCTATCGTAGCGTGATAAGCACGAGGTCGATCCCACAAGGAGGTTAAGCGTAAAAGGGTAGTTTGCTAATCGAGTTCTAAATAGACGTGATCGATAAATTGAGTGGTGTGAATTACTCTAAGATTACCTAACAATGTGTCACTAATAAGTAACGAAGAGTAAATACAAAATCGATCAACTAACATGCAAAGTAAGAAAACGAAAGTAAAATAGATGAAAACTCAAAGAAGGAAGGGTGGGTTCCAAGGCATATGTCACACTAAGGGTTCAACTTATGATTAAAAACTTAATTAAGTGGTGGTGTGTTGATTTCTATAAGGTTGATCACAAAAAGTGAATTAATAGTTCTCTCGATCCAATTAATCCAAGGGACATGTCATACAAACTAGCATCTCTACTTAGCATGCATAAGTAATCCCCAAAAAGTTCCTAAGATCATCTAATACCCTCCCAATAATTGATCCTCTCTCTCGAGCTCACAAGAATATTGGGTTGAATGCTTAAATACGATTAACGAAAGAGATTTCTCAATCCAATTCCAATTAACAATAGATAAAACATCCTATCATGGCCATTGACAACATGTTTTGCAATGAAAGTTAAGCATTCAAATAGAAATAGCAACACAACCACCAAATAAATAAGAAATTAATTCATAAGCATCATCCAAAGTATAAACATAGCCTTAGAACCACAAATTTGTTAGCTACTCACTAGCATAATCTAATTACAAATTCCAAATGAAATAACTAAATAAAAAGGAAAAGAAAGAGAAAGCTTAGTCTAGAATGTGGTGTGGAATGGAATTTGGGAGCTATTGCATCCTTTCTTCCTTGATTTAGTGAAGAATTGAGAGAGAAATGGCCAAAACACCTCCAAGTATGTGTAACTATGTGTGGATTTTGGGGGAGAATGTCTTGGATTTCAAGAAAGAGGGTTTATATAGTGTTGGGGTAGGGTTTGGATGGACAATTTGCAAGTTGGTCCCTAAAAAATGGCCAAATTATGAAGATGGCACCGAAATTGAAGTTGGGCATGGGTGGAGCTCGGCCGTGGCCTTGTCTCGGCCGAGGCGTGTGGAGCAGGGGAGGATGGGAGCTCGGCCGAGAAGGGTGCTCGGCCGTGCTATTTCGATGCCCAAATCTTCGGTTTCGAGGTCGGCCAGCTCGAGCAAGGAGCTCGGCCGTGGCGCGCGGATGGTGCTTGGCCAGATGCTCGGCCGAGAAGGGTGCTCGGCCGTGCCCTTCATGCCCCCAAAAAATGCTGTTTCGGCCTACCCTCTTCCGAGAAGAATGCTCGACCGAGGCCTTGTTTTGGCTTGAAAATGGCTCGGCCGAGCCCATGTCTCGGCCGTGCTCTTGCGCGATGTGTACCCCTTTCTCGTTTCGTGCATATCTTTCGCCTCGGGTGTCCGATTGACTCGATTCTTTTGGCTATTCCACTCCGTTTTTCAAGACGAATCCAACGGTGCACACCTCTTCTTGATACAGTGAGTATGGTTGATGTTTTGCTCCAAATTCTATCGTATTTCCTACAAAATCGACAAAACACAACCTTTCTCTCATTTTGGCTCAAACAATCATATTAAATGCATAAATCAATGAAATCCACATCAAAATATGCTTCACATGTGCCTCTAAAACGTGTAAATTCCACCCGAATCAAACTCCCCCAAACTTAAAATGTTGTTTGTCCTCAAACAACTAAGCACTTAAAGCAATGAGGGTGGAATGATCACAATGGAATATTCAATGCAATTCACACATGCAAAGTATGATGTAATGATATCTCTTTCTCAAAGTGCATTTCTCAATGAAGGTCATAGACTCATTTTTTCAATTCACACTCATGTATCAAAGAATGCATAAACACACAACACATTGTGAATGGGAAACATAATCCAAATGCCCAAGTCCTCTACTCACATGACAAAGTGTTTCTCTCAAACACACAAACAAATTGAGGATATTAATGCACTCATCAACCAAGTTATGCTATGCAATCACCATATGCTTGCCCAACTTCTACTTTTCACAACACTCAAATGCTCAACAATGTGATCAATAGGACTTAATCAAGGATGTAACATTGGCTCTTTGGTCAAGGTGGGGTAAATTTGGATGAAGTAACTCATAAACTAGTGGAGAGCGAGAGATAAAGACGCATAGACACATCTCAAAAACTTCTCAAGATAAAGTTACAATTCCGCGGATTGCAACTCAAAAACTCTAACTTCCACAATTTATTTGTTCTCTTTTAAGCACATTCTACACCACAAAACCATTGAACACTTTTTTTTTCTTTTCAAGCTTTTGGGGCTCTTTGTCCCTCTTTTCTTTTCCTTGATTTTCTTTTCATCTTTCTCTTTTTCTTTCAACTTTTCCAACTTTTCTTTTCACCAAAGATATTCATTCAAGCACATGTTTTCCACTTTGTCTTTTATCCTCCACTAGATATAGGTATCAAAGGATCAAAAAGGCTAAGTGGTTAACATTGTAGTTTGCCAAGAAAATGAGGAATTAAGCTCAAGGGGCTAACTACGGAAGATTACTTCAGTTTTGGAAAATTTTGGCTAAGTGACTCTTTTAGAACAAGATGGCCTATATCACATCACAAAGTTTCACACAATCATGCTTTCAAACAAGAACTTAGGCAAGTTCTAGGATTACTAGCAATAACACAGTCCACTCTCAAATGAACTAAACCGGATTACAAGCTCGATTTAAGGCTCAATTCTCACCGGTTTATTCAATAGGACTCTCACATTCATCAAATGTTCCCAAACAACAACACATCATGCATCCATGCTATCAAAGATCACAAATATGAACACAATCATGATACTATATCCAACATCAATCATGCTTACATTAAAAGCAAATAGACATCACCACACATACTCAACAATGGATTCCAATGTGTTGGTCCTGAAAGGAGTAGATAACAAGTGTATGGGGGGGGGGGGGAATACACTTGTATGCAAATTCTTTCCAAACTTGATCAAACCAGAGCTCAGCAAGGTTGTCTTGGACAACTCTGCTGAAGAAGATTAACTCTTCTAAGATAATCAATCTACTAAGTACTATTGAGTACTTAGTTGAATAACTATCTAGGGGAGTTATATGTGCGGAATAGTGGTTGGCCCTTTTAGTTTAAACTCCTTTAATTTCTGAAATCACTTAGTCAATGTAACACAGTCCAGTTTTCAGGGAACTTGTCCAAATAGGTTTTTGCACAGTCTTTGAATGTTTATCCTTGAAAGATCAGTTTTGTGTGCAGTGTTGATGTATTGTAAGTACTTGAAATGTAAATCAACACAAGAGTTTATAGTGGTTCAGAGACTCAAGCTCCTACATCCACTTTCCCTGATTTAACAGGATAATTCCTTCACTCTTGGAATTAACTTGTTTTATAGTGCCAAGGTGCACTTGATCAAGAACACCACTCTTGGTGAATTGATCCCTAGGATGTCTAGAGTCCTAGTACCCTCTTCTCAACTCAGAACTGAACTGTTCTTCTCTCAACAGTCAGCTCCTACCACTTCTACTACTACAACCTTCTCACTTTCACTCTTGAAATATATGAGGATTGAAGTAAGGTTCCAACTAATGAGATATCCTTTACAATGAAGATCAGTGTATAAGGATAGGATATCTCTCTAAGCTTGTGTATGGATATACAATGTAGTACAGCTTAGATGAAGTGTTTGAAGACTAAGATAGTCTTTGAAAGCTTTGAAAGCACTCTAGTTTGTAAGAACTTGAGGTTAGATGTGCTTTGTTGAGGTTCTAGTTGGATGCTAGTTGGATGCTTTCAAATGGTCTTCACACTTCTGTATTTATAGACAAGTGAAGGATTTGCCCGTTGGAGAGGCAGCCTCCAATGTCCATAAATGTCTTCTTTTAGTTTTTCAACTTTGAAGACAGAATCTTGATAGTGACATGTCCTCATTTGGGAAATAAACGGCTGTAAGAGCTTTGTCTTCATTCTGTAGCACTCTTCCCAACATCTGACATTAAGATTCTCTTGTAAGAATGTGGACATGTCTTCTGAAGGTTGTTCCAATGATAGGACAACATTCCTCATCATTTGGACAACTCTCCTTATCACTATCAGCAGTTTTGCTTATCAGCAAGATTGTCTTGCTCTTTCCTTTTTTTTTATTTCTCTTGAGGATGGCTCCTTCCCTTTAGATGGCTCTTTCCCTTTTATTTCTCTTGAAGATGATCTTAGCTTGTTTCTTTGAAGATCTTTAGGGTGTGGTTGTCTCTTTCTCTTCAGCATAGTTGACCTCAGGCTTTCAGAGCACTTGATCTTGATTAATTGAGCTGAGACAACTCCTCTGGACAACTCTCCTGATCATCATACTTGTCTTTCAGCAGACTTGATCATGATTCCAGAGTTTGAGCCTTGAGGGGACTTGTTCTTGATGTACTTCAAAGCATATGTTCCCCCTCAATTTGTGCATCTAATCATCTAAGAGCTACCTAACATATTAGCTCCTCATCTAGCCTTTATACTATATGTTCTAACATGTCTAGAACATATTCAATCATAACTTAGGCATGTCTCAGGGGGTTTTGGTATTCAATCAAAACATAACTCATTTTATTCCCAACAATTTCCCCCTTTTTGATGATGCCAAAACCTATACAGCTTGTGCAAAAGTGACTTAGCTACACCTATTACATTAATCTTCAGAAGACATGACTAAGGTCAGTTATCCTGAAAAGCAATGTGTTAGTGTATTCACCATTCATGTTGCACATAGGTTTCATAGATAGGCATAGAGAGATGAGTGTTTCTTGATTCAAAATAAGTTCAACTATCATTCATTAAAAAAAATATTACAAGCATGTTGATAGTTGAATTGAACATATCAGAGCATGAATCATCAACACTAAATACATCAGAGTATTTCCTTCTAAGAGTTCAACACATATACAAGATTTTTTCAGCATCAGAGCATAAACTTGTATCAGAGCACTAATCTTATTATATCAGAGCAAATACTAAACCTTCAAGACATATACAAGATCAGAGCACAGAGCTTGTATCAGAGCAATCCATATCAAGTCAGAGCAAACAGATTAGCACACCATATCAACAAACTTGACCAATTTTCAGCATAGTTGATCAATTAAGATAGGTCAGAAGACTTAGCCATTTAGAGATCATCCTCAGGAGGTGGCACCATCCCATACTGTGCCCACACTCTCCTCTTCAAGGCCATGGCTTCTTGGTTGGTTCCCTTAGGACCAAGAACCATCTTGTTCAGCTTGAGGATCTCAGTGAATTCTCTCAGAATCCTTGATTGATCAATCCATCCATCAAGCTTTGGAGGTAAGTATATGATTGGCTTGGGAGTTGTGAGTTCAAATCTTGCAATATCAGCAGCTGCAAGCAATTGTTGATAGAGTTCTCTGTAGTACTCAATCATGAACTCAGCAAAATTGATGTTGGCATCTCTTCCATTCCATCTGTCAATGACATACTGATCATAGACAAACTCCCTTTTTGCTTCCTCCCATGAGTCATTCAGCTGAATTGGCACCCATTTATCCAAGTGAGGATATTTGGTGTCCATTGGGATCAATAGCTGTGGCTTCATCTTGTTGTAGGTTGCTCTCTTCCTTCTTGGCTTCTGGAAGTCTGTTCTTCTCTTATCTCTTGCTCTGTTGGCCTCTTCCATCAAGTCCATTTTCTCTTGGGCCCTCATCATGGCCAGTTTCTGTTGTGTTTCAGGGTCTTTGCCATACCCTTCATGAAACAGCTTTGATGGATCATTGAGTACCACAATCCTTGTCTTCTTTGGTCCAGGTCCAACGCCTTCTTCATATAGTTCCTCAACATCTTCAGAAGCTTTGGTACTTTCAGTGGACTTAGTCTCAGTAGACTTGTCTTTTTCAGCAGTCTTGGGTATTTCAGCAGTTTTGGGATCTTCAGCAGTTTTGGCCTTCTTTGAGGTAGGCTCATCATCAACAACTCTGAATTCAGGTGGAAGATCAAGGCTATTGGGAAAGTCAGTGAATTTCTCAACTTGTCTCTTCTTTCCTTGGGCCTTCTTGATCTTTCCTCTAGTTTGGACACCTTCAGCATCCTTGTCCAAACCAGATACTTCACCACCTGGTCTTTGTTGTAACCTCACTCTTTCTTCTTGAGCTGAGGCCATAGAGTTCTTTAATGCCAATGCTAACTGCTCCTCTTCATCCAATTCTTCCAAGTTCAGCACTGCTGGCTCTTTTCCCTTTCCTACAGGGGCTTTGTCCTTCCCTTTCACTGGACTCCCAATCACTAAGGCACCTTTTGCCCTTGCTCTTTCCCTTTCCCCCTTTTTGGCAGCATCAAAACATTCTGGCTTTAGTTCACTCATAGTGGATGCCAATAAGGACTGGGCTTGGGTTAGAGACTTCATCTCTTCCAACAGATATACATTCTCATCATGTATATTTTGCATCCTGTCACTGCTTAAACTAAGAAAGGCAAGGACAGGCTTCATTTTCTGTTGAACAACCTCCTCCATGGTTGCCTTAAGAGATGCATCCAATTGGGCTTTCAGGAGCTCAGTGAGGTTGGCCACTGCACCTTCAGCAATGTTGGCCAACACTTCTTGGGAAAACTTTTCTGAGGCTGCTTTGACCATAGCTAGCCTTTGCTCTTCAGCTCTTCTCTTCTGCAAGACTGTCTTCTTGCCAAGAGCTTGCTTGATTGTCAATCTGATAGCTTGAACATTCGCATTATGGTTATCTCTCAGCATCTTTTGATCCTTCTTGACCTCCTTTGAGATGTTTTCCATACTGACTTTGGCTTTGTGAACTTCAGTAGAGATGGTTTGAAGACCAGATTCTACTCCTTCAATTCTTGCTTCCAATGTGGGTAAAACCACATCTTCAGAGCCAGTTAATCTCATTTCAACAGAAGCTAGAGTTCTTCCATGCTCATCTAATGCTCCAGAAGTTTCTGCATGAGCTGTTTGAACTTGTTGAGCCAAGGAATCCAACTTCTCTGATTGCATCCCAAGCAAGGCTTGTGCTGATCCAGTGTCAACTTGGATGGGAGCATCTGTCAAGAGATCATCTGCAAAAATTTGTTCAAAGCTTATCCCTGCAATATCAGACAAATCAAAAGCATCAGTGAAAACACACTTATCTCCCTCATTTTCTTTTTCATAAGACTCTGATACATCAGCAGTCTTCTCCTCATTTTCAACTATTTCTTTTCTTCCTTCATTAAAAGTTTCCTCACTTAAAGGAACAGGCCTCCTCTCATCAAGGGATTCTTGAAGTTCAGATTTGACTTCAAGAATAACCTGTCCTTCCTCACTTATACCACCCTCATATGTTGGTACACTCACAATCTTAGTGATAACTACCTCTCTTTCATCCATAACTCCCTCTGATTTTTCAAAACTACTTTCCTTTTCAACTCCTTCTCCTAAACCTGCAGCATCTCCACCTTCAACAAGGTTCAAAGATGGCAGTTGTGGGGAGATCACAGTGCTTATATCAACAGCCACTGAGTCATCCTGAATGATTAAGGGTTGATCAGTGTCCAACATCTTTTTCTGACACTGAATAGGCCTTAATCAAACTAGCCTCTAGAGAAGGAACCTCCACATCTTTTGGCTGTGCCTTAGGTTCAGAAGAACCTTCATTGGCAGATGTGTCCTTGGTTGTGTTACCATCCTTGGTCAACACCTCTGAAATGACAGAGCATTTCCTATGATAGGTTCTAGGGGGGTTGGAAAGTCTTTCAGAGACAGAAGGCTTAGGGAGATTGGCTTGAGGGGTTTCAGGAGGGTTGGGTTTAGAGGGGTTTGAGGGATCATCTGGGGAGTTATCATCATTGGAGCTACTTTCAGGGTGTTTGATGCCCTTAGCTTTCCTTTCCCTCTCCTCATTCATCTTGTCATCCACCAACTTTGCAAATACTTCCTCATCAGTGAGGAATCTTGTCTTTGAAACTCCAGCAAAGTGTAACAATCTGTTCTCCTCCACTTGCCACCAGTTTGCACCCTTATCTTGGATGACTTGTGATATTTCCATCAAGGATTTATCTTTTACATCAACAAGCATCCTTAGATCATGAAAGGCCTTCTGAATTCTTGGAAATTCAGCAAGTTGTGGATACAAACTGTCCACAGTAGCCTTGGCTCCTCCTCTGAGCATACTTTCATAAGTATACTCCTCCTCATCTCCACTTGAATGGGGACTTTGGGTTATAGGGGAGTTGGCTCTGGGTTCTCCTAATGTGGCTTCAGGCAGATTAAGTTCAGGAATGTTGGCTTCAGATGGGTTGGGTGCAGTAGAAGGATCTTCAGTTGCTTTTGAGAGCAATGGATCTGAAGGGGCTTTGCTCAGGGGGGTTGGCTCAAAGAGTGCAGCTTCTAAAAGCTTTGAATAATTGAGCATAGATGAGTCAAGGGGAGATTGTAACCTTGTCTCATCTACAGCTATGTCAGCTAGCACATCTATCATACTTCTCTGCACACTTCCCTCAGGAGAGTATCTCTTTGTGAGGTTAATGGGGGTGATGGGTTGATTGGTTGGGGTTATATGGGTTTCAGGGGAGTTGGGCTCAGGATTCTGAATTTCAGGGATGTTGGCCTCCATTGGTTGACCTTCAGGGACCCTGGATTCTGGAGTTCCAGAACCAGATGAGTTGGTCCTTGACTTTGATTTGGTCCTGCTTTCAGCTCTGCTCTCTCTTAGAGCAAGTTGTAGAGACCTTTCTTCCTGAAGCTCCAACACCTTGTCAGTAGGCTTGACCCTTCTCTTACTAGCTCTACTGCTCCCACTTCCTTCCTCATCCTTCTCAGGGACAACCTCCCTGATCCTCTTATCACCCCTAGACTTTTGTCTAGTCTCATTGTACTTTTGCCTTAATTCTTCTGAATGATCAGAGGGCACTTGTACACCTTCTCTAGCAACTTCTTCAATCTCAGTTGAAGCATCTGAATTCTCTTCTGAGATTATCTGAGACATTTTCCTTGTCTTCACCACCCTTGCCTTTGTCCTCTTTTTCAACTTGGGCTTCTCCTCCACCTTTGCTTCAGCAGGCTTGGCCATTAACATCCTCCTTTTCTCAGTTTTCTTGCTGAGCTTTCTGAATAGGATCTTTTGGGCTGGGAGGGGCTTTGCAAAGGTTTGCATCTGGGAGTAATGAGAAAATCTCTCAATCAACAAGTTTGCCCTAGTGCAATACTTGATTTTCCCTTCTAGCACCACCTTGTTGTGAGATTTCACCTTGAATTTAGCCTTTTCCTTCATCATTTCAGACATAATGAAGGTCCTCCAATCAAACTTGATGCCTTTGTCACTGGCATCAATGACTGCAGCCATGATTCTGATTCTTGGATGGCTGACCTGCTCCAAGCTTCCAGTATTACTCAAGAGACTTTTAGCTACTACCTCAAAGAGGTTGAGAAATTCTGGCTTGAGAGTCTTTTTGTTTTGAGTTGAGGAGAGGGGGTCTGGTGTCAATAGCCATTCTTGAGCTATTTCTTCTTCATGACCAGTGCCATAGATTTCTGGATTCCTTCCCTCAGAAGGCAATCCAAAAGCTCCTTCAAGATCTTCTGAAGAGAATTTCACTCTATGAAATATTTTTTCCTCTTCTCCTTCAGCAACATATGACAGTCTGGTGGAAACTTCACCATCTTCAGGCTTGCCTCTCCATTTGAGAAAGGCAAAGAATTCAGCCATATAGCTTTCCAAGCAGGAACTTGGTCTTTCTTCCAAGAACTTTTGAAGACCAGCCCTTCTCAACCACCTCAGGGTTGGAGTAATCTCAGGATCTTCACTTTCAAAGGAGATTATGGGTTCAAAATGAAGATTGTTTTTGTTGCTTAGATATCCAAAATCAAGGTCCAGAGCCTTGTTGGAAAAGTCTATGATCATCTCTGGTCTAACTTTGGGAGCCATTGAAATTTACAGAGATGAAAATTAAAGAGTGTTGAGAGAGTTTGAAGAAAAATAAGCTAGGGTTTGAATACTTGGGGAAGAAGTGTTTGTGGGGGATCTTAAGACTTGGGGATATTATAAAAAGAATGTTTGTCAATGAGTTGGTGAGATTTGTGTATTTTCAACGGGTATCAAAAATGGAAATATACACTTGGACGGCCAGGATGAATTTCAGGGGAGTTGGCCAGTTTTGATCCAATGGTCAAAAACCAATGTAACAGTGAGTTATTGGTTTTATTCAAAACGTGGAAGTTATTAAATATTAGTTAATGGTTGGGGAGTTTTCGAGATAGATCATGGCTTGAAAAGTGGAATGCAAACAAGAGTTAAATCTTGGCATTTAATGCATGGAAAGTGACCTTTTGGGTGGGGGACAAATTAAATCCTACAGTGATGATATCTGTAGTTGGGACATGTATCAAGGTAGGCAATGATTACCCAAAATAGGTGCTTATCAAACCAAGGGAATAGTTTGATAGCCAAGACAACTTATCTGACCCCACTTGGACAAGTGTCCTGAAGAGATGTGGACAAAGGTCCTGAATTCCAATGGACAAGTGTCCTGAATGATTTTAGCCATCTCTTCTGATATTCAGTAGACTTGACCAAGTCTGCTGAGAACCTTTTCAGTTTCCATATATCTCATTCACTTTTCATGACTTTTACTTGTCCAACTTCCCTGGATCAAGTAATCCCAACTCTGCTGATAGTTCCAGGAATCTTGCCTCTGCAAGTGGCTTAGTTAGTATATCAGCTTTTTGATGATCTGTGTGGATCTTGACCAACTTTATATCCTTCTTCTCCACATGGTCTCTAATGAAGTGGTGCTTGATGTCCACATGCTTGCATCTTGTGTGCAAGACAGGATTTTGTGATATAGCAATGGCACTATTGTTATCACAAAATATTGGCACTTCAGTAGAGTTGACTTTGTAGTCTCTCAGTTGTTGTCTCAACCAAAGGATTTGAGCACAACAACTTCCAGCTGCAACATATTCAGCTTCAGTGGTGGAAGTAGCCACTGTGTTCTGCTTCTTGGAGAACCAAGATATAAGCTTGTTGCCCAAGAATTGACAAGTCCCTGAAGTGGACTTTCTGTCAATTCTACAACCTCCATAGTCAGCATCTGAGTAGCCAGTTAGCTCAATGTTGTCATCAGCAGGGTACCAAAGGCCTAGATTTTCAGTGCCTTTGAGATACCTCAAAATCCTCTTTGCAGCCTCAAGATTAGACCTGTCAAGACGAGCCGGCGGGGCGGGACGGGCCAAAACCGCAAAAGCCCGCCATTTGGCGGGGCGGGGCGGGCCAGACCGTTTGTTAAGCGGGCTGCAAAAACCTCAACCCAACCCAAAAATGGGCGGGCCGCGGGTTTAGGCGGGCCAACTTTTTTTTTTTTTTTTTTTTTACAAAAGTATTTATTAAATTTATTAAGAAACACAAAAATTACAGTATATATCAAGAATTATAGTGTTAATAATTAACAACAAAAAAACTAATTAGAAACATTGTCATTATTAATTGTACAATACACTATAAATTACAATAATATTATTTATATATATCAGAAAATGAAGAAAGAAGGAAAAAAAATGGAGCTGCTTCTATAATCTGTCATTTACTAGAGTTTTTTCTTTTAGTTAGATTTATTGTATATTTTTTTAAAACAAAGTTGGATAGTTCAAATGGTTAGAGCATCATTACCTAGACAGGTCCTGAGTTCAACCCCTACAAACGGCATAAAATACATTTTTTTTATATTTTTTAAGTAAATATAATATTTTTTAAAAAAAGGCGGGCCAGCCCGCCAAAGCCCGCACCAACCCGCCAAAGACCGCGAACCAAACGGTCCGGCCCGCCTGGGCCCGCTTCCTGGCGGGCTTGGAAAAGCTTAGCCCAACCCACTATTTTAAGTGGCGGGACGGGCTGACCCAACGGGCCCAGCCCGTTTTGACGGCTCTACTCAAGATGGCTTTTCTTAGGATTTGCTTGGAACCTTGCACAAACACCTACTGCAAAGGTGATGTCAGGTCTGCTGGCAGTGAGATAGAGGAGTGAACCAATTATTCCTCTATACTCAGTAGAATTGGTTGGAATACCACTCTCATCAGGATCCATCTTCCAATTTGTGTTCATAGGGATCCTTACTGGCTTGCTAGTTGTACACCCAAACTTCTTGATCATTTCTCTGGTGTACTTAGCTTGGTTGATGAAGATTCCTTCTTTAGATTGTTTGACTTGAGGACCCAAAAAGAAGTTCATCAACCCCATCATGGACATCTCAAACTTTCTTTGCATTAGCTTTGAGAACTTCTCACACAGCTTCTCATTGGGGGATCCAAATATTATGTCATCCACATAAATTTGGACAAGCAAGATGTCCTCTCCTTCAGATATTCTGAAAAGAGTTCTGTCCACAGTTCCCTTGGTGAATCCATGATCCAAGAGGAATTGTGACAGTGTATCATACCAAGCCCTAGGGGCTTGCTTGAGTCCATATAGAGCTTTCTTGAGTCTGTAAACTTGGTTTCCAACTTCAAAACCTGGTGGTTGCTCCACATAGACTTCTTCTTTCAAGACTCCATTCAGAAAGGCACTCTTGACATCCATTTGGTACACTTTGAACCTCTTGTGGGCTGCATAGGCTAGAAAGAGCCTTATTGCTTCTAGCCTTGCCACAGGTGCAAATGTCTCATCATAGTCAATGCCTTCATGTTGGCAATAGCCTTTTGCCACAAGTCTTGCTTTGTTTCTGACAATCACATCATTTTCATTTTTCTTGTTCTTGAACACCCACTTTGTTCCAATAACATCTTGATGTGAAGGCCTATCCACCAGCTCCCATACTTCATTTCTGGTGAATTGGTTCAGTTCTTCCTGCATGGCTGTGATCCAATTGGCATCTTGAAGTGCTTCCTCAATATCACTTGGTTCTTGCTCTGACAAGAAACAACAGAAAAGAGCACTTTCACCATGGAATCTTCTTGTTTTGACTCCAATACTTGGGTCACCAAGTATTAGATCAGTAGGATGGTCTGACAACCAGGTCCTTCTTTTTCTGATCTCTTCAGTAGAGTTGTCCTCTACTGAAGTTGAGTCAATTTGATCATAGAATTCAGGATAATTGAATGCAGGATCTAATTCAGGATCATAATCAGGGGTGTTGTCCTCAATGTCAGGGACATTGGTATTTTCAACATTTTGAGTTCCCCCTTGATTATTTGACCCATTAACTACCTCAGCAGGTACTGCTTCTTCATTGGTAGTTGTTACCTGGATGTGAACTGGGACTGGATCATTCAGTTCACCATTCCTTTCAGTGGGATTTGCCTCAGGAAGGTTGCCTTCATGATGGTTGGCTTGGACAACATCTATGAATTCAGTGTCTTTGTCTTTTAGGCTTAGTCTGGTTGTTCTTTGTGTGATTTCTTCTGATTCCAAGTTCTTATTCCTGAACTCATGAGTAGATTCATCAAACACAACATGAGGTGTTTCTTCCACAATAAGAGTTTTCTTGTTGTAGACCCTGAAAGCTTTACTGATTTGGGAGTATCCTAGAAACACTCCTTCATCAGCTTTTCTATCAAAGGCTTTCAACTGATCTTTCCCATTATTGTGAATGAAACACTTGCAACCAAAAATGTGAAAGTAAGACACTTTAGGCATTCTTCCTTTCCAGAGTTCATAGGGGGTTTTGCCTTGCCCCTTAGTAATCAAACATCTATTTTGAGTATGGCATGCAGTGTTTATAGCTTCAGCCCAAAACCTCTTAGATAATTTTGAATCAGCAATTAGGGTTCTAGCAGCTTCTTTTAAAGTTCTATTTCTTCTTTCTGCAACTCCATTCTGTTGGGGAGTTCTAGCTGCTGAGGTTTCATGAGCTATTCCATTAGATGTGCAATACTCATTGATGTATGAGTTAATGAATTCTGTGCCTTTATCAGATCTTATCTTGATAATGTTAAGGCTTTTCTCATTTGACAATCTCTTAAGAAGTTCAGGCAGTTTGACTTGAGTTTCCTTCTTATTAAGGAGAAATACTACCCATGTGAACCTAGAGAAGTCATCTACTACAACCAATGTGTATTTTCTACCATTTATGCTTGCAGGGGTAATTGGTCCAAAAAGGTCCATATGTAATAGTTCAAGTACCCTTTCAGTAGAGATGACTGGTTTTCCCTTAAATGAGGCTTTGCTCTGTTTTCCTTCTTGGCATGGTTTGCAAACATGCTCTTTAATGAAAACCTCATTAGGTAGTCCTTTGACTAATGCATTTCTAGCAATTTTGTTCATTGTTTTAAAGTTCAAGTGGTTTAATCTTTTATGCCATAACCAACTTTGTTCACTAGAACTCTTAGCAATGAAGCATGCAGCATCAGTAGACTTGTCCCAGTCTGCAAAATACACATTTCATTTCCTAGTTCCAGTCAATAGAATTTGTTGAGTCTTATCTTTAATCAAGCATTTATCACAGGAAAACTCAACATTGAAGTTTTTATCACAGAATTGACTGATACTTAGGAGATTATATTTGAGACCAGCTACATAAGATACATTGGTTACTTTGATGTTACCAATCATCAAAGTACCATAACCTTTTGTTGATGCTTGTGAGCTGTCTCCAAAAGTGACATTAGGGCCTTCTTTTTCAATAAAATCAGTGAGGAGTTCCTTGTTTCCAGTCATGTGCCTTGAACATCCACTGTCAAGGTACCATGCTGTCTTTTTGCTTATACTCCTCATCTTGTGGCCCACTGGTACCTGCAATTAGATAGGTTTAGGTACCCTTTGAGTTTTGGGTCCTGAGAGGTTAGCTGTACCTTTAGGAACCCAAACTTGCCTAATAACCTTGATTGATTCAAGGTGGCTAAGTTGTCTTCCTCTAGCATCTACATACACTGTCTTTCCCTTAAATGCCTTTGGGAAAGTGTGTGTGAATGTGTTAACTCTATAAGTTTCAGGAGAGTTGTCAAATCTCCTGAACTTTTGAGTTCTTTGTGCTACTTGAGGGAATCTTTGAGGAAAGGCTTTCTTTTGACCATTACCCTTTGGCATGAAGGGTTTTGGTTGTCTCATTTTATTTTGCCTTTGAGGAAAGTTATCCTTGGGTCTATTCAGCTGAGGCTTTCTCAGAAGAGTTGGCCTAGGCTGATTATACTTTGGATAACTCCTCTGAACATTGTTCAGTAGAGTTGCCCTTCCATTGGGTCTACTCTGCTGACCAACATTCCTCTTATGTTTAGGAGCTTTGGCCATTTCCTTAGGTTTTGGCCTATTCTCCTGAATCACTTGAGTAGGCAGATCATCCATTTTGCCCTTTCCTTTGTTCAGTGGCTGAATCACTTCATTTTCAGTTTGTGCCACTGACTTAACAAAGATTCTCTTAGTGTTACTTACAGAAGCAACACTAAGACAAGGTGAAGATTCAAATGGATCAAAACCTAATCCACTTCTTTGAGCCATAGGTCTTTGATAACTCTGAATTTCCTCTATTGCTCTAGAGGATTTCTTCAGAGCAGACATCTTTAATTTCAGGCTCTCTTCACTTGATTTAAGAATATCATATTCATGTGAGAGGTTTTCAAATTTGGCATTGAGAATTTTAAGTTCAAAATCTTTTCTCTTCTGAGAGAGAAGTTGATCATCAATCTCCTTTTGTTGGTCAACTATCCTGAGATTTGCTTCCTCAAGCTCTCTCAAGACTTGTTGATACAACTCAGTAGACTTGACATCAACAACTACCTCAGAGTTTTTGGCAAGTTCAATGGCCAATCTTTCATTTTCTCTCACACAGTTATCATGAAATTCTTGTAACAAAGTGAAATCTTCCATCAACTTTCCAAGGGAAAGCTTCAAGTTGACCTCACTATTGTTCTGTGAGATGAATGATGGTGAGCTAGAAGTAGAGGATACCTCATCATCCTCAAGAGCCATGTTGCAGACATCATCATCACTGTTGGAGAACAGTCCATCAGAGGAGTTGAGGCTTTCAGTACTATCAGATTCTTCACCAGCCATCATGGCCTTTCTGTTGGTGAATTTCCTGTCTCTTTTGGCCTGCCTCTCTCTTCTCTCCTTAGAGCTTAATTCAGGGCAATCATACTGGAAGTGCCCTTTCTTTTTACAGTTATAGCACAGATCTTCATCATCTTCTTTCTTTGATTCTTCTCTTCTTTTTGATGATGAAGGTTCAGCTCTACTGGACCTTCTCCTATCAGAGTACTTGTCCTCTGATCTTTTCTCTTCAGGCTTTTTGACTTCAGCCTGTGCTTCAGGAGAGTTGTATCTCCTGAATTTGTTGTCCTGGTAGAATTTCTTGTATCTACCAAACCTTGAGTTCAACTTTTCAAACCTTCTAGCCATCAAGGCTAGTTCTTCCTTCATTTCAGTCTTTGAGACTGATTTTGATGATCTTGGAGTGGGCTGCATCTCTGGTTCAGTTGTTTTGGCTTTGAATGCCACTCCCTTAGTAGGATTTGAAGGTTCCTCAATAGGCTTTCTTCTATTGAGGTCGAACTCATAAGCTTTGAGTTCAGAGAAGATTTGTTGCATGGGCATGGTGGAAAGATCTTTGGTGTTTTGCATCATTACAGCATAGACATCCCACTTTTGAGTGAGACTTCTCAAGATCTTCAACCCCACTTCTCTCTTGGTGTAGACCTTGCCCAGTGAGATGATTCCAGAGTTTGAGCCTTGAGGGGACTTGTTCTTGATGTACTTCAAAGCATATGTTCCCCCTCAATTTGTGAATCTAATCATCTAAGAGCTACCTAACATATTAGCTCCTCATCTAGCCTTTATACTATATGTTCTAACATGTCTAGAACATATTCAATCATAACTTAGGCATGTCTCAGGGGGTTTTGGTATTCAATCAAAACATAACTCATTTTATTCCCAACACAATGACTATTCATGCTCACATTTCACCAAAGATCACTACCCAACATATGCTCAAAACCAACTTAATCAATATAATCATGTGAAAACCAAGTGTGCGCCGGTGCAAAATGTGACACAAGTAGAATGACGAACCGGTGCAAGGGTAACAACTAGTAGAAAAAGAAAAGAAAAATAACTCCCCCAAACTTAGAATTTTACTATGTATAAATTCTAAGTTTGGGGCTACAAGTTGTTACCTCCCTCCTTGCACATCCAATACTTCTTCAAAGATCACCATTGCAACACTTGCTTCCCCTCTCCAAAGTTGGTTTTGCTTCCTTCTCCATTCTTCAAGATATGATGTCCATAGTATTCTTCATCCATACCTACAAAATAAACCAAGCTATCAACACTACTAAAGCAATAAAAACACAAAGCAATTAAAACCTTGGGTTGCCTCCCAAGAAGCGCTATTTTTAACGTCCTATGCCGGACGGTTCCTCTTTGAGGGGAATATCAAGTCACCCCATCATCCTCCTTGCTCTTGCACTTCTTAGCCCATGCAACCTTCTTGAAACCATTGAAACATCCACTAGCCACTCCATCCTGCTCTTCAATCATGCCATAGGAGGTTGATGCCTCATTCATCCCCAAGCTTGCATAAGTAGCTTTTCTTGATTTGGGGGAGTTTTTGAAGAAAACTCCCCCAAACTTGGCCTTCTTGCCCATCTTCAACTCCTTGTCTTCCACCTTGGGGTTCTCCTCCACAATATTTATCTCGGGCTCTTCTTTCACCTTATCTTCCATGAGCTTTGAATAAGGATCTCTCTTGGAGTACACATACTCTTCCTCCTCATCCTCATCATCACGAAATCTAACGGCCTTGTAGATGTTGAATGAGACTTTCTCCTCACCAACATGTAGTTCAAGCTCTCTGTTTCGTACGTTGATGACGGCTCCACCCGTTGCTAGAAACGGTCTTCCTAAGATCAAGGGGATTGCCCTATCTTCCTCCATATCAAGTACCACAAAATCAACCGGAAATATGAATTTCCCAACTTTGACAAGCACATCCTCAACCGTTCCCAAGGGATAAACTATGGAGCGATCCGCCAATTGAAGATTCATGGTAGTAGGCGTCAATTTTCCCAAGCCAAGTGATTTGAAAAGTGATAATGGCATGAGGTTTATGCTCGCTCCAAGATCACACAAAGCACGATAGGTTCCTTCTTTGCCAATCACACAAGGCAATGTAAATGAACCGGGATCCCTAAGCTTTGGAGGTAGCTTAGCTTGGATGATGGCACTACACTCTTCGGTGAGGTTCACGGTTTCAAATTCTACCATCCTTCTCTTGTTGGACATAATCTCCTTCAAAAACTTGGCATAATGAGGCATTTGCTCAAGGGCCTCCGCAAATGGGATGTTGATGTGTATCTTTTTTAACATCTCCAAGAATTTGATGAACTTTGCATCCAAACTCGTCTTCTTGAGTCGTTGAGGGTATGGGATTGGAGGCTTGTGTGGAGATGGAGGCTTATGTGCATCATTTTCTTTCTCACTTGTTTTCTCCTTCTCAACATCTTTCTCTTCAACTTTCCTTCCTTGTTGTTCCTCTTCACCATCTTCCTTTGGCATCATAGGGCCTTCATAGCTTGTTCCACTCCTCAACTTAATTGAGTTGCATTGCTCCTTGGGGTTCAATTCCGTGGTTGAGGGGAATCGACCCGGCTTGTGTTGATTTCCAACCATATTAGCAATTTGGCCCACTTGAATCTCAATGGCTTTCACATCATTCTTGATTCCCATCACTTCATTTGCCAATTGACCAATTTTCTCATCTTGACTCTCAAACTTTTGCCAAGTCTTGGTCATAAAATTCTTCGTCTCTCCCATGAACTTCTTCGTTTCTCCCATGAATGTTATAAACATTTCTTCCATAGTGAGCTTTGACGAAGATTCTTCTCTCACACCATCTCGTGCATTGAAGTTCGATGGTGGTTGGATGGCATTGTGTGGGTTAGCATATGAGAAATTTTCATGGTTTCTCAAGCCGGGATGGTATTGGTTCGGATTAGGGAGGTGATAGTTCCCATGGGTTTGTCTTTCTCCCCAACCTCTCTCTCGAAAATGACGATCCCTTTGATTGTTCATATAATGGGCCTCTTCATATTGATCGTCACTAGGTCCCATTAATGACTTGGCCGCCATCATCGAAGTCAATTTGTCTACCTTGTTGGATAAGGTAGCAAAATCATCCGACTCTCTAGTAAAAGCAACTTTCCGGGTTTGCCTTCTCTCGGATGGCCATTGGTTTCCGTTCTTTGCCATCTCCTCTAGGAGCACATAGCCCTCTTCCGCCGTCTTTCCTAGCAAAGAACCTCCACCGACCGAGGCATCCACCATCCCTCTCGTACGATGGTCCATCCCGTTGTAGAAATAGCAAATCAATTGGTCTCTTGAGAACCCGTGTTGAGGACAACTTCTTATGAGATCCTTGAAGCGTTCCCAAGCCTCGGCTAAAGACTCATCATCGTCTTGCATGAAGGAAGAAATTTCTCCTCTTATCTTGATGGTCTTGCTTTGAGGAAAGTACTTCATGAGGAAAGCGTCTACAAGATCGGCCCAATTTTCGATTGTCCTTAGATCAAGAGACATGTACCATTGCTTAGCACGATCACGGAGGGAGAATGGGAACAATTGGAGGCGGATGTAATCTTGAGGGACACGATTGATCTTAACCGTTCCACTTATCTCTAAGAATTGAGATAAATGGAGGTTAGGATCCTCCTTTGACAACCCTCCAAATTGGTTGTTTTGAACCATCATGATTAGGGCCGGCTTGAGCTCAAAGTTATGAGCATCAACGGGTTCCCGACCCGCTCCTCCATAGGGCCTTGGGATAGGGCGGAAATGGTCTCTCAAAACTCGTTGATTCCCGTTTTCCCTTCGTCTACCATCTCTTTCCATCCCAACATTTTCTTCAACTCTACGATGAAAGTTGTCCCTTAGCACCCCTTGAGGTCGGTTACCTCCATTCCCGTTAGGTTCCTCGACTCCTTCGACCCCGTGATTCTCAAGTTCCTCCTCTTCTTCAACCGGATTTTCCCGTCGATTCATTCTTTCCAACTCTAATCTTCTCCTTTCGGCGTTCCTTCTTCGACAATTGGCTTCAATCTCCGGATCTAAGGGTAACACGTCTTGTTGGTTCCTCCTAGATCGTGTGATCATAAACCATGTCTATCAAAAGAACAAACGAGAGTGAGATATACAAATAAGCTCAAGGTAACAAACACAAATATTTTTGGATTTTTGCAAATAAAGAAAGTAAATAAATTGTCTAAACTAAAACTCTCCTAGCCTACACTCTAGAGTTTATCAAAACCTCCCCGGCAGCGGCGCCATAAACTTGATACACGTGTTATACAACACTAAAATAAACAACTGCAAGTGTACGGCGTCTATCGTAGCGTGATAAGCACGAGGTCGATCCCACAAGGAGGTTAAGCGTAAAAGGGTAGTTTGCTAATCGAGTTCTAAATAGACGTGATCGATAAATTGAGTGGTGTGAATTACGCTAAAATTACCTAACAATGTGTCACTAATAAGTAACGAAGAGTAAATACAAAATCGATCAACTAACATGCAAAGTAAGAAAACGAAAGTAAAATAGATGAAAACTCAAAGAAGGAAGGGTGGGTTCCAAGGCATATGTCACACTAAGGGTTCAACTTATGATTAAAAACTTAATTAAGTGGTGGTGTGTTGATTTCTATAAGGTTGATCACAAAAAGTGAATTAATAGTTCTCTCGATCCAATTAATCCAAGGGACATGTCATACAAACTAGCATCTCTACTTAGCATGCATAAGTAATCCCCAAAAAGTTCCTAAGATCATCTAATACCCTCCCAATAATTGATCCTCTCTCTCGAGCTCACAAGAATATTGGGTTGAATGCTTAAATACGATTAACGAAAGAGATTTCTCAATCCAATTCCAATTAACAATAGATAAAACATCCTATCATGGCCATTGACAACATGTTTTGGCAATGAAAGTTAAGCATTCAAATAGAAATAGCAACACAACCACCAAATAAATAAGAAATTAATTCATAAGCATCATCCAAAGTATAAACATAGCCTTAGAACCACAAATTTGTTAGCTACTCACTAGCATAATCCAATTACAAATTCCAAATGAAATAACTAAATAAAAAGGAAAAGAAAGAGAAAGCTTAGTCTAGAATGTGGTGTGGAATGGAATTTGGGAGCTATTGCATCCTTTCTTCCTTGATTTGGTGAAGAATTGAGAGAGAAATGGCCAAAACACCTCCAAGTATGTGTAACTATGTGTGGATTTTGGGGGAGAATGTCTTGTATTTCAAGAAAGAGGGTTTATATAGTGTTGGGGTAGGGTTTGGATGGACAATTTGCAAGTTGGTCCCTAAAAAATGGCCAAATTATGAAGATGGCACCGAAATTGAAGTTGGGCATGGGTGGAGCTCGACCGTGGCCTTGTCTCGGCCGAGGCGTGTGGAGCAGGGGAGGATGGGAGCTCGGCCGAGAAGGGTGCTCGGCCGTGCTATTTCGATGCCCAAATCTTCGGTTTCGAGGTCGGCCAGCTCGAGCAAGGAGCTCGGCCGTGGCGCGCGGATGGTGCTTGGCCAGATGCTCGGCCGAGAAGGGTGCTTGGCCAGATGCTCGGCCGAGAAGGGTGCTCGGCCGTGCCCTTCATGCCCCCAAAAATTGCTGTTTCGGCCTACCCTCTTCCGAGAAGAATGCTCGACCGAGGCCTTGTTTTGGCTTGAAAATGGCTCGGCCGAGCCCATGTCTCGGCCGTGCTCTTGCGCGATGTGTACCCCTTTCTCGTTTCGTGCATATCTTTCACCTCGGGTGTCCGATTGACTCGATTCTTTTAGCTATTCCACTCCGTTTTTCAAGACGAATCCAACAGTGCACTCCTCTTCTTGATCCAGTGAAGTATGGTTGATGTTTTGCTCCAAATTCTATTGTATTTCCTACAAAATCGACAAAACACAACCTTTCTCTCATTTTGGCTCAAACAATCATATTCAATGCATAAATCAATGAAATCCACATCAAAATATGCTTCACATGTGCCTCTAAAACGTGTAAATTCCACCCGAATCAGTCACACTTCTTCACAAAAGCTACACAATCCCTAAAAATGGATGGCCAATAGAAACCACTTTGAAGAACCTTGTGAGCCGTCCTATTTGCTCCAAAATGACCTCCATAAGGAGATGAATGGCACTCTTCAATCACTTTCTCCCACTCATCTTCCCCTAAGCACCTTCTCATGACCATATCCGAACACCATTTATAAAGAAACGGATCCTCCCAAACATAGAACTTAACATCATGATAGAATTTCTTCTTTTGATGGAATGAGAGGTTTGGTGGTGGTGTTCCGGTGGCTATGTAATTTACAAAATCGGCGAACCATGGACATGTTTCTTTGATGGTAAGGATTTGCTCATCGGGAAATCACTCTTTAATAGGAACTTGGATGTCCTTTTCTTCCACATTCTCAAGCCTTGAGAGATGGTCCGCTATCACATTTTCACATCCTTTTCTATCCCTTATCTCCACGTCAAACTCTTGCAAAAGGAGTACCCAACGTATCAACCTTGGTTTGGCCTCTTTCTTCTCAATCAAATACTTGAGAGCCGTGTGATCCGTGTATACTATGGTCTTAGCTCCCACCAAGTATGCTCTAAACTTGTCAAAACTATAAATCACGGCTAGCATTTCCTTCTCCGTTGTGGTGTAATTCTTTTGAGCCGGATTTAAAGTTTTGCTTGCATAGTAAATCACACGAAAGAGCTTATCTCTCTTTTGGCCCAAAGCTACTCCAATAGCATAGTCACTAGCATCACACATGATCTCAAATGGTTGACTCCAATCGGGTATCACCAACACGGGAGCTTTGATCAAGGCCTCTTTCAAGATTTCAAATGACTTTATACACTCTTCACTAAAGATGAAGGTGGCACCCTTCTCCAACAATGCACACATGGGCTTGGCTATCTTTGAAAAGTCCTTGATGAATCTTCTATAGAACCCGGCATGCCCAAGAAAGCTCCTAACCGCCTTCTCATTGGTTGGTGGAGGTAACTTCTCAATTGCTACAATCTTTGCCCTATCAACTTCAAGCCCTTTAGCCGAAATCTTGTGCCCAAGCACAATCCCTTCCTTCACCATAAAGTGGAATTTCTCCCAATTAAGCACCAAGTTGGTATCTATGCATCTTTGTAAAACACAAGAGAGGTTACGTAGACATGTATCAAAGCAATAACCAAATACGGAAAAATCATCCATAAACACCTCCATTATGTTTTCAATCATGCCATGAAAAATAGCCATCATGCATCGTTGGAATGTGGCGGGAGCATTGCATAATCCAAATGGCATTCTCCTAAAAGCAAAAGTACCATAAGGGCAAGTAAAAGTTGATTTCTCTTGGTCTTTAGGATCAATCAAATTTTGATTGTATCCCGAATAACCATCAAGAAAGCAATAATACTCATATCCCGCCATCCTATCCAACATTTGATCAATAAAAGGCAAATGGAAGTGATCTTTCCTAGTGGCACTATTCAACATACGATAATCAATGCACACTCTCCACCCCACAATGGTCCTAGAAGGAATGTCCTCTAAGGCTTCGGTTTTAATAATGGTCATACCCCCCTTCTTAGGGACCACTTGTGTTGGGCTCACCCACTCACTATCACTTATGGGAAAAATTATATCATTATCTAACCACTTCAACACCTCTTTTCTTACCACTTCTTGCATTATGGGGTTCAATCTTCTTTGACCTTGGGCTTTAGGCTTAATGGACTCATCTAGTCTAATTTTATGCATGCAAATATGAGCCGGTATACCCTTCAAATCCGAAATATCCCAACCAATAGCCGATTTATAAGTTCTAAGCACCCTAAGAAATTTTTCTAACTCAAGTTCATGCAAGTGTGAAGAAACAATAACCGGAAAGAGTTCACCTTGTTCAAGATAAGCATATCTCAAGTGCTCCGGAAGTGGTTTCAAGTCGAGCTTCCTCCCCTTCTCTTGAGCTTTTGGTTTCTCCTTAGCTTCCTCCTTTGGTGCTTCCAATGCATAACATGAGGGCCAAGTGTCAAGATTTTTGTGAGGAAATCTTTGACACTCTTCAAGTAAAACCCCCCCAAACTTGGCTTCTTGTTGTATCTCCATGAATTTCTCCTCCTTTTTTATTGGAAGCTCCTTCAAAACATCAAGAGAAGACATATATTCAAACAATTCTATATCATTAAGCTCATCAAAATTGAAATCAAAAGGAATAGAAGAGAGTGAGTTAAGAGATTCTCTTATGCAAAAATCAAGTGGATCCTTTGAGTTGCTCTTTTCCATGTGCATATTCACACAAGCTTGCACGTGGTTGATCATGTTGCACTCAAAGACTTCATCCTCATCATCTCTAAACTTGATGGCCTTGTAGATGTTGAACAATACTTTCTCATTATTCACTTGAAGCTCCAACTCCCCTTTCCTCACATTAATGATAGCTCCACCGGTTGCCAAAAATGGCCTTCCCAAGATGAGTGGAATGTACTTATCCTCCTCCATATCCAACACCACAAAATCCACCGGAAATATGAATTTATCAATCTTAACCAACACGTCCTCTACTATACCCAAGGGGTAAGTCATGGATCTATCCGCCAATTGAAGGCTCATCGTGGTTGGTGTAAGTTTCCCCAAACCAAGTGACTTGAATATGGACAAAGGCATAAGATTAATGCTAGCTCCCAAATCACATAAAGCTTTAAATGTACCTCCATCTCCAATAACACATGGTAAGGTGAAGGATCCGGGGTCTCTAAGCTTTTGAGGTAGCTTTGCTTGAATGATTGAGCTACACTCTTCGGTCAAGTGCACCGTTTCATACTCCACCATCTTCCTCTTGTTGGACATAATTTCTTTCAAGAACTTGGAGTAATGGGGCATTTGTTCTAGAGCTTCGGCGAAGGGAATGTTGATGTGGATCTTTTTGAACATCTCTACAAACTTGGCAAATTTGTTGTCCAAGCCCTTCTTCTTCAACCTTTGAGGGTATGGGAGAGGTACCACATTCTTGCCTTTGTCTTGAGGAGGGATTGCCTCCTCACTCTTCTTCTCCTCTACTTTCTCTTCTTCCCTCACTATCTCCTCTTGCCTCTCTTTCTCTTGTCCATCTTCTTTGTCGACATCCTCGGGTGCCATTACCATTTCCTCCTCTTGTGGCATCTTTGGCCCATCGTAGCTCGTCCCACTTCTTAGTTTAATAGCTTTACAATGCTCCTTGGGGTTGAGCTCCGTGTTTGAAGGAAATTGCCCCGGAGTGTTTTGACTACCGATGACATTAGAAAGTTGACTCACTTGCTTCTCTATGGCCTTCACATTACTTGCCACGTTCTTGATCATTTCCCCTTGTTCATCAAGTCTTTGTCGGGTTATGTTTGCATTCTCCCTAGTTTCTCTCATGAAGTTCTTGGTTTCCCCCATAAATGCACCAAACATATCCTCCAATGATAGCTTTGATGAAGACTCCACAATAGCTCCATCTCTCACATTGAAATTTGGAGGTGGGATGATGACATTCCTTGTGTTGGCATAAGAGAAGTTCTCATGTTGCCTCAACCCGGGATGGTAATGATTTGGGTTAGGGGGATTTTGCATCTCGTTCCAACCTCTTTCTCGAAAATTACGGTCCCTTTGATTGTTCATATAATGAGCCTCTTCATATTGATCATCACTAGGTCCCATTAATGACTTGGCCGCCATCATCGAAGTCAACTTATCCATCTTGTTGGATAGAGTAGCAAAATCATCCGACTCCTTAGTGGAAGCAACTTTCCGGGCTTGCCTTCTCTCGGATGGCCATTGGTTTCCGTTCTTTGCCATCTCTTCTAGAAGCACATAACCTTCATCCGTCGTCTTTCCTAGCAAAGAACCCCCACCGGCCGAGGCATCCACCATCCCTCTCGTTCGATGGTCCATCCCGTTGTAGAAATAGCAAATCAATTGGTCTCTTGAGAACCCATGTTGAGGACAACTCCGTATGAGATCCTTGAAATGTTCCCAAGCTTCGGCTAAAGACTCATCATCGTCTTGCATGAAGGACGAAATTTCTCCTCTTATATTGATAGTCTTGCTTGGAGGAAAGTACTTCATGAGGAAAGCGTCTACAAGATCGGTCCAATTTTCGATTGTCCTTAGATCAAGAGACATGTACCATTGCTTTGCACGATCACGGAGAGAGAATGGGAACAATTGGAGACGGATGTAATCTTGCGGGACACGATTGATCTTAACCGTTCCACTTATCTCTAAGAATTGAGATAAATGGAGGTTAGGATCCTCCTTTGACAACCCTCCAAATTGGTTGTTTTGAACCATCATGATTAGGGCCGGCTTGAGCTCAAAGTTATGAGCATCAACGGGTTCCCGACCCTCTCCTCCATAGGGCCTTGGGATAGGGCGGAAATGGTCTCTAAAAACTCGTTGATTCCCGTTTTCCTCCCGTTGCTCTACATTTCTTTCCATCCCAATGTTCTCTTCAACTCTACGACGAAAGTTGTCCCTTAGTACCCCTTGAGGTCGGTTACCTCCATTCCCGTTAGGTTCCTCGACTCCTTCGACTCCTTGATTCTCGAGTTCCTCTTCAACTTCTTCTACAACCGGATTCTCCCTTCGATTCATTCTTTCCAACTCTAGTCTTCTCCTTTCGGCGTTCCTTCTTCGACAATTGGCCTCAATCTCCGGATCTAAAGGTAGCACTTCTTGGTGATTCCTCCTAGATCGTGTGATCATAAACCATGTCTATCACAAGAACAAACAAGGGTGAGAATTGTAATTAAGATCAAGATAACAAACTCAAATATTTTTGGATTTTTGCAAATAAAGAAAGCAAATAAATTGTCTAAACTAAAACTCTCCTAGCCTACACTCTAGAGCTCTTAAAAACCTCCCCGGCAGCGGCGCCATAAACTTGATACACGCGTTATGCAACACTAAATAAACAACCGCAAGTATACGGCGTCTATTGTAGCGTGATAAGCACGAGGTCGATCCCACGAGAAGGTTAAATCGTAAAAGGGTAGTTTGCTAGTCGAATTCTAAGTAGACGTGATCGAAATTTTGAATATGAAGATTTACTCTAAAGTTACCTACCAAGTGTCACGAATAAGCAACAAAGAGCAAAGATAAAATCGATCAAATAGCGTACAAATCACAAAACAAAAGTAAAAATGGATGTAACTCAATTAAGAGAAGGTAGATCCTAGAGCACATGCACTACTAATGAATCCAACTATGGTTAAATGCCTATTCAAATGGTGTTCATGCTTTGTCTATAAGATTGATCACAACATAATGAATTAAAAGTCCTTTCGATCCAAGTAATTCAAAGGAAATACTACACAACCTAGTATCTCTACCTAAGTTGCACAATAAGACCCAATCAAGCCCCTAAGATCATCACACATCTTCCTAATCATTGATCATCTTTCAATCTCACAATAAAATTAGGTCAAATGCTTGCAATCAATTAATCAAAATAGATTTCTCAACCTAATTCAACTAACTATGATCAACATATCACCATTGTACACATAATGACATGTTTTGCAACAAACACCAAGCATCTAAATAGAATTAAGCCACACAAACACCAATTAAACAAATATTAATCCATAGATATCATCAAAAGTATGTACAAGGCCCTAGAACCAAAAGTGTTCTAGCCAATCACCCACATGTTTGAATTACAAGAAAAACAAAGATCAAAGCAATAAAAAATGAAAATAAGAGAAAGCTTAGACTGTGGTGTGGTGGGGAATTGAATTCCCAAACTAGTGGCTCCTTCCTTGCATGAATTGGTGGTGAATTGAAGAAGATATGACCCAAAACCTCCAAGTGTGTGTTAGTATGTGATGGAATTCTTGAGAGAGGGGTAAGATGGTGTGAAATTTAAGAAGTGGGGTATTTATAGTGTTGGGGTAGGGTTTAAGTGTGATATTTGCAAGTGAGTCCCTCAAAAATGGAGAAAAAACGATTTTGGCACCGAGAAAGAAGTGGCCCGGCCGGGTGGGGAAGTTGCACGGCCGGGCAGAAGTCTTGGCCGAGAGAAATCAAAACAGGGGGCCATCGGCCCGGCCGGGCGAGTGGTGCCGCTCGGCCGGGCGAAAGTTTCGTAAATGGGGATAATTATTGAACTGCTCGGCCGCCCGGCCGGGCGAGTGATGCCGCTCGGCCGGGCCTTATCTTCGTAATTCGCTCCAGAAAATGGCCCTTGATCGCCCGGCCGGGCGAGTAATTCCGCTCGGCCGGGCCAAACCTTCGTATTTGCTCAATAAATTCGACTTTTATCGCCCGGTCGGGCGAGTGGTGCTGCTCGGCCGGGCCAAACCTTCGACTTTGGCCCACCTCTCGTTTTTGTCCTCCAACTTCGTCCCTCCGTTTCTTGAGCTTCCGACCTCCGATCGACTCGATTCTTTTGCCTATTCCACTCCATTTTTCGAGCCGGATCCAATGGTGCGCTCCTCTTTTCGTTCCGATCACTTGTGGTATGTGTTTTGCTCTAAATTCCATCGTTTTACCTACAAAACCAACAAAACACAACCTTTCTCTCATTTTGGCTCAAACAATCATATCTAATGCACAAATCAATGAAATCCACATCAAAATATGCTCCACATGTGCTTATAAATCGTGTAAATTCCACCCGAATCAACGAACGAATAGAAAAATAGTGCAAATAATTGTGGAAGAAAGGAAGTATATAATTTGGGAAACTAAATATGGAACTCCAACCCAAATAATTACTATGTCTAAAAGTTCAAATTATTTGAAAATTAAAATAAAATTCACCTCTCTTGGAGTATTTTTTGTATAATGACAAGCCTGCCCCGCACAGACGGAAGTGGGGATTCTAGCGGGGATACTGGAACCCCTACCAGTTTCATACTTTTATATGACAAGGTTTATTAAAACTAATTAATTTATATTCGTTTCTTAAACTTTAGTAATTATATAGTAATTTGTAAGCGCACTTTCAATTATTAATAATGTATAATAATTATGCAAAAGTTAAAATTATGATGAATTAAAACTAGATACGACCTAAATGATCAAGATTTATATTAAAGCATATTTGAAAATTAATTTTGCCATTTTTTTATTGACAAATTATATGCTTCGATAATTTCAATATGAAAAATCAATAACTTATTTTAAATTGGGCTTTGTGACGATGAAGGTTATAAAAGTCGAAAATCAGTAGTTGGACGAATTTGTACAACCTAAAATTTTATTTATTTATTTTAAATGTTTTCTATAAACACAATTTTCACTCCTCCATTTCTCTAGAAAAGTGTGAACATTGTCAAATCAGACTCGTACACTAAAAAAAACAAAATAAATTTTGGACACCTAGGCGCCGTTTAAGCCCCTCAAGGCTGATTTTTCACCAAAAACCTTAGAGACACAAAATCGGGTCGGCCCAAAGGTCGCCTAACACCTATACCGACTTTTACAACATCGATAACTTCTGCCTCCGTCCATGTCTACCTGCACCCTGATATGGGCTGCCGGAGGGCCCAAACTTGATGTGTATAATGTGATGTCTCCTCGTCGTCCATGGCATGTGTGTCATCAACCGCACGCTTCAACCCCACCCTTTGAAACCTAGATATTATATATAAGTTCATGAATGAATTAGTGGCATGCTCAAAATGGACATGCCCCATCAATCAAATCTAAATCATCCACCAAGAAACACCATTCTCCATTATTACTTCTCCACTCTAATTGGATCGGTCCATATCTTAGTACTCTTGTCTTGGACCTACTACATACTTCTTCTTTCTTATATTGTTTCTTGTTTATATAATATAGATAGTTAAAACTAAACATCAATGGCCCATTAGCTCAGTTGGTTAGAGCGTCGTGCTAATAACGCGAAGGTCGCAGGTTCGAGACCTGCATGGGCCACTTTTTTGCTAATTTTTAATATAAATGAATTTTAGGCTTCATTTGGATTGATCTTATTATGTCTCACCACTTAACCAGAAAATTGTTTGGTTGAGGATATTATGTATAATATATAAGTGTTTTTCAAAGAGTAAATTGGGATGAAAATGACTTGACTTGGGCAGGCAGAATCATTTTATTCTCTACTGCTTTTGCTTCTTGAAATTCTCTTTACAAAATGCAATGATTTTTGAAGAAAATGTCATAATTGTATGAAAAGTGACTAGTAATTTTGTACATGAATGTAGTGCATGCACCGAAATTAATTAATTTAATTTAGACATATGGATTGTATAGGTTCAGTTTTTACCTTATTCACATCACAATATTTACTTACTTAATTTAAGATAATCAAGAAAAAAATTGATTAATATTTATCTTTAATTCCGAAACTTGATGTTACATATATAATGTATTAATCAAAACAACATAAAATAGTTTTGAAAACTGCAAGTTGATGAGACAATCTAATGAATGGTTGCCGTGACTTTATGTCGACAGAAAGCATGTTCATATACATATACAACAATATTCTCTGTATTTGTAGATGTATATGTATATGTTGTAGCTATCATGGCTAGTTGGGGTGGTTGCTTATCAGGTTCATTGTATTTGAGCTTCAACCAGCAATATATATATACTTATAACTAATTATTAATAATATTATATATAATCATATACTAGTAGTATTAATTTAATCGAACATATTGTATTTGTATTTACAATAGTGCGTAGCGATTGTACATAAATATGTCATATATAGGAAAGATTAATTAATTGATTATGTATGTTAATTGATTCCCAGTTCCCACTTTATATTTAGAAGATTAAACATAAAATAGAGTTTTCAATATTGTTGTAGATTCTATAATTTAAATTAAATGTATATTTTTATAGATGATTCTTGGTCCTGAGTTTTTGTAGGTTTGGGACGAATAGGAAAAATGTGTCCCTTCTTCTAGCATTTTGAGAGTAAATGAGTTTTTTATATAATGGGGATGAGTGGAGGAGGAATATTACTTTTTATAGAGGGTATAAAGGGTATTTAACCATCCATTTTGCACCTAATATAATAGTAACTGAAAAAAGTTAACACTAGAATGTAAAAAAAAAGAGGTGTAAAAAGCACATATGATAAAAAAAACTCTTAAAATAAGTATGAAATGTGTACATATCGTTCGTGCATGAAACATGCATATACATATCATGCACAAAATTTGCACGAAATGTGCACGTACGGATCGTGCACAAAATGTGCACATGACATTTGCATTTTATTCACTACAAGAAAAAAATCATTTTGTTACACATCTTTCGTCACACTATAAAATGTGTTACAAATCTTTCGTCAAACTCATTTATACATATATATAAAAGTAGGCTCCCGAAATCTCGGGCTCCAAGGCGATTGCCCCTACCTAGGGTTGTTATTCGAGCCGAGTATTTAAAGTTTGAGCTCTTATCGAGCCGGGCTCGGCTCGATACCATTGACGAGCTAAGAAACGAGTTCGGCTCGACTTGTTAAAGAATCTAACGAGCCTATCAAGCGGAGTCTAATAGAATTAAAAGAAAAAAAATAGATATCGAGTTTAACAAGTCGAGTTCGAATCGACTCGTTAGCAAATCGAGTATCTAACGAGCTCGAGTTCGTCTCATTTAACGAACGAGGCGAACCGAACTCAAGCCTTATCGAACCGAGCTCACGAGCAGCTCGATTCGTATAACAGCTCTATCCCTACCGCCCTGCCTTAGGGCCTGCGACCTAGCAATATTGCAGGGGTAGGAATATTTATGTGATAATGAAGTATAATTCCGACATTATTGTAACCCGTCTTCGTCTCATGGTAAAGTCATCTCATACAAGAAGACTTTTACCATATTCAGAAAACATTATGCATACACAATGGAGGGTCGATTTTCAAAGTTAAAAAGAATATTGCGTCTTTCTGATGTTTCAGCCCAAAATGACAATAATATCCCGCAATTGTTTTTCCATCATAATGCTTTTTCACTTAATCTCCAGGGAGCAATTAGCAAATAAAGAGCAATTCTAGGCTTTAATTATTTGGTTGTGTTCTTGACTATTTTAATTTTGAGTAACACTTCTATATAATTTATTTCATGTGAACTTTTTTTTAGTGTTACTTTTGTATATACGAAGTGTCACCATTTTAAAATTATGTAAACTCGGGTTTGCATAGATGTTTACCTTTCGGGGAGAACATATATATTTGGTTTAATATGATTTCATGTAACACAAATTAATACTTCGGTGCAACGATTACATATCATGTAATTAGATTCACTTTACATAAAATGGTTGGATACATATAACTATATGAGATCATGTTGACTGAACTTTTATATTTAAGTTATAATGAACCGAGTGTTTGTATGTATAAATTACATCGTGCGTAAGTAGCTGTTACACTAATACTATGGTAGTATGGTGTAACCTTATATTTTGATAAAATCAAGTGAATTTAGGTTTCTAACTCCTATCAATCATAAAATTAGTCTTGTGGGTAAACAATTGTTAAGATGAGAAATTGAATTTAAAATAACTCTTACTCCCTCCGTCCAATACTTGAAGGCACATTTTACCATTTTGGGCGTCCTATACTTGAAGGCACATTTTACCATTTTGGGCGTTCCATACTTGAAGGTACATTAACTAAAATAGCAAAAACACTTTTAAACAATCTCCTTAAAACATCACAATATTACAACAAATGCCACTACTTTATTACACTAAAAAGTAGTTTTATTACTATTTATAAAGTTGAAAAGTCTTTACTACCCTCACTTTATCTTACACAATACTAATAAACAATTCATTCATTAAAACTCGTGCCCAATTCATTTGTGCCTTCAAGTATTGGACGGAGGGAGTAATAGTTAATTCTAAACAAATTGGAATTTACAATATATATCTTAATACATCATGGTATATATTAATATATTTTGAGTTATCAAAGGCATTTTATTTTGGCAATCAACATTTTCAACTACTAAAAAAAAAACAGAATTAATTAATTTCCCATATCACAAGAGTTGGAAAGTAGTCTGCATGAATTCAAAAATAAAAATAAATTCAAGAAAAGCATGACAGGCTAATAATTGCCTCAACTAGGCCGAGTTTAATTGTCTGACTAATATCGTACCCATTCATCTTCTTTTCTTCAAAATAATTAAAGATTCATGAATAAGCATTAATCTGCAGCCTGCAGTTGCAGTGCATGCACACTGATCATTTTCTGTTTTTTTTTTTTTTTAAATAAATACTGTATATATATATTAAGTGCATACATACCCAGTGAGTAATACTCCGTACTATGTTTTATAAAGCTCACTAAGTATCAATTTATTTTCTCGAAAAATTCTTCAGAAATAGAAATACGATTTCATGATGTATTTTTTAACATTCTGCAAAAGTCTCTTTATAAAATCAGTGTATAAATTAAAAATATTTCAAAATATTTTATGAAACATTAAAAATGAACAAGTTAATCAAATCTTTCAAAAATAATCCCAAAGAGTGGTATAGCCAAGTGATACTATAGTGTGCTCTTTTTTCAGTCTCAGATTCGAATCTTATAAAGTGCAAACAATTCTGACTTTAAACAGAATCTTCGCAAGTGAACGATGAAATTGATCTTTCAAATTAGTCGATCCTGAGATCGGATACCGAGATTTAAAAAAATCAAATCTTTCAAAATATATTTATGAAACATCTTGTTAAAAAAAAAAAAAACAATAAGTCAATTATGAATTATTGTTATTTTGATAGATATATTCCATGTTCAATTTTGATATAACACGACTAGTATCAATCAGGGGTCATGTTGGTCCATTTAGGTGGTGTACAAGCTAAAAAATTGACCAATGAGGAGTACCATGACCATCTACCAACTCTACAACTGACACAACAGTACCCATGAAAAGTTCTATTCTATGAAATAGTGTGATTATTTAATTTATTTATTTTCATATATAGTGATTGATTTCATCCGTAAATAGGGGCCTATATTTTTGGTATATATATGTATGCTACACGTTATGTAGACATATTCTCCATTTAGGCTACACCCGTTTTATGTTTATTTATTGAGAAAAATGTAATATTCTCTCGTTTCATAAAATTTATTGCATTTTTCATTTTGTATAAAATTAATAAATATTAATTACCTCTCATTAATTTTTCAATTTTTCTTCTCTTTTTTCTTTTCTTTTTCCACCTTCTTTTAATTTTTCTATCATTAATACATTTCCAAAAAAATAGATATTAATATGAGTCGTTCGGGAAGATCATTGATAAAAATAGAGAAAAAGCGACAAAATTTTTGAAATAAAATTTAAAATCAAATGCGATAAATTTTATGAAATTAAGAAAATATACTTTTATTTTAAAAAAGAGTTGCAAAATTCAAGTTGAAACTATGTCAAATGGATCAACTTATAAAAATTGCACAAAAGTAAATAGAAAAACTCATTTTTACATCTGTGTTTTATAAAAAAAAATATGTTACTGTAAAAAAAAAAAAATGTATTATTTATTTTTACAGTAACATATATTTATTCTTACCTCTTCATTTATAAATATAAGTGAGCCAGCTTTTAATCAAATTTAAGAAAAGAAATTACAAAGCAAACAAGGTTAAATGAATCTGCACGAACTTCCCCAAATATTCCGACATCATAATCATTATCGCATACAAGATAATAAAGCAATACTCCGTATATTGGAAAATTCTATTTATGCGGTCGTAATTAAATTAATAGAAAATACTATCACTTAAAGGGTGATTTAATTATTGGGGATTTATATATTTAATTAATTCGCAGAGGAATTAGATAAGATATGTTACACTCTTTTTTTTTTTTCCCTCAGTTCTCAAATAATTTATACACTTTTAATATAAAATTAATATCTTTAAGACATTAGTTTATTTTTTAAATTGCCCCTCATTTTAGTCTCAAATTTACCTAGCACCACATTACATATTTCATTTATTAAATTTTTACATCATTAAAGTCATGCTTCTTAATTTTTGTGTCACACTAACATTAAATTCATTCTCAATATTAGTGATAACTTCCCACTTATATTTTTTACAGTTAAAATTCTACATTATTAATGTATAGCACTTGGCTCGAGTGCTGAAAAATTATAATTATAAGCGTTACACGTACACAAGCAAGTCTGACAATATTTATTTTTTGACGGATCAATATCAATAATCATACCACTGCATCCACCACGACTATTTAAGACCATCAATTCACTAATATCTACTCTAAAAATTATATACAAATAATTTTGAGATAAATTCAATGTTAATTTTTTTTGTTTACACGAGGAAAAATATTAGTAATATATATTTTACCTCTAATTTAGATTTAAAAAACACTCGATCGACGTATAAATCATATATGACAGTATATATACACACGCACCCATACTAAATAGTGAATTCCAACGATCCAATGTTTATATTTAAAGACAAAAAGGGTATTTTGCTTTTTATTTACACTGATAATCATATCTTAAATTATCATCAAAGCCATAACGGACAGGTCCAAGAATTTGAAACATATTTTAAAGGTCAATATTTTGATTTTAAGCAATTATTATTATGGTTGATAATGTTATGATCATACTTAATTGTCTTTATCAAATTAATTTCATCTTTGATTAAGGTGGCTCACCCACGCGGGCCACACATGAATGTTAAATCCGGCCCCAGCTGAGCATGCTACCAGCCGACCGTTTTGTAAACCGATTTAAATCAATCCAGATCGGGTCAATGAATTTAATCGTTTCACAGTGCTATATATGCAGTTTAAATAAATCTCGACTTCTTTTTTCCACTTCATTTTAAAAAAACCTCACCGTAAGTAGTTTTAAATGCAGGCGCCGTATGAAAAGTAGTACTCCTATGTTTTTGAGAATTTATCGACGGTAGACTTGGGACTCATGAGTGTACTCATTTTTATGTCTCAGACTCGAAATACCTAACCAGTAAATGAACGATAAAATTGATCATCTGAATTAGTCGATATTTGAACTGAATTAAAAAAAAAAAAAAAAAAAAATGTGTGCAGGGAATTTAGGCAGAAAAAGGGGGAGCAATTGATTAAAAAATGAATTGCTCAACAACCCGAGTCAGCTACCCCACCCCTGCCCCCAAGGATGAAATCTAGCAAGTGTTGCTGTCACTCTGAAACAATATTACAATTAGATACTATGAATCCACCCCTAAACTTTGACGTTACGTTTTGTCTGACCTGTTCTTTTGACAATAAAACACACTCTTTAATACCTTCTGTCCGCCCCGGGGGTCTTTTCGTCATTTCAATACTACTAGCCTTTTCACCGCCGCTTGTTTAACCACACTACTTACATACACCTGTCCAAGTGTGTATATGGTGTGACATGCAATACACCCTCGCTACATTATTAACAACTAATTATATTAGACTTCATTTGAATTGAAGGACTATTAAATCACAATTAAAATTCATTTCACTTTGGATTAACAAATAAATAAATAAATTTTAAATACTCAAATTAAATCTCATCATCTTAGATTGTGTTTGGAGGGAGAGATTTATGTATGAATTTTAAATCTATAATTTAAATTTATTCCACTTATTTTGATTAAAAAGTAAATGAATTAATTTTAAATACTTATCATTTTTTTTTTAGTTAAAATTAAAAGAATTTTAAATCCTAACTATGTCATTTTAAATTCATATATTTTTAAATCATTTTATTTAAAATAAATTCTCAAATCAAATTCACTTACCCAAACACCATCTTAGTGTATTTTCAACCTAAAATTGTAGGAGTATCTTAATGTACAAGTTGATGTATAATTGCCGTTATGCTAATTGAATTTTTTTTTATAACTTAATTAATAACTAATAATGTCAAGTGTCTTTTATTAAGTTTCTCTGAAATTTATGTAACGGTTAATTAATACTCCACTAGTTGTATTTTCCGCAGATTCTTCCGTGGATGCAAATCATGTACAGTACTCTCAATTGTTAAGAAATTATTCATGAGAAATATTCAATTCGCTTATTTATTGAATTCTTTATAAAACTAATTGTTATATGTACATTTATTTTCTTACAAAAAAGAAATAATTTGCTAATTGGGATTCACATTCAAGTCGAGGTCCAAGTAATATTCTTGTTACAAATTGGTTAAGTTCATTTTTTTTAATTTAACTAACTTTAATTTAAAGCATCAAATATTCCTGGATTCAACTCAAAGTTTGCATGTTAAATCTAATCACTGTCTCCCACTATTTCTTTCATACATTTTTCAATCTTTATCTACCTTCACATTACTTATACACATATATTGTTATATATTTTTTTAATTAATTGTAAAATGTAAAATTGGTTGTTAATAAGTGAAGGGTATTAAATAAATGGGGTTAAAACTAGTATGAGTATAAAGACGAAAATACCCTCAACGGTTTCTTTAATAGGCGTCTCATATCATTCCAATTTCCAACAATCCAAAACCTCCCCCACCTCCCTCCGCACCCACACCCCAAATATATAAAAAAAACACACACACATATATATAAGGAGTGTTTTTCTATATAAAATATACTCATTGGGCTTGTAGTGTAATGGTTGAAAAAGATCATGGTTTACGGAATTGAAGAAAGGCTATCATTTGAGATTAACGGAACAGCCCATCGGACGCCGTTGATGAATTTCATGTTCAGGTATTTCACCGTTAACGGAGTGCTCTCGATGTTCTTCTTAACGGCGACGCTCTTGTTGCTGCCGTTAGTTCTGCCCCCGCTTCCCCCGCCGCCGCTGATGCTCCTCCTCGTCCCCGTCGCTATCATGGCCGTCCTTGTCTTTCTCGCCGTGGCGCCGCCCAAACTGCCCAATGCCGCCTTTAATTCGGTCTGACCGTACGTTTTTCGATAGAGTAAATTTTGTAGATATATTAATGCTAATTAATTATGTCGGTGCTACCAAATGTTAATTATCCAGGATAGGGTAAATTTCTGAGTAATATTTTGTAATGAGAAAATTAATCGAAAATTGCAAGATTAATTGAGAGGTGTTTTAAATTTGTTACTTGGATATTCCGTTTCAATTTTGGCTTTCATTTTTTGCAAGACTAATGTTTTTGAGGTGGAAATATATTTTTCAGGTGCATTGTATCTAACTAGTGTGTGTTGAGTGTTCATTCGTTCTAATTTAATTGCATTATCTTATTTTAACTGTTGCATTACATATACCTATCCACGTCGTTATATGAATCTTTCTTTCTTTTTAAATTTAGTATTGGACAATTTTGTGAATTGATTTGAAAATATTCTTAATTAACCAATTGAATATTTACTCATTGAATTAGAAAAGAAAGTTAAAATGATAGGTTAATTGTACCCACGGGTTTGCACAATTGTAAAAGAGTCTTATACTTCAGCGGAACATAAAAAAAAATACGGTACATTAAGGAGTCTAATACTTCGGTGGAACATAAAAAAAAATGGTGTACAAAGAAATGAAACCATAATAATGTAGTACCTCTTTTGTGGGGAATGGTAATTTTAGGTTTGTGTTTGTGTTTTTTTTTTTTTTTTTTTTTAATATTTGAAGGGTTTTACTTGGGTTTTATTATTAAGGATGATTTTTTTAGACAATGTTTTAATGGCGTTTCAATCTTTAATTATACTTGTAAACTTATTACTTTAATTTTTTTTTAAATATAGCCTGTTTTATGGAAAAGGAATCATTAAAATTTAATTTAAATAATTATTAATAAATATCAATGTTTTATGAAGCGTGAATATTTGTGTGTGATATATATATATATAATTTTAGGGGGATTTGTGTTTAATCATCTTCACATTGTATTTTGCCACAAATCATAATTCGTTTATTAGAAATTAATATACAAGAATTAATTTCACACCTCTCCATAAATTTAAATTTTTGTTGAATAAATTTTAAAGATATGATAAAATTTTGTTATTTTTCTATAATATTAAATTAATTATAATAATATTACTAATTTTTTATTTAAAAAAAAAAAAGGCGGGTTGGTCCGTCCACAACTCGCCAAAAACTGCAGTCCAAACAGGACGGTTCCTATAGACCCACCTCCTAACGGGCTAAGAAAAATTGAACTCAATTCGTATGTTTTTTATGACAGGACGAACTGATCTAACGGACTTAGCCCATTTTGATAGCTATAGTTATGAAGGAGGGAGTGTAACATAAAAATAAATACTACGTACCCTACTTAAATTTTAAAATAAACATCAACTTGTAAAAAAAAAAATGTAAAAGTTAAAGAGGGAGAGAAAGATCGAATATTATATAAAGTCATACTAATATTGAATTTACAGTAATAAAATACCATCTTTACCAAAAAAATAAAATGTATAATAACATTAAATTACATTGATTATTATTATTAAATGTGGGAAACGAATTAAAGATTGTAATTATCCTTCTAGCTTTAGCATGCCACCTTAAATTTAATGTGTGTCGTTGAAACTTGAAAGGGTGTGGTTGCATATATAATTAATTACTAATTCTGCACATACTGCTAACACGTGGCAGCAACACTTTATAGCTGGGCTATGTCCAAAAATGAAATAAAAAATTAGTATATTTCATTTTTTAAATGGATTTATCTGTGGGCTACAGATTCATCGTATACAGACCGGGGTATCCGGCGGTGGTTTAGCGGCGGCACTGTAATACATACATATATAAATTTTTATTATTATTGACTAACTGATAGCTACGTAGATACCACCTGTACGAATGCATGCAGCTGAGCTGCCTTGGATTCCTACATCTGTACGGTAACGCTATTTACTGTGTCCTAATCCAAAATACCACTCCCTCCCCCTCCAAAACACACACATACATACGTTCGAAAATAATACTCCTTCCATAATAATTTTCACAGGTTGATGAATACATATATTAAGAAAGTGTAATAATGATTTAAGTTTTGAGGAGTAATTTTATAAATATTTATAATTTTATATACTCCCTCCGTCCCATGATTTTATGCACACTTTCCTTAACGGGCGTCCCAACATTTTTTGCACACTCCAAAAAAAAAAACAATAATACCAATAATACCCCTCATTTATTTTACCTTTAATCAAATCTCTTTCACTTTAATCAATAAATTACCAATAATACCCCTCATTTATTTACCTTACACATCACTTTATTCAATTTTCTTAATCTCCGTGCCGGTCAAAGTGTGCATAAAATTCTGGGACGGAGGGAGTATAAAGTAAATAAATGATCGAGTTGACTTTTGTGTATGTGTGTAGAAAAAGTAATGACATTTGTATAAAATTAAGAATATTTACAAATTAAGAATATTGTGAGAGTAAAGTTTATAAATAATTTTTCATTTTAAGAGTGTGAAAGTTAGAAAGTTCTAAAAAGAAAAGTGTGAAAATTATTTTGCTAGAAAAAATACATAAAAATAACCTAGTATTCAAAAAAGCTTCACAGTTCAAAAAAAAATAAAAAATGAACTTTGTCTAAAAAAAATAATTCGGACAACGATAATTTATCCGGAAAAAAATTCCGAAACTCATTTGCCCTTTTTTTTTTGGTCGTTCGTATGCCTTCCCACTATAGATAAAGAGTGGTATACTTATCTTCCTTTTTTTTTAAATTTCACAAGAGGAGAATATGAAACATTTTCATGTGCTCTTAATAACCAAATGTATAGTGGGTATCCTCAATAACCCTGTGTGTGCGTATAACCGTAACCCAAAAAGAAACCAAAATAATCCCAAACCGTACAGGGCCATAAGGAACCGTGGCCAAATTCGAATTTTCAGATAAAAAAATTAAAAAATCACACATTAAAATGTTTTTTTTTATTTTTTAAGAGGTTTACAATATCAAAGTACAATTTCATGCTAAAAATTAATGATCTTCAATCCAAATGAATTTACAGTCGCTGTCCCCTTCAATCGTGAGAAAGAGAAAAAACGAGTGTACCCTCTACTCCACATGAATGTTCATGACTCCATTATCAATACGAGACAACTTCACACTAAGGCTTAATGTTCTCATATTAATAATAAGGAAACAGAAAAAAGAAATAAAACTACACCAAATACCACAATCCTACCAAACTATTCAAACCACTTAAAAAAGTCTCACACGGAGGAGAGAGTCCCACAACGGGTAACGAAAACATACTGAGACAAATAGAAACAAAACCAAGCATAGGAAAAATAGAGAGAAAGCGGAAACAATTAGATTCTTAAAACTATCTAAAAAATAGTAAATAGAATGAAGGATAAATTCTCGAAACGATCACCGTGGCTCCATTAAGGATAATATATCAATTGATCCCAACAAAACTATAGAAAAAATCTATATAGCACGAAAAAGCATCTGAAAAAAGAAAAAACTCGGTAAGCGACGGTAGTGGAAGGCGGCCACAACCGCCGAAAGAATCAACCTACAACGAATCGATCTACATAGAAAAGGGTCGTAGAGAGGAAGGGATGGAGATTATCGAAACTGTGTGTGAATCGCACTTCGAGTGTGTAAATTGTAGACGGTCCTCTCTCTCTCCTATTAGGGTCCTCTCTCTCTCCTATTAGGGTAGCAAAATTGTTCCTTTTCCTAGAGTACTCATATTAAAATGTTAATTAAACTAATTTCACAAATTTTTACATGTACGAACTTTTAGACGATATGATCTTTTTATAAATACAAGCCACTAACAGTAGCCTAATCATAAAACGTATAGTATTTATTTTTCACAATAAACTGATAAAAAGTCCCATGTTTGAATCTTGTACTTTGCATTTTATGTTTCAATTTCATTCTCAGTTGCATCAAATGTAAAACATACAATATGATCATTAATCATATAATCAATTTCATTTTAACCCCCTATGAAACACCATTTCGAATCGACCACATCTAAATTTCTTGAGACAACACTGTACAACTGGTAATGCACACTAGCAGCTTTCTGAAACATCAGCTCCTCTTCTGTGATCTTTAACCTCGTCCCTCATCGGGGATGCTCGTCCGTATATACAGTTGGTTTAAGGTTGTGTCCTAAGCCGACTGGAAAGTCACCTGGCCAGCAGCCGTCTGCTCAAAGTCAGCGCTCGCCTCTGGAGTGTCCTCTTCACTGGGAGGTACCAGTTGCCAGAACAGAGGCAAGAATTTGTCCCACTCTTTAAGGATTTGAGACCCTTTGCCGCTACCAGTTTTTTCCTACGTATGGCAGCAATAAGGTCATGTAAGTACGAATAGCAAAAATTTCGACTTTTAAATGATAAACGAGTGTTTGTTTTGAGATTTTGTCGTTGTGACTTACAACGTGAGCTTCGATGAGGCTCTTGAGCTGCATTTGGCCGACTGGAGCGACGACTCTTTGGATCTTGACGATCTCCTTGTTCACCTGTTGACATTGTTTAGTTGTATAATGAATTTTGAAGCTCGATACATATCAAACAAGCTTGAACAACTTTGTGTTCTGCTCGAATCGATTCATTTAGAGTGCTAATAAGAATTGCTTAAAATCGTGGAAATTGTATTGAAGCAAACCTTGGGGATAAACGTATCGTCCTCGTCGAGAAAATAAGCCAAACCTCCGGTCATACCAGCTGCGACGTTTCTACCAACCCTACAAAAGGGAGACAGCGAGTCAAATTTAGAGAACTCCCAACGTTTTTTCTCCACACGGGCAGTAAAAGAAGTTACGACTCACTTTCCGAGGATAACAATGCAACCGCCGGTCATGTACTCACAACAGTGATCTCCAGTGCCCTCGACAACTGCTTCAGCAAGTGAGTTTCGGACGGCGAAACGCTCCCCGGCTTTCCCTCTAATGAAAACCTGGCCACCTGTCGCTCCATACAAGCACGTGTTTCCGACTATGGTGGCATCCTCGGGAATGAACCCCGTTTTTTCGACAGGTGTCACGACGATCTCACCCCCGGCCATACCCTTAACACATATTACATGTTAGAAGCTTTATTTATAGTATGCAATGTGTGCAAGATCGATCAACGTACCTTCCCAACATAGTCGTTAGCTTCTCCTACTAACCGGATGTTCATGCCAGGCGTCAAAAAGCAACCAAACGACTGACCTGCACTTCCATTAAATCTGAAAAAATTGTAACGAGAGTCATTATAAAGTCCCACAATTAGGCCATGCTGTAATAAAACAGGCAGAAAGTTATTTTTCCGAATATCTGATTGTTTTACGTTATGTTCAGTTGACCGGCAAATCCAGTGTCACCATATTTCTTGGCGATTGTGCCAGCAATGCGCCCACAAGCCGCCCTGTCCACATTGTATATCTTTGCAGACTTGTTCACGACGGTTTCATTGTCAATAGCGTTGGCTATCTGTAGTCAAGGAAACGAGAAAATATAAGATAGCAAATAACACATTTGCATGTCTAGAAAATCTTTATTTCGATTACTAAGTGTTACCTCTGCGTCTGCAAGCAATGTATCATCCAGAACAGGCCCATTAGTATGAACTTCTTGACTCCTTATCTTACTGCTGCTCCATTTTGGTAATCCGACATTCTACAACACAAAAGTGCAAAAAATTTCAAGAAAATGCTTGGTAATTATCTGGCAATGGATAGGAGGAACATATCGTATACTTACAGAGAGAATGTAACTTAGATCGAGATGCTGAGTCTTTGCTAATGAAACATCTCGAGGCTTAAGAAGGTCCGTGTGGCCAATTATGTCGTCGAGTTTCTCATAACCAAGTTGGGCCAACACGCCTCTTACCTGGAATAGAAAAAACGCATATCTAATTAAGGTGACCAAATTTTCCTCGAAACAACCAAATTGAAAACAGAATGGCAATTACCTCTTCTGCAACATACAAGAAGTAATTTACAAGGTCACCAGGCAGACCAGGAAAACGAGCTCTAAGCTCTTCTCTCTGCAGAAAATTAGTCGAATCATGCCAAAACTTTGAATAAATTTATAAGAAAAGTCAACATAATCCAGAAATGCTCGTCTCACCTGACTCGCAACGCCGACAGGACAATTGTTAGTGTGGCAAATACGAGCCATTACGCAGCCAGTTGCGATCATGGCAACAGAACCGAATCCATATTCATCAGCACCCATTGTTGCAGCCATGAGTACGTCAAATCCACTTTTGAAGCCACCATCAACTCTCAGAATGACCCTTTCTCTAAGCCCATTTGCAATGAGTGTCTATCAAAAACATACAAGTGAACAAACTACATGTAAACATCTTATGAAGGAGATTTTTACGTCCTGAAAAGTCAAAAAATGAACCTGATGTGTTTCGGTAAGCCCAAGCTCCCAAGGACCACCAGCATGCTTTATAGAACTTACGGGGCTAGCTCCAGTTCCACCATCGTGTCCCGATATCTGAAAAACACATCAGATTATAGTTTGATACTTCCGATTCAATCTCAAAACAATTTATTTGATATTTGTCATACCTGTATAATATCAGCATTACCCTTAGAAACTCCAGAAGCCACAGTACCAATTCCAGCTTCTGCAACTAGCTTTACCGATACTTTAGCTCTGGGATTGACCTGTTTATCCGATATGGTCATGAACCTTAGTCCAAGAATTAAATCTATTATACAAAGAACAGGGTATATTGGTAATTAGCTCACCTGATGAAGGTCGTAAATTAATTGTGCAAGATCCTCAATAGAATAAATGTCATGATGTGGGGGTGGAGATATAAGAGGTACACCAGGCTTCGAGTTCCTTAACCTTGCAATATACGCACTAACTTTTTTCCCGGGCAGTTGGCCACCTTCACCTGGTTTTGCACCTTGAGCAATTTTGATTTCTAGTTGATCGGCATTAGCCAAGAATGTCGGCGTGACACCAAAACGCCCCGATGCTACCTGAAAGATCAAATTAAATTGTTTACACACCTATGCCTACAGTTTAGTCACAAAAGTGAGCATTTACAACTGCAAGAAAATAGTATAACTTAGACCTGCTTTATGGCACTTGTAGCTGTATCACCATTTTGAAGACCTTTAAGGTGTGGCAATGTTGCAGAGTACCCATCAACGACATCAGTAAGTGGGCTCCATCGAATTGGATCCTAAATGAAGTTCGAAGCTGTCTCAATAGAAACATTTACCAGGAGATGACATGAAACATAATAGAATTGAGAATCATTTAAAGTTAATTACCTCACCCCCTTCTCCTGAATTAGATTTTCCACCTAATCTATTCATCGCAATGGCAATTGCTTCATGAGTTTCTCTGGAAATAGCACCGAGCGACATGCCGCCGGTACAAAACCGCTGAACAATAGAAGAAGCAGGCTCAACCTTTCCAACTGGGATTGGGGATCGATCACTCTTGAGCTCAAAAAGATCCCTGAGAACCTGCAGTTGGTGATAATAAATTGTTGGATGCAACTTGACAACATTTAGAAAGTCAAAAAGAGTTTGCATTAAAGTATCTCACGTTCACAGGTCGATTAGCCAAATGCTGCTGATAAACCGTGTATGCAGTTTCACTCTTTTGACGCACGGCTTTGTGGAGCAATTTTGACATCTCTGGATTGTTTCCATGATATTCTCCTTTTATATAGGACAAGGAAAGAGGGTTTAGCGCTAACTTGTGATACAAGAATAAATGGTTGAATGTAACCATCAAAATAAATGTGTATGAAACATGTACCTCCTGGTCTGAATTGTATGAACCCGAAATTTTCAAGTCTTTTAGCAGTGTCTTCAGAGAAAGCCTTAACCCAAAATGACAATGATTCCCTTGCCAACTGCAAAGTTGACAAGTAAAATTTCAACGCATAAAAACAAAATTTTACCATATCTTACAAATAGTTGTGTGTATAGCTATCTAAAGGTTGCTCACAATTACCTCATCCAACGTTAATCCACCGATTTTCGACACACTACCAGCAAAAGAAATGTCAATTATTTCTTGGCCCAGTCCATACACTTCAAATATCTGTGCACCACAATAACTGAAGGCAAGCAATTTCCATTAGGACTTACTATACGATACTGGATGCCTCACAAAAAATGATTTAAACGTGACAAGCAGATGCAGAACATACCTGGAGAGCAATGAGATGCCCATTTTTGAGAGAATTTTCAGAAGGCCAGATCTAACCGCCTGAAAAATAGAAATTAGTAGAAAAGTTCAACCCCAAATTCCGAACCAAATATCCGAATCAGAAGAGCTAAAGAGAACGCATTTAAGCAAAAAGATCAGAGAAAATCATTATCCAGATTAAATAAATAAGTAAACAAATATTAGTACAAAATCAATAGCACTATTTCCCATAATATAAGAGTTCAAAGAAAGTAATTAGCACAAAACATAGTATACAGACCTTGCAAAAGTTCTTCTGAGCCTGTTCAATTGTAACAGTGGGCATTTTTCCTGTGCGCATCAGGTTCACGGTTTTAGTGCTCAATCGCCACTGCCGACATGTCTCTAATGCCAAGTATGGGCATATAGCACTGCGAAAAAACACTAAAGAGTTAAGTGGGATCTTTGTCTCAAATGTCAAGAACACTGTCTTTATAAGATAAAGAAAAAATAGACAAATCGCATATCATGAAGAAAAGAGAGACCTTGCTCCATAACCGATCAAACAAGCAAACTGATGAGTACTGAAGCACTGAGCCGTATCAGCAACTATGGAAGCTTGCATTCGTAATCCATTCTGAATTAGATGCTGGTGAACAGCACCCACAGCTAGAAGTATTGGAATGGCAGGTCGAGTAGCCTCCTGATGAAATCAATAAATTATTAATGGACAAAGTCTGCACAAAAAGAACCACAAGAAAATAGAAAGAAACATATAACAAAAAAATGAGCACGACATTTAGTGTAAAGACATTGTCCCCATTACATTAATGGACGAAGTTATGCTACATTGGAAAATCAGAAAGAAAGGTTTAAGAACAAAGTTGCAATTGATTGGCTTTTGAAAGTATTTAGTTGAATTGGAAACATTTAATTAACGTAGCCAAATGAAAAACTTACCAGCTCATCAGACCTGTCAGAAAGAACAAGAAGTTGGGAACCATTTCTAACAGCTTCATCAGCAGCTTCACAGAGCCTGTGCAGCGTTTTCTTTAGAGAACCTTCAACTCCTTTCCTTATATTAAAAAATGTAGGTAAAACTTGGGTTTTTAGTTGTGGATCTTTCAATAAAGACTCAAGCTCCCCTTCGTTCAGAACAGGGCTGGACAAAATCACCTATTTATTTGGGAAGAAAAAAAAAGAGTTAAAGAATCTTGGAAGTAACATTGATCACAATATCCTTAAATACGAACTTGATGAAGATCAAGGAAATGCAGAAGTACCTGAGAGGCATTTTCAGGACCAACTTCTAGTATGTTGCGTCGCTTCCCAAGGTTGACTTCAAGAGACATGACTAATCCTTCTCTGAGAGGATCTATAGCAGGATTTGTAACCTGGTTTAAACACACATAAAACCATTTTGTGAGTGTAATCACCTTAAGAGCATAATAAGTTTCATAAAATTAACAAACCTGAGCAAAGCGTTGCTTAAAATAATCATATAGCATGTGGGGTCTTTTAGACAATACTGCCAAAGGAATATCGTCTCCCATGCAAAAAGTAGGCTCCTTTCCTTGAGAAGCCATTGATTCAATAACCATTTGAACATCTTCACTTGAATATCCATATCCCCTGTTTTCAAACACACAAAAGGAATGCTCATTGATATAAATACTGGTAAGCAATCAATTAATAACCCCTCCATAGTTAACTTTTTCCAATAAATTCAAAGAAAAAAAAAGGCACTCCAGTCAGAATTGTAGTTAAAAGAAACGAAAGAAATTCAGTAACTTACTGTTGACGCCTCAATATTGTTTCATTGTCTAAGACCGTTGACGAAAGAAAATTAACAGGCTTCAACGAACGGAGATTTTCTTTCACCCATTTCCCGTAGGGATTTAATGATGCAACTCGCTTCTTGACCTCAGTATTTTCAAAGACCTGTGCAGAAGAACCAAAATGAACTAATTTAGTAAAGGAGACTATTTGCTTTTGTACAGTGCATTATGCAAATCATAAAAGCCTAATAAAAGAACAATGAAAACAGATATTAAACAGAAAGAAAGAATGTTCTCGTCAAAATTATTAAAAATCAAAATACCTGCCCAGTAAGTAGGTCAACTGCAATCATCATTCCAGGGCCTAAACGCCCTTTCATTATAACTTTAGACTCATCCATTGGTACAACCCCCACCTAGAAAATTATAAAGAAACAATAATCAATTTGGTTTTGCTCATGATCGTTTGAGCATTGCAGTTTATATGATTAACAAAATGTGAAACTTTTAATAGAAAGATGCACATTGTATTATGCATCATTTGAAGACTTATAAGTCGCATCATGCATTCAGTTTTGTATTTTACAATGTGAACCATCGATATAAGAAATGACTGAATAGAGCAAAGCAAACCTCAGATGCAACATAAACAACATTGTCTGAAGTTCGCCAATATCTAGCCGGGCGAAGTCCATTTCGATCAAGACAAGCTCCAACTGTTTTCCCATCACTGAGAATAATGATGTCCACCAAAAATAAAAGTTTTGAGAAAAGAAGTGCCTATATTAAATCTGTGATATCTATTATAAACACATGATGGAAAAATATACTATATCAGTAATTTTAAAAGAAAAGCAAAGTTCTGTGAAAACATAAGAGATTTTTTCAGAAAGATGGAGTGGATGCTTAATATTACCTTTCAAGTTAACTGATTCTAAGTTTCAACATTAAATTGCATCCATAAAACTCAAATTACAAAATCTACTTTTAGAAGTGTCACCTGAATAAGAGTAAAGCAGGTCCATCCCAAGCCTCCATCTGACCTTTGTAATAATCGTAAAAATCAACAGCCTGGAGCAAAACAATAATATGTCATAACAACCAAAAGTTTATAATGTTGGTTCTAGGTGGTAATTTTTTGAAGTAATACTGAGAATTTCAATAAGTTAATTAGATGAAAGAATATTATAACCAATACAATAGAGGTATCAGAGGGAGCATCAGAACTCAAACGTGTACACAGATGTCAAAAAATTATAGTACCTCAGGATATTTGATCAACAGTGTTGGATGATTTTTGTATGCCTCGGGGACAAGAAGCATCAGGGCTTCCTCAGGATCACGGCCGCTTCTTATTAACAACTGTTTCAATTGTAGAGTGGAAACATTAATATTAAACAAAAAGGTCAAGAGCAAAAGTACATGAAAAGATGTACCAGATCTTCTGATAAGATCTTCCATTGCCTCTTTCCTTTGTATAGTAGTTCATTTTCAATTATGAGGTAATTCATGATACAGTAATTTCAGAGAGAACTATAAAGAATGAATAGATGATAAGCATTCGACTATACTTCGGCAGCAGCATCAAGATTTGCTGAGTCAGACGCTTTAGGATTTCCAAAAGGGCGGAGTTCATTTTCACGTCCACGCCAAACGGGGGACTTCAGTGAAGTCTCACGAGACTGCATCCAGTTCAAATTCCCCTGCAGTAATAATTTCAGCTTCAGTACACTAATCTTTCCAGTGTGCATTATAAGGAATATACGGTGAAAATTATAACCTGTATGGTATTGATCTCTCCATTATGACCAAGAAACCTCATTGGTTGAGCTAGAGGCCATCTAGGACTAGTATTTGTACTGTATCTACGATGATAAATAGCTAAAGGGGACTTGTAAAGATCGTTTTGAAGATCATAATAGAAACGACCAAGAACCTCCGATCTGAGCATTCCCTTGTAAACAATAGTTTGATTGGATAACGAACAAAAGTAAAGATCATTTCCCCATGTTTCCGAGCTGGCTAATTTTTCAATCAACTTTCGACAGATAAACAGTTCTCTTTCTATGTCAGCAATACCTTCTTCTTTATCGATTTGAACAAAGACCTGCTGTATATTTGGCATAGTCTCTCTAGCATAGTAACCAACCACAGACTCGTCTACTGGTACTTCTCTCCAGCCCAACACTTGTAGACCCTCCTGATTAAATATCTTCAGAATAACTGCATAACCAGATAACCGAAATTAGGTGACTAATTGCAATACAATTACAACAATAACCGAAAGTAAACATTTTATTCGGGCAATCAGCAAGCTGATAACACCATTTATAACTTGTTTATGAAAACTGAGCATAATAAAGCATACCAGATAATAACTAAAAAAAGGATTTTTGTCAATTCAGAACCTGAAAAAGAGTAAAACTACCAATTCGGGGATTGAAAGATTTTTCCTATTGATTTAAAACCTTAAGAAAAACTCTCAATCGAGGCTGAAAGATAGAAACTATTAGGACTTTATGGATAGCTAGAAGTCTAGAAATTATAAAATGTCAAACATGGTTTTAAAATGTGTGAGTGCTAAATTGATAGTTTCTATCTTTAAGGTCCCGAATTGATAGTTTCTTCTTTTTCAGGTCTTGGATCGATAGGAAAAATCTTTCAGCCCCCTAATTGATAGTTCTACTATTTTTTCAGATTCTGAACAGATGAAACTCCTAAAAAAACTCATTAGTTGCTAAATACTACGAACTTCAGCCCATTTTATACAGAACTCTTCTGACCTGATTGGGCCTCTTTCCTGAGGTCATCATCCTTTGGAAGAAAGATCATCCCAACACCAGTATGCAACTGATCGAAGGTTCCTATCCCTTGTTCGTTAGCCCATTTGTTGAAAAGGTCCCAGGGTATTGACGTCATTAAACCAGAGCCATCCCCAGAATCATTATCTGCTCCGCATCCACCACGATGCTCCATGCACCCAAGAGCTGTAAGAGCATCCTTAACAATTCCATGTGATGCTTTGTTGTCCAAATTGGCAATAAACCCAACTCCACATGCCCCTCGTTCAGATAATATATCTTCCAAGTTTGCAACCTACAATTACACAGATGAAAGGAGTTTAGAAATCACTTGGATATATTCAGAAGGAATGTAATAGCAAGATCCAAATGAGCTTCCTGCATTAGTAAATTAGTGGTGTATTTCAAATCACCATGAAACTTTCTATACTGCACGTTGTTTTGGATATTTACATGATTAATATGATGGAAGGAAAATGAGGCTTCAGAAACAATAAACAAATGAAACTCTTTAAATACATGAAAATTGTTTCGTGGATCAGTAGTTACAGCTCTGGAGGGTGAATGCACATGCAAATAAAAAAAGGGATTCTTGGATTAACAGAAAGTGCAACTTAGTGAAAAGGATTTAATAAGAAAAATAACAAGGGCATTGTAATTTACTAATTTATTATTAAAACACCTGCAGAAGAATTCCTGAGTACAACTAACCCAAGCTATTATGCACATTCAGAGCAGATTAACCTCAGCCAACAGATATTAGTAATTCACAAACTGTTGTTCCTTATCGAGTTTTATATTTCTTAATATATGAAGGCACTCGTGTTCTTTAGTAACTTAAATTTATTAAAAAAAATCATTTGCACTAAATAATGCCAATTTGTTAAACTTAAAGTTATTTACTTGTCTCCTCTACGCTAACTTAATATCATACAAAATTTAGAGGAAATATCAGCAGAAATCAAAAGGCAACTCATAATCTGAAATCGATGTCCTCGACTGTCACCTTTTTCAGGTAAACTAAGCAACATCCTTGGGAAGATGGGCATTATTCTCAAACAAAAGCACAAAGTACATTCTAATTCAAGAAATATCCTACATTCTTCTGCATTATTCCACTACTGAATTATTCCAGAAACCCCTACATTCTCTTGCACATGACCTCATCACCAAAGTAGGCATAAGAAGCACCTTTTGACATATTCTCAAGCACCTAAAACATAGATGTGAATCAGAACCCACAAAGTACAGGGAACCTATTAGGGGATGTTTGCAAAATCTAGTCACAACTTAGAAGCACTTCTCAAAATTCAGGGCAGCTTCACAAAAAAGTGATTCTGCCCCCCTGCACTTAAGTTTGCAAACATCCCAATCCCCCAGAAGTAGTCATTGATAGGAAATGAAGCTTGAACTTAAGATTTTTCATTGCAATGCCAACGGTCACATCACGCCTTAGGTTCAAAATAGCCCCTTGGAAAATTAACTCTTTGTGAGATACAAATTTACAGTTATCAACTGCATTATTCAACACCAACTTATCACCAGTCACATACCTAAATAGTGGTCCCAATTGTCAATCAATCCTCTATTTATGTATTTTCAGAAGCTTGTATCACCTAAGTGCCTTAATTTATTTGAAAATTCAACACTTCAGCAAAAACATTCCAAGAAAACTTTTGCAACAAGAGAACTTCCAATAACAAAAATATTCATCTAAGATCTTTTTTTTCCACATATTTGAAAAGTATTCAATGAGTGAAAGGGGAAGTTTAAATTGGCCAAAAAGGCCTTTTTCTTTTTCTTTTTTGATATTTCCACAAAACAAACAGCTACCACACACACACACACACATACACAAAGATCAGAAACTCAATCCTACATTCCCTTTTCACAAAATCAAACAAGAGTGTACTATTGCAACAAGAAACGGAGAAAAGAAAAAAGAATCAATCTTTACTGGAAATAAAACAAAAGGGCCACCACAAAAACACACAATAATGAGTTTTGATTAAACTCCCACCTTTGGTTTAGGATCAGAAGATTGTTCCTTTGAGGCAATGTTAAGATCAAGAACAGATTTAATTGAGGAAGCCCAGGTTTTGTTAGACCCCACTAAAGCCGGAAAATAATTCCTTTGAACAGCCCCATTACTATTTACCCTCCTACGACTCCCATTTTTTTTGAGTGTTCTGCTACCACACAACCCAACAAAATCAACAAAGATTGAATCTTTTCTAGAGTTATCAGTGATAGTGTTTCCTGCAAAGAGCTTCACAGATTGCACTACATGGCCCGCTGAGTGTAGAGACATGTCTCATTAACCTCCTCCCTTTACTCACACGATTATGGAGTAGAATAGTACAGTATGGATACAGAGATAGGGAGGAAACAGGGGTGTGTGTGGAGTGTGTGTTTAGAATGAGTGGAAATGGGAAAATGTGGATTTGGAGATAAAAAGAAAGAAACGTCCGGAGCCACCCGCCTCCAAATTAAATTCTAGGCGTTGGCTTTTCGACTATTTTGATGATCTTTTTGTTCTACTCTCTCTCTCTCTCTCTCTCTCTCTCTCTCTCTCTCAGCTCTTTTCTTTTCATACGTGTTTAGTTTAGTTACTGTGTGTGTCAGTGTGTGGGATGGTGACCTTATGTAGTGACCAAAGGCCATTATATAAAATTATTTATTTATTTTCTTATTCAATTGATGAAATATAAATGAATAATTTGGCTTTTTTAATAAAATATTAATACTAATGTTTGTGAGAGTTAATAAAATGGAAACTTTATTACTAACCGCATTCTTTTTTTAAAGAGCAGAGTTCACTCTAACTTTTGCAGAGTGTGACAGAAAAAGAGAAGGAGCGTCATTACTAATCTGTCCATTCTCTTTCTCTCTGCAAAAGCTACCTACTCTTTGAAGAAAGAGTACAGTTAGTAATGACGCTCTAATTTATTTTATTAACAATTTCACAAACATTAATATTTTATTAAAAAAAGTCAAATAATTTTGAACTTGAATTAATTCTTCACACCTAAACATCTATTCATCTAACAAAAAAAAGTACTAATAGTTTGGCATACTACTAGAGGTGAAATTATATTGGAAATCATGTATGTCAGTTGGAAAAGTTTGAATGTGTAACTTTTAATTGTTTTGTGAAAGTTGTCTCTTATAGATTTATAATATGAGTAAATTAGTTGAGTTGGGTGGAAAAGTTATTTGATAAGTTAACATTTGACTCATAGTCAATAGTGTTAGTTAGTCTCAGTAGATTTTGAATCAGTGAGTGGTCGGTTGACTTTAGTTCAGTAGAAATTTTAATTTGCGAGTTAAGGTGTTTATAAGCAGTTAAGATGTTAGTCTACTAAAAATTCAGCAGAAAAATGATAATGGTTAATAGATAACGATTTTGCAGATTACATAGTTATTTTTTGATACAGTTATATTTCACTTATTTCTTCTGCTATTGAGTTTATAATTTGTTGTTAACGTATATCACAAGTAAAAATACATCATTTTCACATATGATAATGTGCCATAGCTAATATTAAGGAGGGAGACTTAATGGAATGAGAACCATTATTTGTAAAATATAGTTGAATAGAAAAAAGTGTCTGTGTAATTTGAATTTCACGGTTGATTGTTGTAATTTCTCGTTTGTTGAAGTAGTCATAAAAGAAATGACTCGCGTACGATAGGTGTAGATAATTTGATTGTACCATTTGAATTTTGTGTTCATTGTAAAATTTGCACTTCCTTATTTATTTTTTTATTCTTACTCAACAAATTGAATTTGTTAACCTGATTATTTTTTTATTCCTACCCAACAAATTGAATCTGTTAAACTGGATATCCAAAGAATAAATCACAATTTCAAATTTTATCGACACAATTCCAATTTCCAAACTTCCTCCTGGTTGTTATTAGTCTTGACTAATTTTAGCTCTTTATTTTAAATTTTATTTTCATGTAAAAAAGAAAGTGAAATGACCATGATTGAATATTTAGTTCTTCTATATATTCACGTTCCATGCAATTGTAATTATGTTAAATAAAAAATAAAATAAAAAAATGAAGTGATATAACTTAAAATTGATAACTAATGTAGAGTGCTGCATATTCTTGTACAATTGATGAAAGTTCATAAAAAGTTTTAACATTAAAAACTTAAAACCTTTTTTGTAAAGGGACAAATATGCCTTTAAACTAATATATGTGTATTACCCAAAAATAAAACAACACATAGGAAATAGCAAATAATATTTGTATTGGGATGTCTGTCTGTTCACTCCTTACTAAAATAAAATATCTCTAAAAGTGAGTGGTGGAGGGTAGGTTACGTCGTCGTATTTTTATAGATATATATGTACTTTAAATAATTTAAACAAATTAAATCCATTAAAAAATAGCATGAACAATAAAAAATCTGTATAAATCCAATTGTTAATTGTTTTCATGCTATATAATATATAAACAAATATAAAAAGAGAGTCAAAACAATAATGCTTTTTGTCTTTTCCTTTGTATAAGAATCAAGATTAAATATACGCAATCCATTAAAGCTAACTTTTATACCCAACACAAAAATTTGTATGACTGGGTTATAAATTAGTATAAATAAATATTCGCTTCGGGAGTTAAAACATTATATTTAAATTATATTTTATTTCACCTTAAATGATCTCACGTAAAACTTATTTTTTATATAATAGTTCAAGAAATCAACTCAACAAATCTACTTTGATGAAGAGTTAAAAAAGGCTTCCAAATTATTCAAATTAGATTTAACTTTTAGAGTAGATCGACATTTGTGCAATATTATTTTATTTAGTGAATGAATCGAAGAAATTGCAAATTAAATTCGGATCGAAACTAAACTAAATTGACCTTCTTATATATATATATAAAAAAAACAAATCGCTCAATTTGTATTATTATAAATGAAAATGTGTGACACACTTACCCTAACAGTAGCACCTAGGTTGTTGTAGGTTGCATGTGTAATATTTTGACTAACTTTTAAAAAATAGGCTCTCAAAATTATTCAAATGTATAATATTATATCTACTAAAACATATTTATATGATATTCGGCTCATTAATCTACGTCACCAAGAATTTGTCTTGGATGAATATTCTCATGACTCATATCAATTAATATTAATATTAACACCTAGATTATACCAATTTGGCAATCGACATGACGATTCCAATTAAAATATACCAATTATTACCGCATATAATAATAGTACACACACTGGTGGCCGTTGATGATGTGTACTATTATTAGTAAACTACATAATTAGTGCCTCATCAAATACGTTTAACTTAGCAAGTATCGACAAAAGCAGATAATTATAATGCTAAAAAGGAATAGAAAATAAAGATTCTGATTCAGTAAATATTTTATTTATAGAATAATTGCGTTGACTATTCAATGCTATGTGATCATCTGAATCTGATAATATTCAACCCTGCCTCTAGTTTAATTGCATTTTTTTTTTTAATGTTTCAAGGTTAAATAAGATAAAAAAAAAATGGTATTTCATTATAAAAGTGTCTGTATTAGCAAGTCATGTTAGATTCTGTAGCAAAAAATTTACTAGAAAAATTAAATTGCAACAACATTTAAAATTGATAATTTATTAATAAACACTTTGATTAAATTGTAAATATACCAAATGAGGTGATTTATTTTACAATTAATATTTAATTTAATTTGTTTTCAACAAAGTCGAGGATATTTTTAAAACTCATTTAACTGAGTTTATACCTCTTGATAAATTTAATTGTTTACATTACATAAATGGAATAAAGTTTTTCCTTTAATAATAATTGAAATTGAAATGTTTAAATGAGTAATTTAACTCGATTTTAAGTCTATTAATTTTGTTAAATGTACTTTGTAGGTGTTGGATTATAAGGAGTAATGATTGGGCTACTGAGAATTTGGGCCTTCGCTTCACCATTTCCTAATGGGCTGCCTGGGTGTGCTCAACTTCAGGCGCAGGCTATATACCCCTCCAGCTTTGTTAAGTATACTCCCCCTCTACATTTATTAATTTAATAATCATGTAAAATACCTAAACTACCCTTATTACTAAAATATACTAAAATGATCCCGATAAATACACTCACATCCACTTTTAAACCCTAAACCTAATAGCAACTGTAATCGTCGCCGCCGCCGCCTCCAACTTCCACCACCACTACATTTTCAACAAAAAAAATTAAAGAAATTTCAAACCCTAGCAAAAAATATCACATAAATTTTAAACCCCGTCTAAAAACATCACAGAAATTTCAAAACACAAAATAAAAATAAAAAACATATTTTCGACAAACCAGTGTCGACCATATGCATTATTGTCGACAATAATGCATACGGTCGACACTGATTTGTCGAAATTTAAAAAAAAAATCAATTTATTTAAAAACTTTCGATAATATTTAATCAAATAGATACACTATTGTCAACAATTTTTTGTCGACAATAGTGCATCTATTCGACACTAGTTCGTTGAAATAAAAAAAAAAAAAACTACCTTGTTCAGCGAGCGACTGGGGTGGAGGCGAGCGACCGCGAGAAGAGACGATGGGATAGAGAGTGGAGGGGGAAGGCCACAATTGTTTACAGAAGAGAGAGGGCAACGCCGAATCTTGCGGATGGCGAGCGGAAAATGAAGGGAAAGGACACGACCGTTTACAAAAGAGAGGGGGTGGAGCACGGAAGCTTTTGGGTGGCGCGTCAGCGACATGGTGGCAGGGGGCGACTGTGGAAATGAGAGGAAGGAGTGATTTATGGTTTTGAAAGAAAAGATGAAGAAATAAAAAATAAGTTAAATTAGAGTTTTAGTGGGGGAATGCATTTAACATATCTCATTTAAAAAAGGCGAAGATAATTTGGGTAATTTGAAAAGAGTACATTTATCATTGTGCCATTTTTTGGGAGAGTGTAGGTATCGGGGGAGTAGATTTAACAAAGCTGGAGGGGTATATAGCCTGGGCCTCAACTTCATCTCCGTTCCTTTGGCCCACGATATATTGGGGCGCATTAGGACCCACGAGACATTGGCCCACATATACATTGGATTTGGTCAATTGATCATTGGGCACGGTTATTTGCACCCCAAGTTCGATTAGTTCACCACAAAAGTTTTGAAAAAAACATTAAATCTAAAAAACTATATTACCCTTTAGGACCTTCTACATGTAGTCAGGGTGTCGTAACGTGTCGTAATGACTACCTTAGTCAGTTAATCTAAGCCATTAAAAATCTAATCTAAATGTTTAAATTTGATGACTTGTTACCTTTTGTAAATTTTACGGTATGTATCGTCGTAATGTGTCATAAATTTGTATTTTCTATTAAATTAATTAAAATATATTATTGTAAAATTACATTTTTATCCTTATACAATAAAATAATTTATTATATTTTTGTTAATGTAATTAAAATATGTAATGTTAAAATTACATATTTACCCTTATGTTATTAATAACAAAAGAATAAATCAAATCAATTAATTAATAAAAAACAAATCAAATTATAACTTAAAGGAATTAAAATCATTAGAACCTAGCATGCGTTTTCAATTGTTTTTTTCCTGCCTTCTGCTATCATCCGCCTCCGCGCGGCGCGCCTGCCCGCCACCGCCGCCGGGATCACTTGTAAATTTATCAACCGATGTTAGGGCTTGACGAAGGGAGTCAGAGGGGTAGTGAGTCGTCGGAGTTCACATGCAATACAGTCGGAGAAAATCACCTTCCCGCTTCTTCGAGTGAGCGACCGTCGGAGAAAGTCTTCTTCCTGCTTCTTGGAGAGAGCAACCGTCGAAGAAAATCTCCACAATGTTCTAGGAGTGAGTGACCGTCGGAGGAAATCTCCGTCCTTCTTCTTGGCGTGAGCGGCCGTCGACGAATATCTCCGTCCGCCTTCTTGGAGTCATCGGCCGTCGGCGAAAATCGGGAATTGAGCGAGGAATCACCAACAGTGAGATAACCGCATTATTACTTCGATAATCGAATTCACTTTGCAACTTAAGAACGTTGGAATTGGGGGAGAAATAAACGATTCCAATTCATTCGCAATTTATGAACAATGGAGTTGGGAGAAAGGAACCCTAATTTCAATTTCAAGTCTTAGAAACATAAAACCCGATGTGGCTGTGGAGAAGAAAGTAATGTAATATTCTGAAATTTGTTTATTTCATTTTTTAAATTTTAAATTATAATATTTGTATTAAAAGGGTAGGATAGTAATTTTATTAATATCTGTATTAAAAGGGTAGGATAGTAATTTTATTATTTTTTATAAATTAAACTTTCTTATAAATAATTTAAATAAAAGAAGGGTAATATAGTAAATAACAAAATACTCCGTACAATTTAAATAATGATAAAAATAACGTAAACCTGTATAACAGGTAGCAGGTCGTTACGACGTTTACGACGCCACATGGCGCAATTCGACAAAGTGACTACTGTAGTCACTTTGTTGAGTTACCACATAGTTATAAACAAATCACCCATATTATACTAGAATATTTTTAGATTTCAAGCATTTTAACTAGAGAAAAACTACTATTTTCGAAAAATACTAGTACCAAAATCAACCACATTTTCGAAAAAAAAAAACAATAAACTCGTCTAAAACATTTTTTTAAACATCAAATAAAAATTATTTCTACCTTCGATCAAATTATATATATAATTATTTTTTGACGTGTTTTAAAGAATATCAATTTTTCATATATAAAGTAGATGAATTATTAGACGGTAAAAATTGAATACTTACCTACAAAATTTTATCGGACATTTATTATTTTTTAAAACATTTTGTATTATTTTTATTTTAAAAATATTATCAACGCATTGCTATAGGATCCGGAAAAAAATTATGAAAAGGAAAAACTCATAAGCCGCCATTAAAAGTAAATTACTAATTAAGCGGAAATTAGCGAACAAGAAAAGATAAAAAAGGGGAAGTCCGAAAATAAAATACACCTCTCTCCCTAAATTCCATCTCTTTTTTTTTTCTTCCTTGCTTATTGCACCAGAAAACCCTTAATTCTTCATCCGAAGAAAACCCTGAATTTACACATCTCATTGGAAAAAAACACAGATTCCTGTTCTTTTTCCTTGTGTATATACAAATATAGAAGGGTTTCTTGAATTTGGAAATCGAAGTGGTGTTGCGCCGTGGCAGATCTACGTTCTTTGTTGGTAAGTTTATTTAATTTGTTGAAATTGTTAAATTTCACCTTTTGGCGTTTTCTGTTTTATGGATTCTTGATGGGCTGGTCTTTGAGTTTCGATTTAATTTGTATTTTTCTTTGCTTTCTTCTATTATATTTTCTTTTGTAATTTTCTGTAATCATTATACGCGTAATGCGTGAGACACTAAGGTGGATTGATTTTATGCGTTTAAATTCATTGCATTGAATACAATCTTTTTGGTGAGTGCACATATATATATGATTGTATTGGTTGAAAGGAGTAAATTATTTGAATTCGTTTTTTTCTCCCGTAGTCGAGATTTATTATGATATTGATCGGTTTTAGGGTTTTGAATTGCTCGACTCCTGGGATGACCTAATCGATTTCCATTCTCTCGTTTGGGTGTAAGTTTTTAAATGGCAAAAGCTAAATTTCACCTTCTTCTTGAGAAAATATTGGGTTTGAATTATCTTGTCCCCGATATTGGTTTCTTCAACGGGTGTGCCTGTGTCTGATTTGCTATTATAGGTTCTTTGTGTACCTTTTGAATTTTGATATATTATTCCGCATGCCTAAATTGTTTCTAGGCTTAATCCGTCAATGGGGCACGATTGGGAAGTGGTTTAATTTTATGGGACTTTGTTTCGTCAAGTTATTGGCCATAATTTGTGTGGTTACTTGTTTCCTTCAGCAACTACATGGCATTTTTATTTCATTTTCTTGACATGTATCGCAGAGTGATCCTTAGTAGTTCTCCCTTCAATGCTTTCGTCATTGCTGATTGAACTTTAATTAACTCGCAGTTGTAGGTTTGGCGGTGTATCTTCCTACTGAAGTTGAATGTCATTGTTCGTTATTGCCACATTTGTTTAATGGATGATGGCCATTCCAATGGAAAACAACAAAGAAGGCTCCTCGAGGGAGCTTGTTCAGAGGCTCTTTGATAAGGTATGCATGTACCATGCCTCAGCTGAAGTTTCTCTTATGTGTTTAGGTTGTGCATCTGCATCTTCACAATACATAATAATCTCATAAGGACTATTTCTTTCTTGGACACTGTATAATAATTGCTTAAGAACCTACTGTGCTGGGATATTTTATTGTGGATGGGCTTTTTTGTTGTCCATCTAGACTAGGTGCTTGGTTGTTTAGACTTGAAAATTTTAATAATATTCTACTCTGCTGGATAACTTTGATGTTATGTAGAACGCTGAGTTGGAGAACAATCGAAGGAAAGCTGCACAGGCCCGAATCCCTTCAGATCCTAATACATGGCCACAGATGCGTGAAAATTATGAAGCAATTGTTCTTGAAGATCATGCATTCTCTGAAGAACACGACATTGAATATGCTCTGTGGCAGTTGCATTATAGGAGGATTGAGGAGTTAAGGGCACTCTTCAATGCAGCTTTGGCTTCAGCAGGATCTGCTGCTTCCCAAAATGGGAAAGGTCCTGTTCATTCTGGACCCGAACGGATTACAAAGATCCGTTCCCAGTTTAAGACTTTCCTTTCAGAGGCAACTGGGTTTTATCATGATTTAATGATGAAGATAAAATTGAAGTATAGTCTTCCATTGGGATCTTTTCCTGATGATCCAGATAATCAGATACCCATGTCAAAAGATGGAAATAAATCCTCTGATTTAAAGAAAGGGTTGATGTCATGTCATCGTTGTTTGATTTATTTGGGAGATCTTGCTCGCTACAAAGGTTTATATGGAGAAGGTGACTCAAAGACTCAGGAATTTGCGGCTGCATCTAGTTACTATATACAAGCCTTTTCACTTTGCCCCTCAAATGGAAATCCACATCATCAGGTACTACCATCTAATTCTCATTTTAAAATCTTTCTTTGTGGTTTGATTCCCTGTACTTATTTAAGTTGGTTGTTACTGATTGATATCTAATTTAAATGCATCCTCTGTGTTTTGAAGCTTGCTATACTAGCTGGGTATTCAAATGATGAGCTGGTGTCAATTTATCGCTATTTTCGTAGTCTCACTGTTGAGAACCCTTTCATCACTGCAAGGGACAACTTGATCATTGCATTTGAGAAGGTAAAAATTTGTATACAAACAGGCTCAATAGCATATAATGCCATGAGACTTGAATCCTAATTGTTTGGTGTTTGCAGCTTAGTATATTTGCTATTATATGTAATAATAATTTAAACTCTTCTTTGGCTTTTCCTGGGTAGACTATGCATGTATAATCAGTTACTTAAATTTCTGATCTTTCTTTGCACAATCTGGAAGGTTAACATTCAGCCAATTATGTGCAAGTGTTCTTGTCACACATGAATAAGCTAACATCTACTCATCTTGATCAGCATTTTTCCTTCAGATCTTTTCCCCCACCACGTTGAATAGTTTCAGAACGAAAATGGCTCTTGCTATTTGTCTTTGGCATTGCTTTTAGCAGTCTATCTATAATCTTGAATGTTTTGACGTTTTGTATTGTCTTTTATTAAGCAGCTGCAAAAGTAAGCATGTGACACTAACATTATGTGCGAGTATGTATAAGGGAAAATCTCATGCTGTTCCCATTCTCAATAGCATCAAAATTTGTATTGAGTAGCTGGAAAATTGAGCAAATGAGACTCATAATGTGGGGGGATGTGAAGGGAAATCGTTATGCTTTTCCCACTCCCAGCAGCTTCAAAACATTCTGATTGGAATTTTCCTTTTATCTGCAGAATCGTCAGAATTATACCCAACTAGTTGGTGATGGTAAAGTCACCAAGGAGAAGAAGCTACCTTCAAGGATGGCTGGGAAAGGAAGAGGCAAAGGGGCACCAAGGCCTTTCTTCAAAGATGTTAGAGGGGTACCGACTAAAGTTAAGGGAAGAGCCTTGAATAACATCGAGCTCTTGCAAGCTTTCATCACACGGTTTCTTAGGCTGAATGGCATCCTCTTCACACGCACTAGGTTTGTTTTGAATTCTGTAGATCATGTAATGAAAGGTACTGCTAAATTTTCTTCACTGATACATTTTTTGGCTATCATCCCAGTTTGGAAACTTTTCCCGAAGTACTTGCAGCAGTGAAATATTGCTTGCTAGAACTACTTCCTTCTGGGCCTGATGAAGATTTGAACTTTGGCTCAGATGCTGCTGAGTGTAGACTTGCAATTGTTAGGATGATTGCCATTCTAATATTTACTGTGCATAATGTGAACAAGGAAAATGAAAAACAATCATATGCTGACCTTCTACAACGTTCAGTCCTGCTTCAAAATGCTCTTACTGGTACATTTGAGCTTCTGGGCTGCATGGTTGAAAGCTGTAACCAATTAAATGACCCCTCATCAAGCTTTTTATTGCCTGGCATTATGGTTTTCATAGAGTGGTTGGCCTGTTGCCCTGATGTTGCAGTTGTCAGTGAACTTGAGGAGAAACAAATGAATGCAAGGTCTTTTTTCTGGAACAAATGTATCTCCTTGCTCAATAAACTCTTATCAAATAGGTCTATTTTTGGTAATGAGCATGAAGAGGAGACATGTTTCTCTAATATGAGCAAGTATGATGAGAATGAGACTGCTAACCGTCTTGCGTTATCTGAGGACTTTGAATTGAGAGGATTTTTTCCTCTTCTACCTGCCCAAATCATACTTGATTTTTCGAGGAAGAATTCATTTGGTAGTGAAGGAGGGAACCAAGAAAAAATTGCTCGCGTACAGAGGATTGTCGCTGCTGGAAAGGCTCTAGCTAACGTTGTCAGGATAGGCCAGGATGGAGTTTATTATGATAATAAGTTGAATACATTTTTTATTGGCGATAAGTTTCAGATTTCTGATGATTATCTGCACTCCAGTTCTCTGGAGACCACATTGAACGATCCCGCTGTAAGCGTTTCAGATGTGGCCAAAGTGGCTCTTGGTCCTGCTGAGGATGAGGATGATGATGAAGTGATCCTTTTTAAGCCTTCCACAAATGAGAAGCGTGTGGATGAATTCCTCTCAAATTTAACTTCTTCAGAGCTTCCTCCCCCTGTTGTGAAAGAAAACGAGCCCTTCTCTGCTGGACATGATAGTTTTTTCTTTCAGAATGTACTGAAGTCTACACCATCTGATGCTGTTGCTAATGTTACGTATCAGAGTCTGCCGCCAGTCCAATCAATCATGTCAAATTTTGCCAACTTGACTTTGATGGAAAATGGTTCCAACCATTTTGAAATTTCTCAACCTGCTCCTCTTTCTGTACCATATCCACGATTCGTTACTACTGGCAATAATTATCCCATTCAAGCTCAACAAGCTGCTGTTCCATCTGCTTTTGACTCAATTATGTCATTGGGAGCTGCTGCGAATGACCTTCCTATGATACCTTCTTCGACCGTGCCCTTAAAACAGAGTCCAATTAGTCGACCAGTCAGACGCTCTGGTCCACCACCTGGTTTTGGTTCTGTTCCTCCAAAAGTCACAGATGAGCCATTGAAGACGACGTTAAAATATGAAAAGCCTCCAGTTTCACGAGTGGATGATTATAGCTTGTTAGATGGATACTCCTTCTCATCGGTCAATCAAACTGTTGGATTTGGTAGTTCGTATGATCTAGCTGGACCTGCATTCCATTCCCTGAACAACAGCAATGGCTCAACGGGGATAACAAGCTTTCCTTTCCCAGGAAAGCAAGTTCCGTCACTTCCAGTCCAAAGTGAACACCAGAAAGACTGGCAAAACTATTATCTTTCAGAACATACAAAGACATATGAGGAGCAATTTTCAAAAGGAAATCAACATCCTGTTGGGGCGCCTCAGCAGTATCAAGGACAGTCTCTCTGGCAAAATAGTTTCTTTGTGTGAGCTGATCAAGGGTTCATAGATGGTAATGGTAGTTTCACTCTTTGTATTCTTTATTTTTCTTTTGCGTTTTCATTTGGCCCTATTTATTTGCCCTTGCTCAATTATTTTATGTGTATCAGGTCACAAGCAGTTTACTGCTGCAGAAATATTTGGGACGGAGCTATTATTCATCCATCGCCTTTGCAGAATGACTAGTGCGAAGAAGTTGTTTTTGGAACAAGATCTGGTACTCTGCAGACACATGCTGTTGAAAAGGTTCTCTCTCACTCTCTGAGCTAATTATGTTAGATTACGAGCTTCTCCATCTGTTAACTTGCCCTTGTTTTTGTCTTCGATGTTATGTAGCTTGTGTCGAGCATTCCAGGTTTTATGAACGGACCTTGTGATATTAACATGTGAAGTACTTGGATTACCTTGTCTGGTTGTGTCAACTGGGTGAAATTTTCAGAGGTAGCGGATTTGTGGACATTGTGGTAGCTTCTGGATTTGAGTTGAACAAAGTTTTTAGCAATCCCAGGGGGAGGTTTTTCCGTATGAAGCATATGTGATAATTTAATGATGAGAAGTTTCGTCAATATTTGGTGAAGTACTGTTTAGCAATTGTTAAGTCTGCCTAAGGGAGTTCCTCTCTATAATGATAATTTGTCATGGGTTAGCTTTAAATAAGTTGGCTTTCGTAGAAGCATTCAGATATTTTCAAGCTTTTATTGCAGAAGACTGGTATCAAATTTGTAGACCTTTTTCTTTTCTTTTTTTTACAGTTTTTTTTTGGGTCTGTTTGTGATGTTGACAATTTTATTTTGGATATTTGCAGTTGTATCTTAAAATGCTTCTGTTTTCTTCTTTATATTTGCAGTTGTATCTTAAAACGCATTCTCTAGTTTGATATATGACCAGATAAGTTAAATGTATTTTTTTTCAAGTTTGAAGATTTTTTTCAACTTTGTTGGAATCAGCTTTATTCAAATTGAAGTGATTTGAAATCGACATTTGACTTTTGTGTTTATTTATTTATCTTTCATCTGTACGAGATTGTGGATTTTTTTTCTTGAGCGTTCTCTGATGAACTTGTTACAATTCTGCTATGCATCCTTGGATATTTTTTTTTTATTTGAAAAAATAGTTGATGTATAGGTTAAATGCTGCAAATAACGTTAATATTCAACATACTTCTAAAATTTTCAAAGTTTATTCCTCTGAATTTCAAGTTTTTTACAAAAATAAATAATCGTTGGAACAAAAAACATCCTTCAAAACATACCCTGTACCAAATCAGAAGAAACACATGCAAGTATTGCTGTGCTCTCTATACCTTTCCCAGATTAATCTGGGTTGAATAATACACAAAAAGAATGGAAAAAGAATAAAGAATATATGCAAAAAGAATGAAATGTATAATTCACAGGTGGACAAAAGTTAATCTTAACCTAAAAGCAGAAACCAGAAGCCAAAGTAGTTTTCATGTATCTTCTGCAAAAACTTTGATTATGTAGTCCCGAAAACGCCTCGAATACTGTTTAGGGTCGACAGCTGAAATCGAGTTTGGGTCGTATTGGATCGACTTGTACGCATGTTCAAGTTTCTTGGTAATGTCATAATCTTGAAGAATGTCTATGATTCCAAAGAAGAGTACTACATCATAGCATTCTCCTGTTGGTTCTCCTATTAACTGAAACTCCGACTCGTTGTTCCTAACCGTTCTTTCTACTCTTGCAGGCATGCTGATTCCCAGTCTTATGCTAGCCCATCTGGAGATGAGACAAGGTCAGAATATACTGATACAAAAGCTGTAATAAAATAGATTTCAGTTCTTACCCTGCAGGATTTAAAAGCAGCTGTTCTACATTGGATAATCTGGAAACAGATTCATTTTCTGAGCCATTGTCTGTAATCAGAAAGGGATTTCAGTTATTTGGTTCTTTGAACATTCTGGAATGTGTTGTGATAGTTTATTGAGATTAGAAATTACCAACAGGGGTCCTACAACCAGCTGGAGTAACAGAGTGTTCTTCCATTGATGCTTCTGTGAAGTGAATACCAACTAAGAGACTGTAATCCATGATTCTCTCTTGTTCAAGAAACTCACAGTCTTTGTCCACTTGTCTGTACACAAAAATGTCGGGTTAACGGGCTTGCTTCGTGTACTTCACAGTTTATGTCAAACAAGTTGTTAAGGTAACTATCTTATCTTACCTTCGGAATTCTTGAAACCATGTCTTTTGGAGTCGAAACAGGAAGTTGAGATCAAGATCCTTGAGTGTTGTGTTTGAGTCGATTTCTGATTCTGGTTTATCAGTTAATCTTCCGAAAGTTGATCCTTTCAAATCGTATCTTTTATGAATCGTATACTCGGTACAGAATAGATTTCCCATGATGATGAACCGAACCTAATCCAACCACCAAATTAATCCTTTGAAAGAAAGAAACTCAGAAACTGATGCATCATTAGCCATATGATGTGTATACCTTTTGTCCATTCAGCTTGACACAGTGCAGCCCATAGTATTTAGTAACTAGCGTGTTCTCAAATGCTCGAACGTGATTGTAATAAGCACTTAACATCCTTAAAAGCACCTGATTGTAATAAGCACTTATATCATCAGAACAGAACAATTTCTTGTGCTGATTTGAGTAAACTATATTGGCAATGGGAAAGAAAAATCTCACTTTTACTTCTGCTTTCTTCATTGTCTTGATCATGTAACGATCATCGTTTGTCAAGTAAAAGAAGCTTCCACTTTTACCGGGAGAGGAAAGCTCTCGCAACGCATCATTTCCACATATGGAAAGCATGTAATCTGCTGGATCCACCTTGAACAGCATCCTCAGTGTCCTGTAATAACATCCACATGTTTAAAATAAGTTCAGCCAAACGGGGCCATCAAATCATCGATTCCATAAGGGCTCCTCACCTGAACACTTTAGGGCAGTAATCTTTCCACTTAAATTCACAAGAATTGTGTGGTGGAGTGCTTTTGGAGCCCTCAGTTGGAAACTTTGTCCAAAACTTTTCTTTAGGATCAAAAGCTGATGGCTTCAAATCAAGCGATGGAGGTGGTCCAGGCCTTCCCACTGAATGCCTACACGATAAATACGACATTATCTTGTTAGAAAAAACCTCGTCTCACTAGAAACAGAAAGAAACAGACAGATATACCTAATTCCCAGCTGCAAATTCAGCATCAGATCATAATTCCTATGTCCTTTAGAGATCGTCTCGCCTTGTCTCTTTGCCACCTTAGGTATCTTCATCGGGGTTCCCGCCTGAGCCCCAGAAAAGCCATCGTCCCCCTCCGCCATTCCACTACCAGAAATCCAAGCAGAAGGCGCAGCACCATCAGACAAACGCATGTTCCCCCCCAAATCTTTGTCCACACTAGCATCCATCCTACCATCAACCGACATTCTCCTAGGCCTCACACTCGAATCTGACCCTTTCGTAGCCCTCCAAACCGCGAGCTTCTTCTGCGAAGGCCACACGGGGATCTTCTCAGTGACACAAATCTTGAAATCTTTCATATCATTGGTGAACACTTCTTGTGGATCCCATTCAAGAGTCCCTTCTTGCTGTGATCCAGAAGGGTAATAAGTCCCATTCTGCTCTTTAGGATCACTGCTCCAGTTTCCAACATAAAAGCTCCCGTCTGGCCATTTATACGTCCCGTTTCCATTAGGCAACCCGTCTTCCCAATTCCCTTCATACACATTCCCATTCATCCAATACATGGTCCCTTGGCCACAAATCTTGCCATTTTTCCATTCTCCAATATAATAATTCCCATTTTTCCACGTATACTTCCCTTCTCCTTCCTGTGATCCTCTGCTCCATTCGCCTTCGTAGCTATCACCGTTGGCATACTCTTTAACCCCGTATCCATGCTTCAGATTCATCACCCAAGAACCTTTATACGTACCCCCAATAGCCCCCGTATACGTCCCTTCTCCATCCATGAAACCACTTGTGAAATTCCCTTCATACATGGCACCAGAAGGCCAACTAAACACTCCTTTCCCCATTGTCTTGCCTTTAAACCATTCACCCACGTACATGCAACCATCTGTCCACCAATACTTGCCTTGGCCATGTGGGAAATTGTCTGCCCAATAACCCGTGTAGTAATCCCCATTTGGCAGGAATCTCTCTGATTGATACACTTCTCCACTTGCATGTATTTCCTCTTCTTGATCTTCGATTTCCTCCTCTGCATTTTCGACTGCATAAGATGTTCCAAAGATCGTGTTGGCACGCTTCTTCGCTGCAGCCTGCGTTTTTCGAACAGTCGCCTCCCACGCCTTCATGGCTACCTACCTAAGGCTAAAATCTATCCTTTTTTTCTCCTAATTAACAAAAAAACATCATTTTCTTTTGTTTGTTAGGAAATTAACATAAATGAAAGAATTCCATCTCAGATCATGATCATGCATCATAAATCTGGATTCATCTTCTTTTTCGTTGTTGCATTTGCATAGCTCAGCCATGCAAATTAAGAATCATGGAAATGAAACAAAAAAAAAAACAATCTTTTCTCTCTCTCCTCCCTACAAAAAACAGCCTAACTAAACAAAAGGAAAGAAATTTGTTGCCCTTTGTCTTTTTACTTTTGTTGGATCAAGCTGATGTGGAAAATCCCAAAAAAAGAGCAGCCAATGATTGTTGTTTTACGACAGTAATGTTGAAACGAGACAGAGAAAATCTTAGTGGATAATGATTGGTTTGTGACAGCAAGAACATAGAGACATTAATTTCCAGAAAAAAATTGAAAAAAAGACTTGTTCATACACCATTAGAATCGGTTAGAATATGAGGTAGCTTTCTGACATTTGTCGATATATGCGGATCCAAATCCTATTAATAGTATAAACATTCACCTACATACATATAGGCTACTAATATATGACTCTACTAGTCTTTTTTATGTACAAGATTATTGAAATAACAGATTAAAGAAAAGGGCAAATTAGGAGTACCTATATGTCATAATGTTCAAATGAAATTCCTGAAAATGTCAAGGCCAATATACTAATCAAACAATGAATTTGTGTGGGGAGGTACCCTTATTTATACTATTTTACAAGTATGAATTGTTGCTCTTACATTGATCGTATCCTTAGAGACGGACATGTGTTCGACTAGGTGACACATGGACCCTTATAACTTAAAAACTAAGTAAATGACGTGGTGATAGCAAGCTGATGAGTAGTAGACTCGATGAGGTGTTCGATCTAGGTGGCCGGTCAAAATGTTGATGTAGGTGTTGACTAGGTCGCCTATGAGGTGACAAGCAAAAGTGTCGAAATGGCACTATGAATTTGTCATTGAAGTGTTGTCTCTTGATCAGTCTTATCGGAGCCCGTTTCGCAACAACGTTGGCAACTCCACTCTCACGAATCCACACTTGAACAAGTATTTTTTGATGATGTTTCTGATTAGCAAACATACATTAATAAGTCCAAATAATTTAGATAACAACAGGGTCTTTTTGTTTGATTTAAAAATTCTGTATGCAATTAATATAATTGTTTATTACCAAATATGAGAGCAGCTGCAGTCCAAAAGCTGAAACCTGTGTACCAAATCTTATCATTATTCCAGGCCTGCCTAAAAAATATTCATATATAGGAGTATAAATCACAGCTATTTAAATTTTCTTACTTGGCATGCTTGTTTAAGTGTGCTAATTTTTGGCACCTGAATTACATTAATTAATTGTGGAAAAACAAAAGAACCCAAATCATAGAATTTAATTAGATCATAATATATATATTTATTAAAGTATACTGTAAAATAATGTGGGGGATAAACTCAAAATTGCAAAAAAAATAAAAATAAAATAAAAATAATGGGCTTCCCTTAGGAAGGCCCATACATCTCTCATGGCTTTCTGCTTTCATATGGGCCCGGCCCGCCTCTCCCTCTCTCTCTCTCTCTCTCTCGCGCGGCGGAACTCGGACATTTCAGTTACGTCCGGCTACACCTTCACATTTCTCCGGCCATTCTTCATAACTATTGAAAACCTTCATTGCAATGAATAAAGGAATATTCTTGGCTATTCATTTACGCAATACTAATTTCCACTTCTCCCGCAAATTCTCTTCCAATCCAAGCGAATTGCTAAATCTTCAAACTTGCATCACTTTACTTCAATCATGTGCCAAGAATCAAGAACTCTCAAAGGGAAGAAAAGTGCACTCCCTCATGCTCGTCAATGGCCATCTCGCTTCTCCTCTCTCCGCCACTAGCCTAATCAATATGTACTCCAAGTGCAACTCCATTGCCGATGCTGTATCTGTTTTCAATGCGTCAACCCATGTTCACAATGTGTTTGTTTATAATTCTATTATAGCTGGATTAGCCTCTAATGACTTCCCATTCAAAGCGTTTGAATTCTACTCTGAAATGCGTTTGTTTGGCTTAGCCCCTGATAAGTTTACTTTCCCTTGTGCGATTAAGGCTTGTTCGAATATTGAAGATTTGAGAAATATTCACGGGTTGTTGTTTAAGTTTAGGCTGATTTTTGATTTGTTTATCGGCAGTGCTTTGGTGCATTCTTACTTAAAATTTGATCTGATGGATGATGCACTGAAGGTGTTTGAGAGATTGCCTGAGAAAGATGATATCGTTCTCTGGAATGCAATGATTAACGGTTATGTGCAGATTGGGGAGTTTTGTAAGGCCTTGATGATTTTTAGGAGAATGGTTGAGACAGGGCTCGTTCCTAACAGGTTCACTGTTACTGGGGTATTGTCAGCTCTTGCTTTAGCAGGGGAGGTTTACAATGGCAAATTACTTCATTCATTCGCGATAAAAATGGGCCATGATTCGGGAATAGCAGTTTCGAATGCATTGATCGATATGTATGGTAAATGCAGGCAGCTTGAGGATGCATTCGTGGTTTTTGAAAACATGATTGAGAAGGATATATATTCGTGGAACTCCATTATTAGTGTTCATGAACAATGTGGAGATCATGAGGGGACCTTGAGGTTATTAATGGGAATGTTAAATTCAAGGTTTCAGCCTGATTTAGTGACCGTTACTGCTGCTCTTCCTGCTTGCTCCCATCTGTCAGCATTGATGCGTGGAAGAGAGATACATGGTTATATGATTAAACACAGGTTAGACAAGGTAGGCAGTACATACATTGCTAATGCAGTTATGGATATGTATGCAAAATGCGGAAGTATGAGGGAAGCTCGGGTAGTTTTTGATGATATGAGAGTTAAGGATGTTGCTTCGTGGAACATTATGGTGATGGGATATGGTATGCATGGTTTTGGGAAAGAGGCATTGAATTTGTTTTCTTGCATGTGTGAGATTGGATTGAAGCCTGATGAGGTGTCCTTTGTTGGAGTATTAGCCGCCTGCAGCCATGGAGGGTTTCTAAACCGAGGGCGAGAGCTTCTTGCTGAGATGGGGCCCCGATATGGGGTCACTCCAGTTATTGAACATTATGCATGTGTAATCGACATGCTTGGTCGAGCTGGGCAACTTGAGGAAGCCTTTAAGTTGATATCAGATATGTCGATTAAACCTAATCAAGTTGTGTGGAGGTCATTCTTGGCTGCGTGTAAGCTCCATGGGAATGCTGACCTTGCGGAGGTGGCAGCGCAGAGGGTGATCGAGCTTGAACCGGGGCATTGTGGTAATTATGTTTTGATGTCTAATATTTATGGAGAAGCTGGAAGATATGCAGAAGTGGCAGAATTGAGACATATGATGAGGCAGCAAGATGTGAAGAAATCTCCTGGTTGTAGTTGGATTGAACTCAGTGATGGTGTGCGTGTGTTTCTTAATGGTGATCGTGGTTATCCTGAAGAATACTTTGTTTACGATGGATTAGATTCGCTAACAGCATGTATACGCGAGCATGGACATACACTAGATGTTCTAGAAAACTGTATTATATAAATCGTTTTTATACTAAGACTTATCATGAAAATACGATTCATCAGAGTCATTGATACGGGGTCTTGGGCCTATGATTTATGATAAGCTTACCCATCTTATTTATCAGTTCAGGAACAGGCAACAGCTTCACATAATTGACTTGATTTCCAGATGATTAGAAAAGACAAATTGTGCACACTGAATCCTCTGCAGAAATCAGCTAGTCTTTCAATCACATCTGTGGAAATTATTTGAACCTATAATGATGATTAATGCACCGAATTATCTGGCTTTTGTAGGTACAAGATACAGAGAACATCTCTCAATTGATGCACATCCACGTGGCGTTCAATATATTGAAGAAGAATCAGAGTGGGTTACCAATACATGTCGGCCCAGAAACGACAATAGGTTTATCTCTCAATTTGAGTGGTTTCTCAAATCCCTCCAAGTTGTAGTTTTAACCCCCCAAATGTTTCATGAATTCTTCATAATACATACAAATTTTATGATGAAAGAAAAGATATAAACTCTATGTCCTAAATCAGTTTTACATCCTCAATTCTGAAAATTCTCTCAATTCTGAAAATTTTCAATTATTTACTCTATATGTTGGTTACATTCTCTTATTTGTTATTCTTACTTTATCACTTTAATTAAATTAAAAGAACTCTTAATAATTTTACTTTATCACTTTAATTAAATTAAAAGAACTCTTAATAATTTTACTTTATCATTTTTTCTAAATTTTTGTGTGTCGACTGTCTATCAGTGTAAAAACTGGCGTCGGACGGGACGATGGGGTAGAAAAAAGGAGAAGATTTCAAAACCCATGGGTCACTCACCGAAATTTGCGGGGCTCAGAGGAGTGAAAAGAAAAACATACAGTGTGCAGATATTCCAGAATCTCTGTTAACAGTATTAAAAAGGAAAAAGAAAAAAAAAGTATCTTAATTATCTTCAACTATTTTTTTGGTGTGCTGTCTGTCCATACCCCATGCAGCAGTACACGTTCCCTACTTTTAAAAAACATCTCAATTCCGTAATTTGAGTCAATCATCACTCTATCTTTCTCTAGAACCTCCACGTACTCATGTGTATTTAATATATATATATAGGGCATGTTTGATAGCAAAGACTGATTATCTAAGATTAGGATGATAACTAAACTTTATAAATTTTAAAGCATAATCTACCCTTAATCTAAGCTATCAAACAACCAATAAAAATGATATATAGTTAATCTAGGTTTAATATAAGCTATCAAACATGGCCATATAGTCTTGAATCTGCAGAGCTATCTAGAACAGCCCAGAATCATGGCTAGGAGAAGTGAAGAGTTGTCTGAAAACTTGTTGGAGAGCGGCGATGGTGTTGAAGAGATTAACAAAAAGATTGATTCTAGCAGTAGCAGCAGTGATGATGAAGAAGAAGAAGAAGGAGAAGGTGGTGATGCTGAGAAATTATCCTCTGCCTCGCTCTTCTCTTCTCAGCAGTGGCCTCGGAGTTTCTTGTAAGCCTCATTTTCTATTTGGTTTTTTTTTCCCTTGCCTTGTTGATAATTTTTCATATAATTTCCACAAGAAAGGATTTTTATTCCTATACTGTGTCAAGGAGCAGGGGCTTTGCTAATAAATTTGGACATAATTGTTAGTAATTTATGAACTGTAAGATAAATAGTTCGAGTATACCCAGAAATTACTAGTAATTGTATTGTGGAGTCTGTTCTGTACAATTATTTAGCGAGCGTTTGCAGTATAATTGCATATAGTTAGTCTGAAGCAGGGGCGTTGAATCACTTTTATTAAAGGTTAAGCAGTCTTAATTCTTAAAGCAAAAACTGGTATTAATCCACTAGTGCAGTACATTCTATGAGCCCTCATTTGGCTGTCTCACACTGAATCGCAGATGTGTGTCTTTTGTACGTTTGATATGCACAGAATTGACTGTATTTTTGCGTGTTGGGTATAAATTTTGTTTTAGTTTGGATTAGACCTCTATGTTGACATAAATTTTGTTTTAGTTTGTAATTTTGGATTGTTAAGATAAAGATAGTTGCCAATGATTTGCTTCTAGTAATTCATGGCAACTTAGTTGGTTGGTATTTATATAGCTGAAGAAATTAGATTATTGTGAGTATTAATGGATGATAAATTAAGGTTCTTTACTGATTTTTTTTTTGGTTACTGGGGCAGTGAAACAACCGATCCTTACACAATTTCTGCATCCCCAAGTTTTGGCACCCTGAGACGTCGTTTTTCTGAGGATGTTTTCAATGACTATTTGCGATCTGATTCAAAAACAAGTTTTCTCTCAAAAGGAAACGCAGATGATGTGGAAAACATCTCTTTCGCACGGTTATCTGCATCAGAGAAAGCTTCGTTGTATGAACAACTAACGGGAGAACTTCCCATTGGTCGTGGATGTAGCTTTTCTCAAACAATATTCAACGGTAAGCACTCGAGATATAGTCGGTCCCTTTTGTGATATTTCTATAATGATATTATTATGCAGGGGTAAATGTGATGGCTGGGGTTGGACTGCTGTCTACGCCATATACGGTGAAAGAAGCCGGGTGGAGTAGCATGGTCGTTCTAGTCGTCTTCGGTGTTATCTGCTGTTACACAGCTTCTCTCATGAGATACTGTTTTGAGAGCAGGGAAGGCATTATAACTTACCCAGATATCGGACAAGCTGCATTTGGAAGATTTGGCCGAATTTTCATATCGGTAATTCACTTTTTTTACACAATTATTTGGCTTTTTTTATCTTCATTTGATCATGACTGGAAATAAATATTCTTGTGTTTTGCTTGGTTCAGATCGTCTTGTATGCAGAATTATACGTAAGTGCAGATTTCCAGGTTCAACTATACGTCCTTAGCGGACCTAATAATTCGTTGTTTCTCATGACTGCAGTCATACTGTGTGGAATTTATCATTTTGGAAGGTGACAATCTGACAATGTTATTTCCCGGAGCAAGTCTGGAGTTGGCGGGCCTTAAGCTCGACTCTATCCACTTGTTTAGTATCTTGACAGCTCTTATTGTTCTACCAACTGTTTGGTTGAAGGATCTTCGAGTCATATCATATCTTTCAGGTACTTTATAAACAGAAACAGCGCTACTTGAGTCTTTTAAAAGTGCTAATCACTACTTAAGTCATGTTTCTCTTGGTTTTGTATTTCAGTTTGTGGTGTTGTTGCAACCCTAGTAATTGTTGTTTGCTTACCTTTACTCGGGGTCGTTGATGGTGCTGGATTTCATCACCCCGGAGAGCTAATAAAATGGAGTGGAGTCCCGTTTGTAATTGGTATGTACGGGTTCTGCTACTCGGGCCACTCTGTGTTCCCGAATATATACCAATCAATGGCTGATAAAACACAGTTTACAAAAGCAATTGTAGCAATGTAAGCGAACTTTTTAACCTTTTAAAACCGTTCATCACCTTTTTTCTCTTAAATCTGATCCTCTATAGTCTTGGAAATTTCTTTCAGCTTTCTGTTATGTATTCTGTTATATGGAGGCGTCGCTATCGTGGGATATCTCATGTTTGGACAGAGCACATTGTCACAGATAACACTGAGCATGCCTCAAGATTCAGTCGTCTCAAAAATTGCAATATGGACAACTGTAGATATCCTTGTCTTTTTTTCTTTTTTCCTTTTTTAAATGACTACTATGAACATATGTTTATTGAACTGATGATTATTTCTGCTTTGCAGGTCATAAATCCATTCACCAAATATCCTTTACATAATTTTCCAACCTTATTCTTGATATATATAATAGTATATGTGTGTATATATTGTTGAAATTTCCTTAATACTGTGCAAATTTGCCTTGTTGATGAACCCTTTGGCTAGGAGCATAGAGGAATTGGTGCCCTCTACAGTCGCTAACAGTTTGTGGTTTTTTATTCTTCTGAGAACAGTGCTCGTTTTCTCTACCGTTTGCATTGCTTTCGCTCTCCCTTTCTTTGGTACACAATTTACTCACTGCCTCCCGATGTTGAATACTTTTCTGAATCATGCAAGTATTAAAGATGAATGAAATAAGTGATATAAGATGTGTTGATTCTCTGTTTTACAGGGATCATGATGGCTTTGATTGGTTCTGTTCTCAGTATACTTGTGGTAAGCATCGACTCATTCCCTTCCCTCCCTTCGATTAACATTTTTGTCCTCGATAATGCTTTCTTGCAAAACCAGGAATCTGCACTAATATGCTAGCAACTATCCTAACTCATAATAGTGTAACAAAAAGTTAGATTTTTTATTTATAAGAGTTCGTCGTCCCCTTAAATTTTTCGCCTCACTTGCAATGAAATTCCAAATTCGTCCCTGCCTTCTGATGATGCAAAAACATGTTTTTCTTACTAGGCAGTTATCATGCCCGCGTTATGTTTTGTGAAGATTCTGGGGAAGAAAGCGACGAGAACACAGGTGATCTAAGTGCTTCACTATAACTTCATTCATGTAAAAGCTGAAACCGGAATTTTACCCTTGTTGTGCAGGTGATCATCAGCATGAGCATAGTTGTGTTTGGAATTATAAGTGCAGTTTTGGGGTCATATTCGTCTTTTTCAGAAATTGCAAATAAGTACTGAACCATAGAGGCATGAATGTTGGAGTATTGCATAGAGGCATGAAAAGCAACATAACATTAGATGCATGAAGAAAGCAAATTGTATCCTTCAACTGCATACATCACTGCACTTCCACTTGATAGACACTTATCGTTTTGATAAACGGCTCGTCTCCCTTTCACAAATGCACAATTATGTAAATTTGTAGTACCATACATTTTCTATCAACAAGCATGATGAGCAACTTGTGTCTCTTCTTAAAAATAAAATTCCTTGTCAATTTTTTTAACGATGCGATGATAATATTTTTTTGAGTAAAATAGTAACATGTTTTTAACATTTTTAAAAAAAAGGCAAGAACGAATTTTGAAAGTACCTCGTTTTTTTGTTAGTTTCTGTGCCCAATCTGGGATGGAGATTGAAGTTTTACAATTTCATTGCGACAACATTGGTAAGAAAATCTATTTTTATTATTATAGAAAACTTTCGAATTTTGTCTTAAATTACTTTAAGAATTGCGCAATCGTGAAAAATTATAAATTTTTCGAATTTTGTTAAATTACTTTAGGTGATGTTTGTTTGAGAAATTCGGATTTAGAATTTTGAAATCTCACCTATGTTTTAGTTTGAGATTTAAATTTAGAATTTTAAAATTATAATTCATATCCTACAAATACCTATAAACTTTACAAAAATCAACTCTATAAATACCTATAAACTCCAAACCCTTTTAAAATTATAATTCATATCCTACAAATACCTATAAACTTTACAAAAATCAACTCTATAAATACCTATAAACTCCAAACCTATAAAATTTTATATATACACACTTATAATTCTATATTATCAAGTTAAATCATATCCTAAAAAGACATTAGAATTTTAAAATTCACTAAATTTTGAAATCCAAATTTCAAAATTCTAAAATAAACATTCCCTAAAATGGTAAATTGCAAACGTCCTTGGAATTTTTTATTTAAATTACTTACCTTGGTTTAAAAAAGAAAAGAAAAGACCAGTCAATGAATTAGGTGGATAGTTATTCAAATTAGGGTTACTTTTGAAATCTTCGTAATATTTTGTAATGTAAATGGTTAAATTTTAATAAAACTTATTTAAAATCATTTAAAATTAACTAAAATATTTATTAAATGCATTTTTTTTTGCCAGTAGTAAAATTATAATGACGTGTCATCGTTATCTATTTATTAAAATTGTGGGCGACAGCATACGTGTAACCACGCAAGATAATGAAATTCCAAATTACCCTTTTCCCAATTACAATTCCCCACACAATGTGGCTCAATTATGATGGGTAAAAATGGGAAATAAAAAAGTTAGCGTAATTTGTTAATGGTAATACAATAGTGCTATTTAACCGACCTTTCAATTACGATGCACCCAAAATTGACTGCAAATTCGCAATTCTTTACCCCTGAAACATGCTCCGATTCTTCCGCTGCCCTCCCACCATTCAAAGATTTAATTTTGTTTACTTTTCCGTGAAAATAATGTAAAAAAATTAGGCCCGTTTTTGTTTATGTTTTATTTATTTTTATGAAATTTGAGGTTTCTTGAAATTGTTACTGTTCTGTTTTTAAAATCCTAAAGGCAGGCGTCATCTGATTCGTATATATACACACACACACAGATACGCATTTGAGAAACTATTAGTATATTTTGTTTGATTTTGGAAATAAATGTCTGAATTGGTGGCTAGAACTGGCCGGCAACAGCAGCGCTACAAGGATGGTTGCCGCCTCATTGCTGGGTAATTTTTTTTGTCAATTTCCTGACTATTTTTCTCTACGTTACATGCATGGGTGTGTGTTGATGTGCTTTTGGTTGCATCATGCATGAGGGATAAAGTTTCAATTGGGCTAATGTGGGGGAATTGGAGTTGCTCTTGTGATGTTTTTTGTAATTGTTTGGAGGTTGAGTGTGGTTTATTATTGTTTGATAAGTGGGATGTTCAAAATTTTGGGTTCTTTTGATGTTCTTGGTGTTTTTGGCTACTGGATTTTTGTTTAATTAGGGGAAAGAGTGTGGTGCAAGTTTGATTGAAGTGAGCAGGGTTTTTTTATAGGCAGGCCAATTTGGATTTGGGATTCATTCTTTATTAATCAGATAACATTAATTACTTAAATTTCGTTTTGGGTATTTAGGTTTCTTTCTAAGGTAAAGCATGAGAAACTGCCAGTGTAGTGGAACAAAGGAATTGACCTAACTTTAGTATGAATGATGATCTAGCTTCCTGCCATCCAAGAAACCAGCCTTAAAATCTTGTGAAATTGTTTATTGTATCATCGTCCAAACTGTCATTTAGTGAAAAATAATCATAATTGTTCCTCTCAAACCCAGAGATCTACAATATTCTTTATCTTAAGGCAAACTGGTTACTCTGCTTTGAATCAGGATTCGTGTGGGACAATGGGGTAGTTGACAATGTGATGTCTGTATTGTGGTCTCTAAATGATTTAGGAATTTAACTATGTGAATTGTTGACTGCCACTTCGATGACCTTTCTCTGGTGGCCTGATAATAAGTTTGGCACATGGATTCCTGTTGTTAGCCTCATTTTTTGGAAACATACACCTCTATGTCGTTGGTGGTATGAGGAGCTCAATGGTATATCAATATATTGGTCTTTTGCTTGAACAGTTGAACTGATACTATGCATGTACAACTGAATTATAGAGAGAAGCCATATTAGTATGATAGTATCTACTATTCATGTGCAATGGAGTTGTATCTGTTGCTTGGAATGTTCTGATATTCTTCTCTTTCGTTTCTCAGTTCTCTGTGATCTAATTAGTATATTCATGCATAACATAATATCTGGTCTAACTTCTAACCAATAAAATCACCTTGCAGGTGTATTCCATTTAGATATAGGATTGCAGAAGATGGTGGTGGCTCACCTAGCAAGATAATTGAGGTACTGATGATCAGTTCAACTAGCGGACCTGGTCTTCTATTCCCAAAGGTGAGACTTTTTCCCTTCTGCATTTGTAGATAAGGGGTAGTAGATGGATAAAGCATTTTGTAGCTTGTTTCTCTCTTTGTATAGCACAAAATGTTCTGCTTTTACTGAAAAAACACCCAACCTCAACAAGTTTCTCACATGATTCTTGGCTTTCAGTATCTTTTCATGCTGGTATTGAATGTGATTCCATGTTGTTGGGATCTGGTGAATTAGTTATAGGAGACTATTCTGATCCTCCTTATGCCCTTGTACTCTAACCTCTAGGGTTGTGTGGAGAAATGGATATATCAGTAATTGTGAATAATGCATGGCATGCTTCCTTTTCTCCTTTTGGAATAAAGGCAAGCTGGTGTTCTTTCCTCTGTGTTGGAGTAAGCTTGTGTTTGGGTATATCATTGCCATGCCTTTGACATATTATTTCGTTTATGCATTGCTGATATAAACTCTTGAATCATTTATCAAGAGATCCCTCTGACTCATTTACTTGTGATTTTCCATGTAGGGTGGATGGGAGAATGATGAGACAGCTGAGGAAGCAGCGGAAAGGGAAGCTATGGAAGAAGCTGGAGTACGAGGGGATTTAGTGGTAAGAAACAACACTAATCATCTTTTTTGCATGGTCGTAGTTTTAATTGCTTTTATATTCTATTTTGATCAATGCACTTGACTTTAAGTACCCTGCTTCGTGGGCGTATTGCATTAAAGTTGTTTGTGTTCTATAATATGATGAAGAAGAGATTTAGAGAGAAATGAAGGAAAGTAGTTGGTAAGTTTGGGTCTGTATATGGTTGAGAAGCACTTGGTAACCCTGCATCATCAATATGCCTTGCGTACATCCATGTGCCGTCTTTTGTGCTTATTATTTGATTAAGAAATATTAAGATTTGGGATCCTTTGTTATGGTTCTGTTTATAATTTTATTTCGAGGAGGTGTAAGTTTTAAATTATACCACAATATTATCCTGAAAAATGTTAATGGTAGAGTTTAAATCAATGGGGACCTGTTTAGGCTTAAAGGTACACACTAATACGAACTTCAAATAAGTTGGTTAAGGTTAAATGAAAAAATTATGTTCAGGCGAGTCAAAGGGACAGTACTGAGAGTGCCAAAATGCTCAGTGAGTCTTTTTTGTGACAATAAAAAGTGGACTTATGAAGGTTCCAAGTTCCAACCGAAATAAATGGTGCATTAGTCATATTCAGAATATTTTACAAGTTATTTGTAGTCTGTGTACGTGTCCAGAATTGTGAAGAATTCTTGAATAAGAGACACTTTAATTGTGTATTAGCTAGTGTATTTTGCAAGGTTATCATTGGTGTGGGTACACTCATATTTTTATGTATCCTGTTGAATGTGACGATAACAAGTCACAATCTGGGATTTTGGTTGGCAATATCATTGAGAAAACTTATAGTTGTTTTGAATGTAAAATATATGCAATGATGAGAAATTCTGCTGAGTTCATGTTATTTACTTTTACTTCACATTAGGCATCTTATCGAGTGTTTATTCTGGTTTTGGAAACCCACCATCACACACACATTAATTCATTATATTGTGCATTATACCCCTCCCTGCATTTTTGGTTTTGCAGCATTTTCTTGGTTGCTATTCGTTCAAGAGCAAAACTCTCCAGGATGAGTGTAGCCCAGAAGGTTTGTGTAGAGCCGTGATGTATGCTCTACACGTGAAGGAGGAACTCGAATCCTGGCCCGAAAAAAGCCAACGACAAAGAAGTTGGCTGAGCATCCCTGAAGCCAGCGAGCATTGCAGACATGCGTGGATGAGAGAGGCCCTCGAAAAAGGATTCTCCAAGTGGTATGCTGATGGTATGGCCACCACTTTGCAGCCTAGTAATGGATTCCCTGTTTCGCCGTCAGATTAGCGTTGAATTTTTACCGTATGCCAAACCCTGATGATTTTGGTACCAGTTTTCTTTCTAGTCATTAATATCCTGTCCAAGACTAGGAATTGAGAGAGATGCAATCATGTTTTATCTAAGCTTTTTTGGCTACTTTAAGCTTGACCCTTTTGCAAAACAAAAAAGAATTGGAAGGGTGCATTTGTCTTTTTATATTTTTTATTATCGTTTCACCCCTTTTTTGAGCTCTACAAAGTACGTACCAGAAGGTCATTGTGCAATTATAAATTTACACTCATCTCTTTAAGGTGTTAAAGTGTCATTTTTTAATTATGCCCCATCTCACGTTGTTACAGTCTCATACAAGACCTCATTTAAATACAAGTAGGGTACCAACTATTTATTCAAGATTTTGACATCCCATGAAATATTATTCCAAATTACATGAGAGAAAGGATCTAGAAATTTGTACCGAGAAACACAATAAATTGTGAGAAAGTTGGCAGGAAAAAAACGAACTTCTTTTCCCTTTTGCGTAATTTAAATTACATTTTAAATTAAAATAGTATATATATATTTTTTAACAAGAAAGAAGCTCACATTTTCAATATCATTTAAGCTCTTGAGCCAATTCTCTAATCCATGATGGTATCTCTACTCAATTCCAAGCGTGAGGAAAATTTTTGCAAGCCCAATGTTTAGACTTTGGACTACGTCCGTACCAATCACGACTGCTTTAGTGGGTGTTTTCAAACTCTATAAACTGCTTATAGAATCACTTTTTTTAAAGCTGCCCTCTCACAGCTTTTACTTTTGAGAAGTGTTTTTAAGCTGTTTATAGAGTTTGCAAACACACCCTTAGCTTCGACGCCAAGCACCGATCCTGACGGTTCAATTTTACGGCATCCAGCTGCCACTAGGTGTCCCTGTGTATTTAGTATTCCATACCCAATATTGAAGTTGCCCTTCTCATTATTGAAACAAGCATCAACAATCAACTTGTTTCCATTCAAGTCCCTATAATAAATTAGATAGACCAATCACATTCATTACTGCTTAAATACTAGCTTCACATAATTCGGGTCTGATTTGAATTAAGATTCGATCCACGTAATGGTTTTGGGCCGACGTCGTTCTTTGAGTGGGTTCGGCCCGTTGAAATCTTTTGAATAGTGGCCCATTTAATAAAGCCCATTTAGTAAAGCCCATTAGTAAAGTCTATAATTTGCGGATAATTGCGTGGGTTATTTAATTGGGCGCGGCTAAAGGCACCCGGATTTCCTATGAGTACACCTACCAAACATTTTTTTAATTTTTCAGAACATGTAAAATGTCCCATATACCCCTAGTGTAAAATTTATGAAAAAAGAAGAAGATGTGTACACCCACCTATTCTATTTCACCACCGCCACCTCTCCACCACCACCACCACCACCACCATTCAACAAAAAAAAAACTTTAAAATTGCAACAAAAATTAATCCAAAACACAACTGTTCGAAAAAATTTCTAAAACAAACATGTTCGAAATTTTTTCCAAAACAAACTCAACATGTTCGAAAAAAAATTCAAAACAAACTCAATATGTTCGAAAAAAATTCCAAAACAACTCAAATTTGTTCGAAAAAAAAGATTGAACATCTTGTTCGAAAATTTTTCCAAAACAAACTCAAGTTGTTCGAAATTGTTTCCAAAACAAACACAATATGTTCGAAAAAAAATTCAAAACAACTTAAATTTTTCCCAAAACAAACTCAAGTTGTTCGATTTTTTTTCCAAAACAAACGCGCTATGTTCGAAAATAATTCCCAAACTTCAAAAAAATATCCTAATTTTTTTTCCCAGAAAACCCAATTTTTTTCTAATTTTTCAGACCTAAACTTACCTGTTAGCGGCGGCGGCGAGGGGAGGAGCACTACGGCCGCGGCGAAGGGGAGGAGGGGATTGGCGGCGGCCGCGATTGTGGGGAGGAGGGAGGGCGGCGGCCGCGACTGTGGGGAGGAGGGGGGCGGCCGCGAACGAGGGGCGGTGGAGAAACACCTGAACGAGGGGCGGTTGCTGTGGAGGGCGGCGCGACGGGGAGGGCGCGAAGGGGAGGGGAAGAGGTGCGGCCGCGAAAGGGAGGAGAAGGGGCTGCGACCTCCGCGACGAGGTGGGCGGCGTGGGCGAAGTGGGCCACGCCGGAGGTGGCGAAAATGGAGGTGGGAGGTGGAAGGTGGGTGTCCTGTTGAATGAGAAGGGAAAGAATGGATTTAGGGTTTTAATTGAGAAATGGGTAATTTTGGGTTTTTCAGGTGGGTGTCCTCATCCAAACGGCGTGTGTTCTCATCCCCTGGGTGTACTCATAGGAAACCCGGGTGCCTTTAGCCGCGCCCTATTTAATTTACAATCATGTGACCGTGGGTCCCAAAAAATAACTCCAATTTTCACCTTTATGGCTTTATCATTGTTGGGTTTCGGAATTCACAATGACTTGGTTCAAGAAGGATAATATCAAATCAGTGTGAATATTGGGGTACTTACTTTGTGTGGATCAAAATTATTCATGTAATCGGATACATACTACAAAAATACGAAGATTTGAAGTAAACAAAATTTGCAACTGAAAAAAGTAATATTTAAAATTATTACGACGGGTTTGACGACGACATTTCGATCCATCGAGTCATAGGCCGTTTTCGTTTTGCAACGAAACTACCCATCGCAAATTTGCGACAGTTTTCAAAATCTCGTCGCAAATATTTGCGACCAGCGTTTTAGCGACGAACATAATTTCATTACAAATTAGTGCATTTTTTGTAGTGACCCTCACAGCATTCATCAATATTCGATCTACCCATTAACAACCCTTCCATCTTAGAAAGTCCCTCCTGATACAAAGATTCATCACAACCGAAACCTTTTATTTTGAGTCAAATATCTTCAAAAAATTATTATGTGTTGCCCCCAATCTTTAAGTATTAGTTTTGAATTTCGACGAGCAGCTAAATCTAGCTAAAACACGTGAAGTAGTACATTGGAGTAATAATGATATGTACTTTAAAAATAAAAAAAAATACCTCCACCCAAAAAGGGTTTATATAGCAACACAAATTGGGCACTTTTTTTTTTTTTTTTTGGTAATTTTATAAATAACGGATTTCTCTATTTCTTTTCATATATATTCCACTTGATGTTTTATCTTACTAGATGATTAATACATATTGTTTCCACTATTATAGATTTTTTTAAACGACACATATTAGCAATTCAAATTCTCAGAATGCATGTGGAATATATACAATGTGAAACATCAAAATTAAAACAGACGATCGTACATATACGTGTGTGTGAGATAATAATAGAGCTAATGATCATTAAAACAGTTAATTAAATCTAATGTTTCATAATTAAATAGGATAAACCCTGGATTTAGGTAGTCAACATTACTCCTGAATTAATATATACACGTTTGATGGCCATATATATATATATTCACAAAATTTTGGGTACGTGGTACGTAGCTCTGAGGGCCTGAGGCAACTTACATATGTCGATTTCTGAATTAACAAACAAATGCATGTGCATGCATTAATGCATACATCGATGTTTATAATTAATTTCGTGACCACAACAACACTGTACTACGTCCGTACAACTACTCTATATATATTTCACTTTAATCACAGATATGTACATTTCAAATACTCGTACGTATATATTACAGCTGTTATTTCATCTACTTGATAAGTATTGGAGTAATTGCCATTTTTTTAAATTTGCACGAACACACACGTACAATGGCTGGCCAACTAGTTAATTATATTCAAACTTGGGGGAATTAATATAATGAAACGTACATGTTTTAAGTGATTCAAACGGGGCCCCCTCAAAAAACAAAACAAAAAGTGATTCAAACGGGCCGGGGAAATATAGTGAAACACATGTTTTAAGTTTAACTAATTGGTATCCACACTTAAGGTAAAATACACATATTTAATATAAAGGAAAATATCACTTTTAATCATTGCAGTTTACCTATTTTTTGATTTGGTTACTATTAAAATTGGTCACCCACGTCTCTTTACAAATTTAGAGTCTTAGACTCGTCCATGTTCTAAGTTCAAATTTCACTGAAAGCAACTCTATCCATATTAATTAAATTGTCTATTCGGTGGCATTCACCTATGCACGTATTTCTCTGGAAAAGGAATATTGATTTATGACATGCACCTCGAATCACCGATCAAAAATTGAACCAACAAGAAATTAAATTGCTTATTGAAGTTGTTTTGGTTTACATATATAATTAATGGATTGCAATTGATGGTATCAAACTGACGTGCTCGGAGAGAAATATGCAACTCAATTTTGTAAAAATGAAAATACAAAAGTATTTTTCTTGGCTATATATAGTGATCGACTTGTAATGTTTCTTTTTCTTTTTAAGTTTGTATAGCCACAAATAAAGGAGAACTTTTAAATTAAACTTGTGTGTGCCATTGTGTGTAATGTATCTTCCTTTTTCAATCATACAAAAGACAAAACAATAATAATAGTAACTGATCACATGCAGGTAATTGGTCCCATGAAACACGATATAGCTAGCTACCCCAGATTTGAAAGTAAAGTACTATGTGTAACCTACCTATAGTTGTTCATATTCTATTTAAATTAATTGAACTCTTAATATAATCCCCCTAAGTTGTGGATATTCATATACTCCTAGTCTTCATAAGCTACAAATTATCTAAGATTTGTGTTTTCCTCTTCATTCATATGTTAAATTAAAGCCTCAAGTGCACACTTAACTCATGTACTCAGATCGAACATAGTTTTCGTGGGCTGCGTTCTACCCGTATGAAAATCTCGCCGATCGTTTGTGCATGTAATTTTTACTGTGAAGTGTTTGTATGGATCAGTACTTATTAAAAAATGAATATACACACTTTTTTTTACTAAAAGAAATGTGTGTATTTTTTATTGAAAAGTACATGTACTACTCAATGAAAAGAAAAGTGTCAATTTACTTACTAAAAATACATGTAGTTATTAATGAGTATTACTAAAAATTACATGCATTACTCACTGAAAATAAAAGTGATAGTATAATTACTAAAACATGCACGAAGTAATTTTTATTAAAAAGTGTGTACTACTTATTAAAAAATACTTACTAAAAAGCGCATGAAGTAGTGAAAAATGTTAATATTCGAACAATGCACATTGCACTTAAGAAAGGGCGCACATTCTATTAACCATATATTTTAAAATGATCAAAAAAAAAAAAAAAAACAATGTACCTATCGAGTTCCAATTATTTTTTAGAAAGTACCTATTTTGTCCTAAAATTGCTAAAATCTTTAAAACAATGTACTTTTTTTATTAGAGACTTGCCGGAATCGACTGCCCATGTGCCGAGTACATGAAAAAAAAAAGAAGATGTTTTGATGATTTCGACAACTTGAAACAAAATAAGTACATATAAAAAGTAATTTTAAAAATATGAAAAGTAATTGGGAAAATTGCACTTTTGGTCCTGTAAGAATGAGTTTAAATCACTTTCAGTCTTTTTTCATGCACTTTTGGTCCTGTAGTTTATTTCCGTTAATTTTAACGGATGAAAATTGCATAAACCGTTAAATGTTACACTTTTGATCCTGTAAGATTAAGATTAAATCACTTTCTGTCATTTTTAAATAATAATTTAAAATTGATAAATTTACTTAAAATAATTTTATGATCTAAAAATTCAATCAATTATATATAAAATGAAAATAAAATCTAAAACTGATCTCAAATCAAAGCAAAAAAATAAAATGTATTTGGCTTGATTTTGATTTTTGTATTTTCAAATTATATCCAAATTATATGGGGTTAAAAATTAATTTAAATTTGAAGATTATATTTGAATATACAGTGTATTTTTTTAATTTTATATTTTTGTATATTCAAATTATTTTTCAAAATTTACTTTTAATTTTTTTTTGTATCTTTCAGTTTTAATACAAGAAATTACTTCAAAAGTATTTAAATTACATTATTTTTTTAGTAATTTTTAATTATATTCAAATCCTTGAATTAAAAAAAAATATTTAGATTCTATAAAAAGAATTCAAATTATATAACTCAATGAGATTTAGTCATTTATAGTAAAAAAATTAATATTCTAAATTCTATTGATTTTATTTATATTTTAATTCTATAAGTATAATTTATTATTAGTTTTAATAATATTTTTGTATTTTTTATAATTACTTTTTTACGAATATTTTTTGGTCAACTAACGGTTTCCATAAAAAAAACTAATGGTTTCAATTCATAAACTATCTTACAGGACCAAATCTGCAATAAACATGACCATTTACAAACTTCAGGACTAAAAGTGATTTTGAAAAATTCATACAGGACTAAAAGTGCAATTTTCCCAAAGTAATTATAGGACGTAAAAAGATTGAGAATAAAAAGGTTTGCGTCTCATAACGTTCACCTGTTTACGTCTCATTTATGTCAGAGTGATTAAAACGTATATCACATGACACTATTAGATTGGGGGATTTTGGCGAATTTTCGAAACTCCAACAAAAATTAGACGCAAATTAAGTATTCTAGATTAACTATTCTAGATTAGACTACTGCTATACTTAAAAATTAATTGAATATATATAGTATATAAATAAAGATTTTCTCTTTTAATTGGACTTGCACTTGAGTGCACGATACCGCCGCTAAACTATTTCGAATATTCTTGAACACAATTAATATTCAAATTAACGTTCCATTAATTACTTAACAATCATCGCCTACTACTAGAGCTGTTATTCGAGTCGAGTATTTGAAGTTCGAGTTCGACTCGATAATATTACCGAGTGTAAAATTGAGCTCAACTCGACTCGTTAACGAGTCTAATGAGCTTAACGAGCCTAATGAAATTTTTTACAAAAAATTAGTTATCGAACCTAACAAGTCGAGCTCAAGCCAGCTCGTTAGTAATTCGAGTATCTAACGAGCTCGACTCATTAAGCTAAACGAGTCGAGTTGAGCCGAGTCTCGTTAAGCCCCTACTAAATTAAATAAAATCTAGTCCTCCTACACATTAATTCCCAAATGAAAATAAATCAGCAAATAGCAATAATAGGCACAAATACTTACCACAACCATACCTACTAACTTTTACAGGAAAATTGATTTTTAAAGACATAATTTTTTTCACTTCAGATTTTCTAACTAAAAGTCTTTGAATTTAGATATGTTATCAAAAATGTTATCAAAAACTTTTAGTCAGAGAAGCTGTAGTGACAGAATTCTGTCGTTAAAGTCTTGATTCACATAGCATCAAGCCTTTTGAACACATCAAGATCCTTCTCATCTTGATTTTTCATGTTGCGAGATGCTAGCCACTCCATCATCTCCGGACAGTAAAACGCATCATCTACATCGTCGTACGACCCGAATGTCGAAAAATCGGACCCTTTTTGCAATAAATCATCAGTTTGCCCTATTTTAGCCACTTGTTCTTCCTCCACTGCATGTACATTGTCCTCCGCCGCCACTTTCAGCTCCTCTGCGTCGCCACCGACACTCTCCGACGCCCCAAACCTCGACAAATCGGAGACGTCGGAGTCCTGTCCGGTGAGTTCCTGCACTAGAGCCCGGAACTCAGAAGTAGTGGCATTGAACTTGATAGGGTTTGTAATGTAAACCACTTTCAGAGGCTGTTTTGTCTTGGTTTTGGGTTGTTTTTTCGCCTTTTTCGGATTCACAGTGGGTGGTTTTTCCATTTTTGGGTGAATACTATCAAGGGTTTTTTAATCTTTTACTTGAAAAAAATAAGGTTTCCCCAAAAAGAAATTTAGGAATGGGGAGGAAACTATAGAATTTTGGGAAGAAGTGAGATGTGTTTCTTGATATAGATAAGAAAATAAATAAGCAAAAAAGTGAGGGATATGCAATGAAGAGGCGAGTACACAATTAGGTGGGGATTAAAAATGGAGTAGCTCCATTTAAAATTATTCACACTATTTTTTTTCTTCTTTTTGTCTATCATTATTTATTTACTCAAATTGATCCCCACAATATCTCATCATATCTATTTTATCCATAAACTATGAATTTCATAGACGGAGTGAGTCCAATTTTTAGAATAGTAATAACACTACCAGAAAATTACTTTTAATGATAAAATCATTTTATTATAACTTTTCTAACTAAATAATACTTCATCCGTTCAACAGAAATTTACACACTTTCTATAAATGGATGTCTCATACCAATTTGCACACCCTACAAAGGGAAATATCTTCATAATCCCCACCGACCCACCCTCAAAATATACTCTTATTTACCCATATGTCATTACTTTTCTACAACCAATCTACTTTTTTACTTTACTTTATTCATAAAACTTTACAAAACTACCCCTCAAAACATCACTCATTACACATTTTCTTACCCATTTCTTAAATTGTGTGTGATCGTGCAAGTTCCTATGGGACGGAAGGAGTATCTTTAATGACTTTTAATGATAAATAATTCTTATTTTTCTGTCTTTTGACTAGAGAAGCGATGACGTGTTTTTTGTCATTAAATATCATTTTTCTTGTAGTATAATTTATTGATCGTGTTTAAATACTTTATCGGTCCTAAAATGATGGACATTCCATTTCATTTTTTACACAGTTGAATAAAACATCATTTATTGTGTATAAAATTTACATATAAACTTCTAAATATACTCTTCCATCCCATTATTATTTGCACACTTTTTTTTATTGGGACGTCCTAAAATTATTTTTACACTCTTAATATGAAATACCCCACAAAAAATTATTAACCTCTCAACATCATTTTATTTTTAAAATTGCCACTTTTTTTTTACTTACATTTTACTTTACACGCCACCAAATTCACTTTACACATCACAAAATCACCTAAAATACCCCTCTTTTATCTTATATCATCAACCACAAAATCTCATATTCTTAAAAATCGTTGATCAAATCATGCAAATAATTCCAGAACGGAGGTTGTAATCATTTATTAAATAAACATTTTGCACATCCAGAAATGGAAGGAGAACATATATTTTGGGACAAAGGAACATGAGACTATTTTCTTGGAACCGAAAAAAAAAAAAAAAGTTAATGCAGACTGCAGATAATGTGACAGTTTGTGGTCAAATTCTCAAAATTCTTCATAAAAATGGAGTAATTTGAAAAGTGTAAAATTTTAACATGATTTAATTGTGAGTATTAATTTGAATTGTACGTACAAAAGTACAAAAAGGCATTTAATACGACTGTAACATCAATTTTACTCTAATTAGGGGTGAGTGTGTTTCTTTTGGGGGTGGGGGTTGATTGACAAGACTTACAAATTACAATGTTTTCAATTCAATGATTTACGTAACGGTCGGTATTATACTCTACTAATGGAATTATGGACACATGCGGTTATATTTTATATCCACTTAATTCCTTCTAAAGTTACTTCATCTATTTTTTTTTTTTAATTGATGTAGATTTTAAAAATAATTCTCCGTCAGTTTCAGTTGAATTTGATCTTAAATTTTGTTTCAATAAGTTTGTAATTTTTTCTATTTTTATCAAGGATCTCTATAAATTATCCCTATTAATATTTATAATTTTTTTTAAAAATATATTAATGATAGGGTGGAAGGAAAGGACAAATGAAGAGTGGGAAAAGAATGTGGAAAAATAAAAGAAATTAATAGGACAAGAGAAAAATTAATGAGGGATAAACATGTCAAAAAAATATGTTCTTCAATTTTATATAAAATGAGAAATGCGATAAATTTTATGAAATAGTGGAAATATAAAGTTTGATTCTTCAGGCCATGATACAAGCTCAGTTAGATCATTACTACTATTTTAATTACAAATATCGCTCTTGATTTGCGTAATGTTTAAAATGGAGGTAAATGTCTGAGAAGATAATAGGAGTTTGCAGATTTATCATGGGTCGTAGAAATATGGATCAGTGTGATAATTGCTTGTAATTCATATGGTTAATTTATTTAATTTAATATAAATTCATGTATTATTTATACTACATTGATTAATTTGCATTTGATAGAGAGAAAGGTAGCTAGTGTTTTGCTAATTTTAGGTAAATTGAAATTTTAGAAGCAAAACATGTTCCTAATAATTCATGAAATCAAGAAGATAGTTGCATCATTTGATTCGTCTCAAAAAAGGAAGTGGAATAAAAAAAGAATTGAGTCAATCGGAGATTGTACTCTCAAGATATGAACGAGAAAAGAAAAGGAAAAATTGGTCGGGTGAGTCGGCCCGGCCAACTTACGTGGTTAAAGAGTGAGGTCGGGTCGACTCAGCGACCATGCTGGAAAACACCATATTTTGGGTTTTTGTCTTCTTTTTTTTTTTTGCCAAATTTCACAATTTTCGAAAGGGCAAGGTGCGCGCAAATTCGATCCAAACTCTTCTTCAACACTATAAAAAAAGCTTCATATCATATTGTGAAGGAACGTACACACTCCACATTTTAGATTAGAAATTATATAGTTTATTTATTTTCTTAGTTTTAGTGTAGATTAGTTTAGGTTTTAGTTTTAATTTTAATTTCAAGTATTGGATCAACGATGCATTGAGGGGGAAGAGTGAGGAGAGAGAAGCTCTCAACTTTCTCTAAAAAAAAAAAAAAACAGCCCACGTACGGTTTTAAAAAAAACTGCTCCTCTCCCGCCGTCTCCTCCCTTTTCCGGTCATTCCTACCAAGTGCACCTGATCTCTTTCTCTCTCGTAGTAAGGTAGATTGGTGGCTGTCCATTCTCACCTGCATCGTCGTACACTACAAAAAAGAGGTGTTTTACCGACGGTTATGCCGACGGATATTCAGTCGGTATTGGCTCTTACCGACAGATTTTATCCGTCGTCAATGAATTGGTCGGTAGTGGTTACCGACGGAAAATATGCGTCCGTCGGTATATGCCGACGGATTCCCGACGGATTCAAACCAACCCGTTTTCAAACCGGGTCGCCTATACCGACGGATTCAATTCCGTCGGCAGTCAAGCCAACCCGTTTTCAAACCAAGTTTTCAAACCGGGTCGTCTGTACCGACGGATCCCAAATCAATTTTTCGTCGGTAGATCCGTCGGTATATTTTTTGGACTTAAATTTTATTATTTTAATTTACCGACGGAATTTTCCGTCGGTAAGTATTAAATTTTTTTTAAAAAAAATGATATTCCGTCGGCTCGCCCGTCGGTATTACCGACGCTAAACCGACGGAATAGTCCGTCGGTAAGTACAAAAAATTTTAAAAAAAAAAATTATTTGCGATCGGGATCCGACCCGATCAAAATTGCTTAAATAATTCAATACACGATCAAAATTGCTTAAATAATTCAATACACAAATCTACATTACATCCAACAGAATAAACAAAATCGTCGTCCTTTGCTTGAGCAAACAACAAAAACTTGATGATGTAGACCAGAGTGCTAAGGCATCGAATGGTGTTCCGGAATTGGCAGAGGATCGATCAAGTAAGAAGCAAATAGAATTTTGCTGCTAGTTATGACAACTATACCCCTCACTAGAATGCTTGAAAAAGCTCTGTGAAATATTAAAACAACGTAGTAAACATTAACAAAAACTTATATGAGAAATAATTTAACAAGAATGTGAGTATATTAATACGTACCGTGGAGTATATTAAATTGTCCTTCGCTGACTCGACTGCATCCCTGCCATTTCAAAATCAATTCCAAAGAATCAAGATTCAATTGTCATTTTATATATTTAAACATAAATTAAATTATCATAAAAATTGAACATACCTCAACAGAGATCAAGTAACTTCATTAGGCTCGCATAGTTTCGGTCATGCTGGTAGTTCAAAGATAAGAGATTTAGAGTACAATAAATAAATCAATAATTCAAATTTGTTAAGACTTTTCTTTTTTTCTTTTTAATTTGTGTTTGCAAGGGATAGAATAATTTTTTTTTTAAGTCGTTCCCTCAAAGCTTTTTTAAAAACAGATTAAATGTTAGAAAAGAAATCGGACACAATAAAATTTTCGAACAAATACAAAAAAAATTCAAAACCCTAATTTTTTTTTACTTTACCCCAAAAAATTTCAAAAAAAAAAAAAAATCACACATAAAAACTGGAAAAGAATCGAAAATTATTCCAGAAAAGAATCAAATATTTGGAAAATATCTTCAAAAAAATACTAAAAAATGGATAAATAATTGGGTAGAAAATAGGAAAGAAGAAAAAATCTCAAATCAAAACAAAAAGAACATGTTCATCTTCTACCATACATCCAAATATAAAACTAAAAAAACAAAGAAGGGATGTGCTCACCTGACTTGGACGGCGGCGTGTCGGGGAGGGACGGTAGGGTGTCGCGGACGGTGGGGATGGGCGAACGGTCGCAGCGAGGACGGCCGGAGAAGGGGGTGGCGCCGCTGCGAACGTTGGCAAGGGGCAGCATGTGGCGGAGGAGACGGTCGGAGTGGGGGAGAGGGAGAGGGAGAGACATAGAGAGAGACGGTCGGAGTGGCGGGGGAGACGGTCGGAGTGGGGGAGAGGAAGAGGGAGAGACATAGAGAGAGACGGTCGGAGTGACGGAGGAGACGGTCGGAGTGGGGGAGAGGGAGAGACATAGAGAGAGGGATGGAAAATACGCGTGAAATGAGAGAAAGTTACATTTATATTCGGAAATGGCGACGGATATTTCGGTCGGCTTTGGCTCGTTGCCGTTAGCGACGGAAATGGCGACGGATATTTCGGTCGGCTTTGGCTCGTTGCCGTTAGCGACTGAAATGGCGACGGATATTTCGGTCGGCTTTGGCTCGTTGCCGTTAGCGACGGAAATGGCGACGGATATTTCGGTCGGCTTTGGCTCGTTGCCGTTAGCGACGGAAATGGCGACGGATATGTTTCGTCGCCATTGGATTTTTATAACCAAATGATAAATAATTAAATTATAAGTTAATTAATAAAATAACCAAATGATAAATAATTAAATTATAAGTTATAACCAAATGATAAATAATGAAATCTTATAAATTGTACAAAATAAAATAGCTAGGTTACATTAATTTAATATTCATCTTCATCTTCGTCTTCATTTTCATTATTTGCCACATCTTCCTCTTCCTCCTCATCTTCTTCATCCTCATCTTCTTCATCCTCCCCCTCGTCATGTTCATCCTCCTCCTCATGTCCACTATCGTTTTCAATAACAATCAATTGTGGATTTGCAGCCGTCAAATCTACCGAAAGATTAAAATCTCCCGCAAACACTTCAGTTTGATTCTCTATTTGTTCCATTTGAAACGGAGGTTCATCTTCATCGTTTTTTCCTTTTGGGGGACCTCCACCATTGACCTTGCCTTCACTTTGCAAACAGCGTGCCATTCTGATCTATTACGTTTTCCAGCTCCTGGATACGTGCAGTAGTAGACTTGAGATACCTGAGAGGCAAATACAAACGGATCATCCCCGCTATACTTCCTTTTCGAATTAACATCCACAAGCTTGTACTCCAGATGAATTTTGGTTCCTAAAGGGGATGTGTCAAACCAATGGCACTTGAACAACATTACGGTTTTCACTGGATATCCCGGATATTCAATTTCAACGACTTCGTGCAACACCCCAAAGTAATCACTTGCATCTGTATTGTAATTCGCACCCCTAAGACAAACACCACTGTTGTTAGTCGTTCTTGTTGATGCATACTCTTATGTATGAAACTTGTAGCCTTTCACAATATAGCCGTTGTAAGTCCTCACACGCCGTAGTGGTCCTTGGCTGAGATCCTGTAAGAACCGGCTCTGAAAATCGTGCGATTGTCCCTATACGTACAGTTAAAATTAACATTAATCAAAACAATTATTTGTTCACGTAAAATTCAATTAATGATACTCACATAGCGTTGGAACCATCGGGCAAATTGACGTTGAAGACTAGTATATATGTCTCTATCTGAGATGTTTTGATCTGCATGTCGTAGTTCTTGTGTATACATCCTAATAATTCACAACACAATTAGATGATAAATGACTCACGTTTAGTGCTATTTAATTAGATGATAAATATATGAAATATATACTTACTCAATGTAAGGCTGAACTTCATCACAATTCAATAACACGTACGTTTGTGCTATTTCAGCCTCTGTGTGTGTTGACCAATATCGTTCAGTGGCTTTTCCTATAGGTCGCCCCTTAGACTTGAATACAGAGAGCATGTCATCGACTTCTTGTTGCGTACCTCTACCATCGAAGTTACGTGGTTCATTCCTGATCCTCGTGTTGACATGGTCTTCAAAATAATATGAACAAAACATGCCAACCTCTTCATTCAAATACGCATTAACAATCGATGCTTCGACGTTTGCCTTCTGTTTAGCATTCCGCTTCAAGTTGTGGAGATACCTAAAATTATAATAGTTAACAAATTAAAATAAGGCTCCTTATACTAAAAACTAATTAAATGAGAGAAATAGAATTGTTCACCTCTCAAATGGGTACATCCACCTGTACTGCACTGGACCACAAATCCTAGCTTCATACGCTAAGTGAACAGGTAAGTGTTCCATCGAGTCAAAGAAGCTAGGTGGGAAAAAACGTTCCAACTTACACAAAATAACTGGAATGTCTCGTTCCAAACGATTCATATCATCAACCTTGATTGTTGTAGACGTTAAATCTCTAAAAAAGAGACTTAATTCAGTGACAGCCCTCCACACATTCAGAGGAAGAAATTCTCGAAACGCAATAGGTATCAAGCGCTGCATAAAAACATGACAATCATGACTCTTCATCCCTGCAACTTTGCCTTTTGTTGTGTCTACGCATCGACTCATGTTTGACACGTAGCCGTCTGGAAATCTTAACTCTTTAATCCACCTACACAATTCCTGTTTTTGTGCCTTATCTAGTGTGTAGCAAGCCTTTGGATATTTACCTGTACGGGTATCCTGTTCCAACTCATCACGGCGACAGATAGTGTTCAACTCTTCCCTGGACTTTGGAGTATCTTTCGTCTTGCCTTCTGTGTTCATGATTGTGTGAAACACATTGTCAAACACATTCTTCTCAATGTGCATGACATCCAAATTGTGTCGGAGCAATAGTGAACTCCAATATGGCAAGTCCCAAAAAATACCCTTTTTCTTCCAGTTACCAGGGATTCCTTTGTTGTGTTCTTGTGCATTTTCCTCCGTAGTTTTTTTCAAACCCGTCCACTCAATCTCATGTAACAGACTTTGTCCTGTACGATTAATAAATGTTAGAATAAATGTAACCCAAAAAAACATGTTAAAATAAATGTATAAAATACCATTTCGAAGGGGCGGTCGATTGTTTTTGACTGTTGTATTCTTCGTGAAGTCCACCTTATTCCTTCGAAATGGATGATCTCGAGGTAAAAACCTTCGGTGATTATCGAACCATGAAACTTTTCTACTCTTCGGGAGACTGAAAGCTTCAGAATATTCCATACAATACGGACAAGCTTGCTTTCCGGCTGTACTCCACCCGGACAACATAGCATATGCAGGAAAGTCGCTAATGGTCCACAATAAAGCAGCACGCATCGTGAAGTTCTGTTTCCTAGAAACATCATACGTTTGGACTCCGTTATCCCATAGGAAGATCAAGTCTTTAATAAGAGGCTGGAGATAAACATCAAGTTTATGCTTTGGATTCGACGGACCAGGCACCAATACAGTCAGAAACATTGTTTGAGGTTTCATGCACATCCATGGAGGTAGATTATACGGAGTCAGTATCACCGGCCACAAAGAATACTTCTTTCCATAACTCCCAAACGGTGCAAAACCTGTACTCAAGCCTAATCTCACATTCCTCGGTTCACAAGCAAATCCTGGAAACACGTTATCAAGGTGTTTCCAGGCTTCAGAGTCGGACGGATGTCTCATATCCCCAGCCTCAGTATCTTCAGAATTTCTTGCATGCCACGTCATGTGTTGAGCTGTAGCACTAGATTGAAACAATCTCATTAAACGAGGAATGATAGGAAGATAATACATCCTCTTATGTGGCACTTTCTTTTTTGTCTTGCTCGATTGACCACCTGGTCCCTTCCGTCGTGGCTCTTTGTACCGGGGATGGCCACACATTCTACACATAAGAAGATCGCTATCGTCATCACCCCAGTATAACATGCAACCATTCACACAACAATCAATCTTCTCAATCGGCAAACCCATATTCTTCATCAGTTGTTTGCTCTGATGAAACGTCGTAGGTACTTTATTATCGACAGGACAAATCTCACTGCATAATTGTGTCATTTGCTCATATGCTCTGTTAGATAGCTTGTTCTCCGTCTTGATAGCCATAAGTCGAGCATTAAATGACAACTGAGAATGAGAATCACACCCTGGGTACAAATCTTGATCGACTAATTTGAGCATCTCATAAAACTGAAATGCTTCATCCGTTGGTTCCTCCTCTATATTTGACATACCGGCTTCCATCACCATTGTTTGATACATATCGGGTTCTTCCACCCCAAACTCTTGATCGTTACTGGTGCTGACATGCTCAACGTGTACTGGTTGTTCATAAATTGCAGTAGTGTAATAGTACAAGACTTGATCAAAATTATAAGGCCACCGTTGTTCGCCATGACTTGTCCAATTATAGTAATTATCAACGAACCCATTCATAACAACGTGGCATAAGACTTCATCAATGCTTTTAAATGATCTATTCTTACATTTCTTAGCATTACACGGACACCTAATACAATCCTCAGACATGTAATGTGGGTGTAGCTTTGCAAATTCAACAAATGACACGAGTTTATCATAAAATTCAACATTCACATTTCCTAAAACGAGCCTAGGAGTACAATACATCCACCGACGATCCGGCAAATCCATCTGTTAAACAATTTGACCAAATTAAAATTACACACTAAAAATTAAACACTAAAAGTAAAAACTATGTAGTAAAATTACACACTAAAAAATTAAACACCAAATTAAAATTACACACTGAAAATTAAACTATGTACACTTAATTAATAGAAAAACATACCTTAAATTTTCGCTCCAATCCAAATTTTTCCCTTAATTTTTTGCTCCACTCCAAAATTTTCGCGTGTTTTGAGGTTCTGGATCATTTTTCAATACTACATGCCGACGGAAATGTCAGTCCGTCGGTATATCGCGCGCCTAAATTCCATCGGTATTGACAATACCGACGGATAATTTCAGTCGGTACCAACAATTTCAAATGCATGTCAAATCAGTCAGATTCCGTTGAACAAATTTCAGTCGGTATTTACATTGCCGACGGAAATTATCCGTCGGCATTGAACATGTGTCTATACCGACGGAATACCTTTCCGTCGGTAAAAGACGCGTATAAAAAAAATTAAAATGCGCATTCTTAACACTCCAACCACACTCAAAACAACCTACTTCTTCACAAACATCAAAAAATAAAAAAATACAGAAACTCATGTCTTCATCTTCGGCATCCATGAAAATTGTGGTATGCCATTGTGGAAAAGAAGCTCGTGTGTGCATGTCGAAGCAAGAAAAAAGCAGAGGTAGACTATTTTATACTTGCCCAGATTCACTAAATGGTTCTGGATGCTCCTTTTTTGTTTGGGCCGATAAACACGAAATTCACGGACAAGGAACGAGTTCACACGTAATGTTTCCGGGCATGGTGAGGAGAATTGACTCACTTTTGCTTGAAAATCAAGAGCTCAACAACAAGTTGAATCATGCGCAACTAGTTGGGGATATGTATAAGGATACATCTGACCAACTAACCTCAAAATTAGGATTTGAAGCTGGAAAAGTTGAAGAGCTAAAGAAGCAGAGGAACTTTCTTATTGTGGCCATAGTATTCTGTGTTCTACCCTATGTGTTCAAGTTTATAGGTTGGATGTAATCCTAAGTTTATGTCTCTAATATGTATTGCTAAGTTTATGTAATGCTAAGTGTATGCATGTAATGTAACCACAACAACAGCCTTTCTTCAAGGCAAATTTTCAATGAAAATGTTGTTTATCTATCACATAGAGTCTCCCATCACATTCACATTCACATAAACACAAACATGAAAAAACAGAGTACATTCAAACATAAATGAAGATCCAATACAGATCACATCCAAAATCACACATAAAACATAACTAAAATTAATATACACATTCTTAACACATAAAACACACATAACTAAAATTAAACAACTAATACTTAAACATAAAAGTAAATAGTTCAACAATAATGCAGATAAAAATAAATAGTTCTACAAGACATAAAAGTAAATAGTTCTACGAGACATAAAAATAAAATTGTTCAACAGAAATAAAAAATAAAATTGTTCAAAGACACTCATTGACCAAAGGTCCACAAATCAATATCAGGGTCGCCAACGAACTGCTGACCCAGATCGATGTCATCATCCTGCTGCATGGTCGGGACATAGTCTGAGGAGGCTGGGGGGGCTGAGGAGGCTGGGGGGGCGCCTGGGGGAACAGACACCGTCGGTAGAGGAGCTTGCATGGTTCTCTGATAAACCTCCTCGATCCTCTCGTCCGACCACCCCATCTCTCGACCCATATTCACATGCATCACATGCATGAAATGGTTGAATTGTGCCATCGTCACATCAGGAGTTGGGGTGGAAGATACGGAACCCTGCGATGCCGTCTGGGACGGACCAGCGCCGGACCTGACATCAGCGCTCATACGACCAAGGCCCAGAACTCGTCCGCGGGTGGTGGGGGCAACTTCCAAATAAGCCCGGTCCACCTCCTCGACTGTAGGGGCACTGCTGGTTCCGGCTTGAGTAGGGTCGACTTGAGTTCCGATCTCGGCCATCCTCCGGTTCATCTCCAACTACATAATTAATAATTTTAAATTAATAGAATAAATTATAAAAAATGTATTTAATTAAACAATTTTATTACTTACGTGGAGGTTAGTTGTGCGCCCGTATGTGGATTGCTGTGTATCAGCATTAAACGGATGAGCAATGCTCATCCGGTCCAAGTGAGTGGGTACACGCTCCGTATCCCGTTCCTAATAATTAAATTTATGTATTATATATATAATTAAATTTATTGAAATTAATTAAAAAATTAATAAACACTTACAATGACCATCGACTGCTCAAGGATGGACCGGGCTCCAGTCCGATGCCTGGACATCCCACCCCCAACGTCGGATCTCCGGTTGGCCTTAGCAATCTCACACTTCCTGATGTACGCAGGATCCAGCCACTCCCTCGTCAATGAATCCCACAACACAACATCATTATCATCCTTACCCAAGCTCTGCGTCGTCCCATCGCTCCGCCATGCCATTCTCCATTCGTACATTAAATCCTTATACCGCTCTTGCGCCGATTTACAGAAATACTTGAACATAGCCTGGTCTGAGTACATATTCCGATCCCAAGTGGTTTGTTTCTGCACATATAATAAATTGTTTATTATTGAACAAATTAACAAACATTAATTAAATAATTAAGTAATTAATTACTACCTGAAATTCCTCGAAGTACGCCAACTTTTTTTGTTTTGGAACCTTCGACCAGGTAATTGCACCCGCAGAGATCGGTAAAGAGCCAAAAGCAATCGTGCATGCCCTGGAGACCTCGTTACCAGGTAACAATCTGTGACATTAATTAACAAACAAAACACATTATAAATTAAAACGAGTGCGAAATTAATTAATTATTAAACAATAAAAGTATTTAATTACTTACACTCCTCCATCTGTAGCCCAAATGCGCTCCCGGCCATCCCGAGCAGGAACAACAGGATGGTCCCGGACAGACGAATGAGACGACGGCTGATCAGGCGACGGGTGTGGAATGGGTGGCGGAGGCGACGATAATGGTGTTTGTGGCAGTGTAGGCGCCGGCGCCTCGGGTCTAAGTTTCGATCGACTCTTCCTCGATCGGTTACGTGACCCGGAGGCCCCGTGAGATCCCGAGCCACCAGAGGCACCAGCACCATTTCCAGTCATCTATTTAATTTAAACATTTAAATTAATAAATTATATATATAATACTAATTAATTAATAATAAATTTCTTAATTTAATAAAAAACAATAATCTAATAAATTAAAATTTAATCCCTAAATAATAACCTATTTTAATCAATAATAACCTATTTTAATAAATAATTTTTTATTCAATCAACAATAACTTATTTTAATAAATAATTTCCTATTTTATTCAACAATAACTAATTTCCTATTTTATTCAACAATAACTAATTTATTCAATAATTTCCAATTTTAATTAACAATTTTCTATTTTAATTAACAATTTATAACCTAATAAATTTAGTAACAATTTTTTCTAACTTTAAAATAACAATTTCCTAATATAATTAACAAAGCCCCTAATTTAATCAATAATTTCATAATTAGTAAATCAACAATATTAATCAATAATTTTTTATTCAATAACCTATTTTAATAAATAATTTTTTACTCAATCAACAATACCTAATTTAATCAATAATAACCTATTTTAATAAATAATTTCCTATTTTATTCAACAATAACTAATTTCCTATTTTATTCAACAATAACTAATTTATTCAATAATTTCCAATTTTAATTAACAATCTATAACCTAATAAATTTAGTAACAATTTTTTCTAACTTTAAAATAACAATTTCCTAATATAATTAACAAAGCCCCTAATTTAATCAATAATTTCATAATTAGTAAATCAACAATATTAATCGAGCTAATTATAACTTACAATATCATAATTTAATTATGTAATTAACTCCACTCCAACGTATATGCAAATTAAACAATAATATCAACTATATATATAACATCAATTATTCAAAACATGCAATATCGATCTTAACAAATCACATTAATTTATTATAAATAACTATATACATCAACTAGCTATATATAGGCAATTATCCACTTACAATATCAACTAATTAATTAGATATATCAACTACATACATTCAAAATAATTAACTATATACATCAACTACAAACAATTTCATATGAATCTATATAACAATTTAAATTAACACATGCAATTTAATTCATAATTATAGGCAATACAAATACAATATAACTTAAAAATTAATTACTAACAAATTAAGAAAGCGTACCGTATAGATTTTCTAATCGAGTTGAGAGAACACCTCGACAGAGCCTCTTCTTCGCGCAATAGAGGAGATAGAAATAGGGAGGAGGGATCGAGGAGGGAGGAGGCAGGGGGGCTTTCTTTCTCTCGAAAGAGAAAGAAAGTAATCTGTTCTTCAATTTATATACAAAAAAAATTGCCTTTACCGACGGAAATTTCCGTCGGTAATGACCAGATTAAATCGATAAAGAGGCGGTTAGTTAATGCGGGTCGGTTACCGACGGAAATTTCCGTCGGTAATGACCACATTTAATTTTGGGAGTCGATCAAGAGGCGGTTAGTTAATGCGGGTCGGTTACCGACGGAAATTTACAATACCGACTGAAAAATCCGTCGGCCGGTGACCCAAAAACGACACCGTGTAGAGAGTTCTGAGTGTCCGTCGGCATATCCGTCGGCATTCCGTCCGGAAAGCCGACGGAAATTGAATTCCGTCGGCAGAGTCTTCTGAATTTGAATTCCGTCGGTAATCCGTCGGTACAGCCGTCGGAAAGGTAATCCGTCGGTATACGTCCGTCGGCAAAAACGAGCGTTTTTGTAGTGGTACATCTCCACCTACACCGTCGTTATCAAATCCGTCGGCACTGCCTTTTCTCAAATCTATCTATGGATTAGAATTTTTTTAGTGCATGGTTGGGATCAACGGGTAGATCTCACTGATGGAGCCACGATGACCGATCGGAGAGTTACTCGATGATCCCTGTTTTTATTCCCTGTTTTTTTTTATTGTTTTTAAATTTTGTAGCTTCCTAGTTGGCTTGTGCGTTTTCTTCTTGGTTTAGTTTATTTTTCAGTTTGCATCTTCCTACGCATATTGCGATCCTCCCCTATAATGTGGCTTTTTCCCCTATGTGGGACTCTTTTTCCCGTGTGTGACACTTTCCTTTCCCTATGTGGGACTCTTTTGAGTGGTTTGTTGGTTCTGTAGATCTTGGTATTTGGTGGAGATTTGTTCTTTTTTTCTATTTTCTACTTTTTGATACAAGTATACCTTAGTGTGGGGTTGTCTCGTATTGAGAATGGAGACATGTACGTTCATGTGGAGCAAAGGGTACACTCGTTTTTCTTTTCCTCACGATTGGAGGAGGCAGCGACCGTGAAGATCCGTCTTGGATTGAAAATCATTAGTTTTGAGCCTATAATTGTATTGACAATTTGACTTTGATCTTGTAAACCCTCTAAAAAAAAACAAGAATTTCATTGGGCCATTCAAGTTTGTAGTTAATCTTCACTATTGAGATGACTTCTTTCCATTATTGCAAGTTTAATTTGATAATTTCATTTCAATTCATGTTTTGTAGTTTATTTTACATTGATTTTCTTCCATTTATTGTTTTAGCCAGGGATATTGCTTGTAGCATCATGGGCTAAGTTTTATTTGCTTTAGGTATTGAGATTATGTGGGTAATTAGTGAATTTATAAATTAATTGAATATTTAGCCTATGTCTTGGGTTTAATCGCTTCCAATGTTGTGAATTGTATGATTAAATTAGTTGATCATTTTTATTAACTATCATTTACGATTTTGTGAATTGCAACGAGGGTTGAATTTGCATAATTGTGATGTGGGTGGAAAAACTAGATTTATTAGTTTAAGTTTAATGTGGTAATTAGCTTAATTGAGGGAGGGTTGATTACCAGATTGATAGCATTAAACATTAATCAACTAGAGATCGTTTAGGTGATTAGTGAGAGGGCAAACCGTAAACATTAGTAACCATGTTAAAAGTGTTTACACGTTCACTATTTTAGGAGCTTATTATAGTAATTAGATGGACTAATTAGTGCCCGTGTTCAACCTAAGAATTAGATAAATTGCCTGGGATGTCATGTATACTTGACATTTTTTCCTTCTTTAATTTAAGCCTTTTTTTTTTAATAAATTAAAATAATGCAACTACCTGATTTTTTTAGCAAAGTTGCAAGTGGTAAACACGCGCTACACCTGAGCGTAGACTTCTTTTGGACCAATCACATCTTTCAACGTGTCAACAACAAAGAGGTTGGACTAAGAGTGACGTAGCTGAATTCAAAGTCAATGACATCACCTTCATCATCTAATTGGTAGTAATAGAAATTACTTGTTTCAGTTTTAGTTTTAGTGTTGGTACAATTTTAAAATATTGTCAATATTGACATGCAAAGATCTAGCATAATTGAATATTAAGTAAAATACTAAAATAACAATAGTACCCGAGATTTAAAAAATTAAAATAATAATAGTGAAACAAATGAATTAATCTACATCTAATTAACTTTTTCGGGAACATTTTGACTGATAATGTGTGATGATTAACTTTTTCGGGAACATTTTGACTGATAATGTGTGATGTTCATGTGTCAACTACTTTCTCCGTCTGTTTATAAACTTTTTTATTTTGTCATTTTGATATGTTCGTCTATAATTTTTTCATATCATTTTTTGTATATATTTTTTTATTTTTTTTACATATAGACGAACGGAGAGAGTAGTACACTACTATAAAGGTTCCCTAAAAATCTGAAAATATTGATTTACCAATTAAAATGTTTTAAGATGGAAATTAAAATATTACACATTTGAAAAAATAATACTCTTTATTCACTAAAAACGTGCTCACTTTTTTTTTTAAAAAAAATTATATTTTAATTATAAAAAAAATATATCTTATCTTACCCTTATATAAAGCGTGAATAATTTGAAATGGTCCGGTATTATGTAGGTTTCAGGTTACAAAGTGCATACGTGTTTGTTTCTCTGACATGTTCAAGCATTTAATATTTCAATTGCTTTGGCAGCTGCCTTTCTTTCCTCCGGGCTCTTCTCTCTCTCCCTTCATTAAGGTTCCTCACTTCACAGCTCCCTTAACCCCATCTTGCCGCTCTCCTGAATTCCTACTCTCCCACTGTTCCTCCGTCAATGACCTTGCCAACCGCCATGTCAGTTTTCAGGCATCTCTTGTGTCCTCTCCCTTAATCTTGTATATTTGGGTTTATAAATTTGTTTAGTCTTGCTTGCTCCTTGTTTTCTAAGACTCACACAATTTTATTCTTCTTCTTTTTCTGTATCTGAAGCTATTGATGAAGGGAAAGAGGCTAGGCTATTGTAGTTTGAGTTATATGCACACCATCTGTTTGACAATTTAGTTTGAGTATTTATATGCACGCCATCTGTTTGATAAATTGTCGGCTGGGAAAATACTAATAATATTATTCTTCAGAAGCTGTATGCAGTGTGTTTTGATAAATTGTTCTGCTTAGTACTATTTTTCTAATTTAATTTTGATGGTTTCAAACGCTGCTAGACATTAGATAGGGATAGGATAGGCTTGGTTCATTCTTGATGATGCTTTTAAGCGGGGCACGTGGGAAGGGGCAGATTCTTAATTGTTCGGAACTATAGATAGATATCATGTGAAAGTTATTCATAGATCATCTCTGTATTGTATTCCCCAAGCCAATTGTTTGGGCTAAACAAAGTGCAGCCACTGCCTTTCGATGTGATTTTCTTTCAAAATTTATATTTGTTATTTTTCATTGTTTAATTTTCAAGTATTTTTGGAGGGGTTTGAGGATATATGTTACTGTGTATTCCTTAGAAATTTTAATCCCCTGTTTTTCTTACAAAATCAACATAATCACTAATTGTTAGTTTGAAATTTTGTATATCTTCGTCCACTTTTATGTTGCTCAAGAAAGGCAATTTGTTGGTGTAATTTTCTTGTAATTTGTTAGTTTGTATCTCACCTTCTTGCATCTTACCGTCTGTATGTGACGAGTTGAAAAACCTTATGGATTCTAAGGTGTTAATATCGCATTCAATCAGTTTAAACAATCAATTTGTTGTTGCAAAAAGTTTAAAAGATTAGTGGTTCTTGCTTGCCCCTTGATTTTCTATCGTAAATTTAGGTGCTCACATACTTTTTGTTTGTTTTAATATTTGTATACAACTAATTAATGTAAATTTAGGATAAAAATTTGCTGTCAAGTTGGATCAAATTAAAGTATTTTTGTATTGCCTAGCATAATTTGACATATTTCATAGGTAAATTATTTCACACAACCGACACAAGTGTCCTGTTGTTTAATAAAGTTAATATTTTTGATCTAATTCTTATTTGCAGTTTAATTCTCACATTCTTTGCATTCCTTAATCATAACTAAAATGGAATTATGGTTAATGTTTGTAAATTTTAGGACTCTACAGATAAAAGCATTTTGCAGATATTTGTAAATTCTAGGACTCTATAGATACAACAAATGATAGATGTTATAATTGGTAAAATTGATCAGCATTTTGCTAATGGCAATGAAGTAGTGAGAGACCGAGTGTTTGCCGCCTGGGATTGCTTCCCCTCTCACTTTGTATACAGACTAATTCATCTGAAACAGACAAACAATATTGGTTAGCCACAAAGATAAGGACAAAGTTCAAATATCTACTTCTCTTTGATGACAAAATAAAAAAAACTTGAAGTGGAAAAGGATGCACAAATTCATGAGCTCTACTTTAGTTACTTTACTCCATGTGTCAAAGTATCAACCTTTGTGGATAAGTCCAAATTTAAACTAGCATACATTACTTGAAGGAAAATGTAGTTGATTAAGGTTATGAATTGAAATTCAGAAAAAAAGAGGTAGGTTAGTTAAATTTAGTAAATGTATTCAATTAAGGAAAATGTATAGAGCTTCTCTTTTAATTTGTTTCAAACTCATATTTTCTGTTTTGAGGCATCATATGAAGTTTAATTATAGAGTTACTTTGTTATGGTTTTCACAATATTCGTTTCACTTAGCTGGGTGGATTAAATCTGGAGAAAATTTTATAACTCATTAACTTGTAGGAAATTTCACTTAGTTGCAAGGTACTCTGTTTACATTCTCAGATATATGATGTAGTATTTTATATGACAAGTTTTTTTTTTCCAGGCCTCGGATGTAGCTCCGGAGGAGGAGATATTGAGAAGCCCCCATTACAAGTAAATTCCTAGCTAGAGTCTTGATATCTCTTGTATATTGTTTATTTATGAAATATATAACGATGAATTGTGAAATTGCTTAGGAATCATGATAGATTTCTGAATGTTGGTCTTCCCCCACCATATAAATGCAGAAAATTAACATTTAGATTTTAGACTTCAAGTGATGATTTTTTTTATGATTTTACAATTTTACTTTACCATTTGCAGTGTATTTTGTGATTTCAATTGGAGTCATAAATAACCCACAAGATCCACAAAAATTGATCACTAAATCTCCGCCAAAACACATCGGCGGCGGCTCAGGCCGTCGGGAATGTAGGTACATGGGCTGCTGCTGGCCTGGAGGGTGGAACAGGGCCTCTTGACAAAGATTGAATAACAAGATATTTCTTTATCCATTGCTCTCCATTCAATAATGTCCTCATAACCTTCATTTCTTCACAACCATAAGATACAAAAATCAAGAAAACAAATAGCACAACTTTATTATACATATTTTGACCGGCTTAGATCAAGAATCAGAGAACGGGTTGTATGACCCAAATCCACAAGTATTCTCACAGATGAAGCTAACCAATAAACAATGTTTTTTTTTATAAATTTAACTGGCCCTTAATAACAAGTTAAATAAACAATGTTTTTTTAAATTTAACTGATCCTTAATAACAAGTATTAACGCATTTTTTCACTCAAAGTCTTCATATTACAGTAATGAATTAACCAATAAAGGGTTCAATAAAACTATTAAATAATAAACAAAACAAAATTTATTTACGCACCCTAATCACCCTAATCATAGATATTCAAAATTTAAAATCTGGGTTAACACCTCAAGAATTGAGATGCTGTCGAACCTAGTGTAAAATAATGAGTAAATAATATTATTAATAAATATTCAATATTATTAATAAAGTAAAAAAATATTCAAAAATTAATTATTTAAATAAAATAAGTATACTCTCTTTATACAAACAAAATAGAATTGATCATACATTTTTATTTTGATGAAACGGGGGATACGTGGCTATTAAGTCGACACTCGACAGTTTTGGCCCCTGCTTGTATGAAATGATATCCCTATGCACCTTATCTTTATGTCAGTAATAATGTTGATCATTTATGTACTTCCTCTTTTATTACTTTCACTTTTTTTTTTTAAATGTTTCATAATAACTTTAACAACCTTGAATGGAAAAATTCTCAATTTTACACAAATATTAGTACTTTTTAATCACCCCTCAAAATCCCTCACTAAATTAACTTTTCTTATTTTGTGTGCCACATCACATGTGAAAGAAATTATGAAACGGGGGAAGTATATGTTATTTTTTATTTATTTGTAAAATACAAATATTAAACCCTTTAAAATAAAATTATTTCAAAAAATAAATAATAATAATAATAATAATATATATTGAGATTATAAATCTACTAATGAATAAAGTTTGTGGATTTTCCAAGTATTTGAAATTTAAAAATACACCAAAATTTGTATTATGCGAAATTAATACTAAAATTTTTTTATGCTATATTTTACTTAATAAAAAATAAAATTCATGCTCGCGAAAATTGATATGATGAATTTGGAAGTAGTATAATAAATGAACACATTGATTTTATTGCATGTCATTTTCTGTTTATGTGTCTTATTTTAACATTATAAACAATCTTAAATTAAAATAATCATAAAAAAATATTTACACTAAATAGACAGTATATTTACAAAAATCAGTATTTTTCATATATGTATACGGAGTATATGATATCACATACTATAATATATGCCTTTTTACACAAATAAATGTACGTAAACTTGAGTAAATTAAATCAATGAGAAAATTAAAATCTCACACTGCATAAATATTCAATTCTAGACTTAGGGTTGATAATGGAACGGGTAAAAATTCGGACCCGCATGAAATCGGTCTGCACGGGGCGGGTAAATACCCGGTCAACAAATACCCGTCGGGTATGGGACGGGTAATGGGATTGTATATACCCGATCCGCATATATATAATAATTAAAAAATATATATAATATAATATATATATATAGTATAATAAATATATATTAAAAAAACTTTCTAAATTCTAATTGTAAGGTTTACACGATAACATAACATACACACGCACTGCTTTCTGCCTTTCTAATTCGAGGAAGAAAACGTACGTGAAGAATTATCTATCAACGAGTGTTGAGAATTGAGATATTAATTGTATTATGCATTTGATTTTGTTAGGTTAATTTTGCATTGAACAATATGTATGTTTTTTAAGATTTTATGTTCTACTCGTATTTAATGTTGGAATTGATGTTTTATTGTGATTTTAAGAGCAGATTTTAAATGTGTTACTCCCTTCGTCCGCCTATAAGCTTCCCATTTTACCATTTTGGTCCGTCCGCCTATAAGCTTCTCATACCTTTTTTGGTAAGTACTTTTTCTTACACTTCACTTTATATCTTACTTTTTCTCTCTATCTCTCTCCTCTCTCAATCACATCACTTGTACTATATCTATTATTTAATCATTTTTCTTAATCTCTGTGCCAAAAAGTAACGTAACACTTATAGACGGACGGGTAACGGATATAAATTTTTTTTGGCGGAGCGGGTCCTGGGACAGGCCATACCCGTCCCATACCCGCCCCGTTACCAACCCTATCTAGACTTGTCATTCATCTTTCATTTTCATTAGATATATTTTGAAAGTGTAAAGTCAAATTAATAATTGAGAATTTCCAATTTCCACGGCCCTACAATGAGCTCTTATAAGATATGACTAATGCTTGTTACAGTGATCTTATATATACCATCAAATATTGTCATAATCTCTCATTAAATTATTCATTTACTATTTACACTGATATTAAAGGTATATATTTTCTCGATTTTCTATTTAAAAATTGACATAATTGGGGACAGTGACGGACCTACCTTATGCCCAGGGGGGCCCGCGGGCCCCCCACTAATTTTATAAATTTGTTAGGGGTATTTTGATAATTTCACACATATTAAAATTAATACTCTGTTTTATAATTATTTGCACATTTCTGATATAAAAATAATCCATAAAATTAATATATATCCGAACATCATTTTATTTTAAAATCGTCACTTATTTTGGGTTTACATTTTATTCTAAATTTCACTAAATCTATTTTACATCCTACTAAAATTTTCTTACACCTTGTCAAATCACTCAAAATACGCTTTCTTATTTGACTTTACACCACTAAATTCAATTGTTTTTTAAAGTGAATCTGTTAAAATGTGTCAGTTATCACGGGACGGAGGGAGTATTAATTTGTACCAAAACATAGCAAAAGTTAACTTATCCGATCAATTTAATTTAATGAAATATGGCATATTGACAATTTTATAATGTGGAATTTTAATGAAAATAATGAGTACATATTTTTTTTTATAATAATATTAATCGGGCCCCCCTACCGAAAATTTCTGGGTCCGTCACTGATTGGGAAATATAGAAGAAAAATAAAATTTTACAAATATGTACTCCTAAAGTATCATAATTAAGAAATCAGATCTACACTTTTTTTTTTTCAAATCACGAAATAACATTGAGGTTAGAAATGGAATTTCATTAGAAGTGAGGAGAGGCCAAGTAGTCCAAAAAAAAAATCTCACAATAAATTATGTGAGTAGATACACTTTAATGTCCATTGGCCAGCCCTGCAACTCTTTCTCTTGTTTCCATAATTCCATCATACTATATATAAATCAAAAAAATATTTATTATTTCAACCTCCATATCAGTACAATTCATTCATATGCTCAGTTAATTTACACGTTCTAGTTAACGTTAATAGACTTATATGCTCAATTATACTGTACAAATGATGCATGAAAGACTTCCTCATGTGTAAATGGAAAGAAAGATAAATGCTAAGCTTTTTATAAATGTTATTTTAATATTATAGTTAATTATATAAGGCCAAAAGGAGTGTCTATTTCAATTTTCAAAAGGAGTAGAAATCAGTAATAAAAGTTTTAAGGACCACATGTGCAATTTCCTCACAATTATTGGTAGGAAAATAATAAATGGAAGCGCAGGCCAAGTGAAAGGATGAAATGAAAGAAGGGCCCTTTTGGATGAGATTTTTAACTCTTACTGTACTACTCTTACTGTACTTCATTTCATGTTTTTCATGTTTTTGGGTTGAAAATGCATGTAAGCACACAAAATCATCTCTTACAATTTTTGTGTTTCATATTATATTATATTTTTTAAAACAATAGTACTAACTTTATTTTAAAAAATTTGTCTTTTTAGAGAATTAATTAGAAATATAATTTTTTTTATAAATTTATTCAGAGAAAAATAAAAAGTAATAAGTAATAATCGACTATTAACAAGAAAGAACTATGAAAAAAATAAATTAATTAAGAAATTGTAAAAATTACATATAAATAGTTTAGAGAAATTAGTGGTAAAAACAATTAAATCGACAAATTATTTTAAACAAAATTTAATACTAAAAACGACAAAAATAGTTCACCGCTGGGGTGGGAATGGGTCAGATCTAAGTAGGCTTTACAAAAAAAAATCTGACCTGTTAAATAATTTTTAGGCCCGAGCCTGACCCATGGTATGTCATAGACTTTTTTTTTAAGGCTTGGCCTGATCTTTTTAATAAATAAGTTTGACACGAAAGCATTTTAAAAGGCCTCTTTAGTCCTATTAATGCATTAAAAAAAATCTTACTATTTTATCAAATCATAAAAATCCAAGAATTATATTGCTTAATGCTTACTAGTTAGAAATTATATATATTAGATACTCCTATTTAAGATGTTTTTTTATATTTAAGTATAATACTATATATATTAGATACGGAGTATTTATTACGGAATATATTATATATATATATATATATATATAATTAAACAGGTCGGTCTGTTAGGTTTGAAAGGCCTACGAAAAAACTCAAGTCCAGCATGTTTAACTAAATAGGCTTTTAAAAAAGCTTGAGTTCGACTTGTTTATTAAACGAGTCGAGCCGAGCTTTAATAGGCCAAGCCGTAGGCCCCTGTCGGATAGTCTGACCCATTTCCACCCCTATTCACTACTCTCTTACAATAACTTTCGCACTTTCCTTTTCGAGACGTTCCACAATAATTTTTACACCCTTAAAATGGAAAAACCATTTATAAACTCAACCCTCACAATATCCTCAATTTTACATGAATGTTATTACTTTTTCTTAACATATACACAAAAGTCAACTCATTTATTTACTTTATACATAAAATTTTACAAAATTATTCCTCAAAACTTCACTCATTATTACACTTTCTTAATATTCGTGTCATTACATATGAAAGTTATCTTGAAATGAAAAGATTATAATTTTTTATTTAACCTCAAAATGTTGACATAGTGATGTAAGCTTGAGCTAAAGAATGTGCTCCTCTTTAAGTGTTGTAGACTTCTAAAAAAAGAATACTGAATTATTTTTTGTTTGTCTATGACTCGATTAAGAACACAAGTGAAAAACATTATTATTATAATCAATGTTCCAAAGATAACAATCCTTGTTAATGGGAATCTACTAGAGAAGAGTTTTTTAATTCGATCATTTATTTTCCCATTTTAAAAAAATTAAATGTTGAGTTATAAAAAAAATCTTATCCAAAAAGTTATATGCAGATTTATTTTAGATGTTTACTCCAGTAATGCGTAAACAATATATGTAAAGTTATTATAAATTCAACTTTGATATATCCAATCTATTTAATAGGTAGGATAAACAGGGGAATTAAAAATCAAATATAAAGGGTTTTTAGAAAAATAAATCTTGGACTAATTTTAACGAAGATGGACAAACTGACTATGAGTCCAGACAAATTTGGGCCGCCCCTTTAACTTGGGCTTTGGCGAATGAAATCATCAACGCTATTTCATTCACACAACACGTGGGGAAATACAAAAAGTAGAACAGAAGAATCGAACTAGAGTTATTACCTGGATCGAAACAATTTGTTTACAATTCATATCTTGTTTAAATAATTAAATGTATTACTATCACACCACAAGTATAATCCATGTCCCATATAAGATCACCACTTATTTAAAAAAACTACGTCTAACAACATTGACGTACAAGGGATGTCCTTTCCAAATTCGGAGTTTCATACACACTAGAGAGTTGAGAAACATGATTAAACAGTTAATTAAGACGCCTATGCTGAACATGTTAAAGACTGCACAATCTAGGCTTAATCAAAACGATTGACTGCTACTAAAGTTATAAATAGACCCTATTACCCTCCAATCCATATAGGTCACCTGATTCTCTTTCTTGTACACAATATACAGATGTTAAGAAATGATATTACAGAGAGACTCAAGCTTCATGTGGTGAACTAATGCTCGTGCTTAACACGTGCCTTTAGTATACCGGGAATAGGGGGCGAGGTGGGGAGCCTACCTGAAATGTTTGTAGGATGAGGGTGGTGGTACGCATTAGCCAAACTGGAACTTTCACCTCCATCTGTCGCCATCCTCTGAATCGCACCATCAGCTCGTGTTTTTTTGGAGAGCTTCATTGCCTTGAGAACGTAATTATCATCATGCAACTCGAAGGGAGTGCTGCATTTTTATCAAGACTCGTTAAAATGGTCATATTCGCTGTTTGATGTCATCTTTTTTAAAACGAAAATAGAGGCATCATTTTGTTGGATATTAAGCAACGATAGCAGCACATACTGAATAATTTCATTACCTGTTGAGATCAAAATGCACAAGCTGCATATCTTCAGATATTTCCACCTCCACAGTTGCATGAGGACGAGTCTACAGTTGACCATGCATCAATGAGAAGAACAAAATGAGTTCCATGAAAATACAACTTAGTGAAGGCTCAAATCATATACGGAGTAGTTTTTTCAGAAGAATTTGCTACAAAGGCTGGATATGATCCCAACATAGAACAGTGGCATGCGTTCCAAAAAAAAGTTATCATAATTATACTACCATTTGTAAAGGTGCAGTATGGTCAGATGTAATCTCGTAACGCGGTCTGTTTGTTAAAAATCAGAATCCTTAACAACTAATGCCAAAAAAATCATGGTAACTTGAGTACAGCTTCTTTCCATGCAAAGAAAAGATCATTGACCTCAGTACCTCACCTCTTATGCACTTTTCAAATCCCAAATTTCAAATTTATCTTGTTTTCCTAACCCTCCCTCCCTCTCTCTCTCTCTCTCTCTCTCTCTCCCTCAAAAGAATTGCTGGGCTCAAAATTCACATTATAATTCATATACTATGAAAAACACAACTGAAAGAATATCTATCAATTAACTGTACCTGCACCAAAATAAAAGGCAATGCAACTCCACCACTTGGAGCATTTCCTGAGCCATAGAGTTTCTCATTACGCTGCATTAGGTTTTGAAGTCCAACATACTGCAGAAAAAACACGAACGAGTGGGTAAAAACATTAAGCATGCCACTGTGGTAGGCATCAAGATGCAATATGCACATCAGGGGCCAAATTCCTGCCAAGCTTTGAAAGCATTACAATATACTCTCAATATTACATACTTGTTCCTCCATCTCTTCCAGATATGCTACTTTCTTTTCGATTTTGCTTCTAAGTGTAGCGCGTTCAGTCTGTAATCAATTATATTTTAATTAGCTAATGCAAATTGTTAATATTTGGCAAATTCAGAGTTAAATTTCTTTTGATGGAGCTAAATAGATACTTGAAAACAAAACAGAAAGCTAACCTTCAATTCTTCAATGTCACTCAAGCTAGTCCGAGGTAGACCCTTCCACTGTATTTCTTTTTTGTCTTTAGAAAGTATATCCATCGCCATAAGCACATTTAAAGCATCATATACCCTTCGACGTATATTTTTCTCATCATATTGTTGCTGGAATATAATTCACAATCAAAATCTAAGCTTGAATATTCAGCTCCACAACTATAATCGGATAATATTTAAAGTGAACGCATATTAACCTGGTCTGAAGATGCAACGTTATTATTGGGATCTGCAAATTCAGCAACAAGTTCATCTGCCACCTGAAAATTCCAAAATCATCTCAATTTAGATGGTAAGATGATAAGTAAACAGTTCAGCAATTAAAACTTGTATCGAGTTGCAAACATAATCCAACATACAAATGTTAAAATAACAGAAAAACAAAGATTATATATATAAAAGCATCGCATGTGCACAAAAATATAGACCCATATACATACACACACATATACATATATATAGCTATACAGAAATATTATCAAGAATTTGTGATTATGAAATAATGTTCAAGCATATCTTGCTGGCTGCCAACCACAAGCAACTACGTTTGGATAAAAAATGTGTAATATAAATTAATGTAGAAGGTCCTAACTTCCAGCAAACAGAAAAAAAGTTATGCTGAATTCAGAGAAATGTGATACCAAACTAAGATAATTTCTATCAGCAAACGAACCTCATTATATGTAGTTCTCCCTTTGCTTTCCACTTTCTCGCACACTATCCAAAAGAAGATAAAAAAGGTTAAACAGTATCACTGCATTAGAAAATAATTTTTTTTAATTGAGTCATGCAGGAATACAGAGCAGTAATATTTTATCAATTTTTTTCTAAATAAGGCAGTTCCGACGACTAAGGTGACAAAATGAGTCATATAATTGCTACCAAGAGAAAACAATACGTGGATTAACCATTTTAAGCATTAATGACATACCATACCAACTGTACTGTGGTTCTAATTAACAAAGTCAAAAGTTAACTATATCATATTTTAAGCATTAATTACATACCATAACAACTATATTGTGGATTGTGACACGTCTTATTAACAAAGTCAAAAACGACAAATACAATCTAATGATCAACAAACAAAAGAAACATTCCTTTTCCTTTGCAAGTTTTTGGGACTTCAATAACACTAGCTACCTCTTAACATTGCCAACTTTTCTAATATTGGACGACATGAGTGCCTCTTCCAAAACTTTGCTTCCAAAGAAGGAAGGAAAATATAAAAGTTAGAAGTTTCAGATTTACTATATACATTCATCGACCATTCGACCTACATCACATGGAGCCTAGTAAGGGGAATGAAGAAAAAAAGATTATATTTTTACTCTGTTGAAGCACAAGATTGTTTTCATTACACAATGGATCATTTATTATTCTCCTCGTCAAAGCAGTTTGCATGTTTAGAAGAGCAATTGTAAGATAGTTAATCCCACTAAAATATAATATATACCACTCAAAACCCTAAAACCAACCCACTAAGAAAATCATAATGGCACATATTAATTGCTAGAGCATGATTAATCTGCCTAGCTCACAACGAACCTTCAGTCGTTAAAGTCACAACAATTCCTAGCCATTAGTGCACAGAGTTTTCACTAAGTTGTTTGCACAGTCATAATTTACATGATGTTAAATGTTTCAGTGAATGCCATACATTCATGAGTTCAACTGAATGACTTGTCCATCTTTTGTATTAAAAAAGAAAGGGGAAGTAACTCTATGGTATTTAAACTAGCGATCTGCTAATCTGATGCAGATATAAAGGCATCTCAAAGGGGATGCTTTTGCAGTTTGGTCAAACTAAGTCGAGAGCACATCCTCAAACAAATGTTTTCTAACACTGGCTAGGACTTCAAATATTACTTAAGTAACCAAAATCATAAACTAAGAATAAGACAAATGAAGATGAGAAAGAATCACAAACCTTTCATGCTAAATTGACGAAGCCCTCGACCACTCTTATCACCTCCTGCTGCACGTTGACCTCTCTTCTTCTTCCTGTAGCAGTCAAGATGGTTATGATAAGACAAGAATTTTTTCACACAAAAAAACAGGGCAAGATGTATCCTTTAACAACTCTTAAACATGCTAATATAATCTCTTTCAATGATTCCAAGACATGACCACTCTAACCAATCTTACATCAAAACCCCTAATTGCCATTCTTTCATAATATGTTCTTAGCAGAACTTACATAAAAATCATATTTGTTACAATTGAAGCAATTTGACAATCCTTACCATATTAGCAGGCAGCATAAGTAAACTTAGAAATCAATTATCAGCAAATGCCAACACAATTCAGAACTCAGAAACTCACCCAGTAGGTCCCGGAGATCCAGCATCATCTCCTTGAATATCAAGATTGTTTAATCGAGTGAATGTGGAGTCACTAGCTGGAGTAGCAATGGCGGCTTCACTCCGGCTAGAGGGGGAACCCACGCTACTGCTAGTCGACATAGATTGACCAGAAACAGTGGTGCCCCATGACCTGGTGGCGCCTCCACCTCCGCCGCCGCCGCCGCCGCCACCTTTAGGCACGGTCGATTGATTCTTATCCCCATCTTCTCGATTCTTATCATTGCTACGATTCACCATTTCTAACAGCAAAACGCAAGGATTGGGAAACACCCAAATGGCAAATCCAAGACTTTTGTGAACACTAATCTGGAGACCTAAGGGGATATGAGAATTGAGTAGAATAAACTCTAAATTAATCCTGGATTGTACACAAAAACCTTGAATTTGTGAGACAAACCCAGTAAGAATCCGGGCGGCAGAAACAAAAACGGCACCGCATGAATTTCAGTAACAGAGAAAATTGAATTCGCACCCGAATATTTACGAAAATCACAACATGAAATCCAAGGTCAAAACCAAAACCCGGCCAAAAGTAAAATAAATTCAGCGAGAAATCACACACAACTAAGGTTTCCCGCGGTAAATACCCCAATAAAGATTAGCAGTTATTAAAAAAATAAAATGACAATTTATACAATCACAATTCACAGACAGTTTCACATCTGTAAATTGTGACAAGTAAGAAAAGGGTGCGTCACTAGTCAAAATTACTGCAAAGTTTTTTCATTCAATGCCCCTTTTGGAGTTTTGACTCTCTTTTTTTTAAATTAATGTAGATACATTTATACGTGTATTTTTAGAAAAATACTCCCAATTTATTAATTGAACATTTACCGTTTCATAAAGTTGAGTTTAAAAGAGATATTATTATGTGTATTTCTTCTTTATTATTAGAGAAAAAATCTTGTATTTGTGTATAAAAAGTAATGATAATAAATGTTTAACAGTTTAAGAAAGATTTAAAAAAAAATGAGAAGGAGGAATGTTCAAATAATAATGAAACGGAGGAAGTATTAATTACTCTTTTAAAAAAAAAAGTACTTCATCCGTCTCAATAGAAAGAAAAAAATTATAACTTTTCATCAAATTTTAAAAAATTTAATAAAATAAATAAATATATAATAAAAAATGTAATGTTCGTTATTGTATTATGAGAAATTCTCTAACATGTATATCCATAATGTTAGAATCAAATCTGGCCTACTATCTATAATTTTTTTTTTTAGTATGCTCAATTCTAACTTGTTACATGTCATAAGCTCTAGAGTAGATCCAAGACTCGAGAAAGTCAATTTAATGTATTTTAAAGTTTTTTTAGGATCATTTTACACCTATTTTGTAATTTTAAAGTAATTATATTAATATTGATTTTTTGGGGGGATTTTTATGATTTATTATGGTTGATTTACTTTTAATTTGAATATTTTATTTAAATATACTCCAATATTAGTTGTATACTCATTTTTATCAATTAAAAATAATTATTGAATATAAAATATTATATATTGAATAATATAAATGCTCAAGCCTTTGTATAAATAAATGAATTTTATTAAAAATAAAATAAAGTCCTCATTCATTTATTTTAAAAAATCGAGTCGAGTTTTAGTAGATCGAAGCGAAACCCTAATTTTTTTTATTGTTGTTGTTGCCTGTTGGGTATCTAACTTGAATCGCGATCTCATGTATGAAATCATCTCGTATCTAACGATCGAGAATCGTATCCTTTTCATCGTATCATTTTACGATCTTATATACTACAGTGTTAGATTCAAATCTGACCTATTACCTATAATAAATTTTTTAGTGTGCTCAATTCTAACTTATTACATGTCATAAGTTCTAGAGTAGGCCCAAAGACAGAAAGTCAAGTTAATGTATTTTGAAGCCTTTTTAGGGTCATTTTACATATATATTGTAATTTTAAGGTAATTATATTAATATTGATTTTTTTTGTTGATTTACTTTTTTATTTGAATACTTTATTTAAATATAGTTCAAGGCAAAAACTTGTGTGAGACCGTCTCACGGATCTTTTTCTGTGAGACGAATTCTTTTAACCCATATTTCAAAAATTTGGGTAGGATAACCCATATTTTTTTCCAGATTTTGGTTTGTAAAAAATGTGATAATGTTTAAGTAAAAAGTGATAATATTTTTAACAAAAGTGACTATCATTTTTTACTTAAACACTATCACTTTTTGCTCAAATATTATCACTTTTTATTTATAAGGGTCGTCTCACGGATCTCATTCTGTGAGACGGTCTCACCCAAGACTAGCCCATAGTTCAATATTAGTTTTTTTTGCCTAGATAGTGGTGCTCTAACCACTTGAGCTATCTCACTTTGTCGTTCAATATTGAATATAAAATATTTTATATTAAATAATACGTAGTATAAATAAATGAATTTTATTAAAAAAATAAATAAATGGATTTTATTAAAAAAATAAATAAATGTATTTTATTAAAAAAATAAATAAATTAAGTCCTCATTCATTTAGGAGGGTGTATTCAATTGAGATTCTGTTGGATTTTTTTGGACTTTAAAAAGTCAGTGGATTTAGAAAATCCATAGACTCTATGCAGAGTTTGTCTGACTTTTTATTGATTTATATGGATTTTTATAGATTTGACAGGATTTTGAAATACACATTTTTTATTGATTTACATAGATTTCCATAAACTATGCCCCTAAAACCTAGTTCAAAAAAAAATTATTATTTATCATTATTATTCTCATCTTCATTTTCATCACAGTTATACCTCGACCTCATTTTCACATAGTAGATGCATTAGCTTAAGTTCTTGGTTGTAGTTGTCTTTGAGAAAGCGATTCCAAATTTTCCTCTTTCATGTCGAAATGTGGTCGAGATGTGGTGAATCTTGATCTTCTTTATATTCGACTGGAAATTCATCAGAGCGACCTTCTTTCCGAAGAAAGATATGCAATCTTTCATGTCGAGATGTGGTCGAGATGTGGTGAATCTTGAACTTCTTTATATTATATTCGACTGGAAATTCATCAGAGCGACCTTCTTTCCGAAGAAAGATATGCAATGCAGCGAACTTGTGAATTGCAATTTAAAAATACAAAAAATTCGATTGAATACTTGTATTTTTGGGGTGACGACCCTGACCACCAAAGTCTTTTAGATGATATCGAACACCACGTAATGGGGAATTGACGTCGATTAGATATTATTGACCACCAAAGTCTTTTAGATGATATCGAACACCACGTAATGGGGAATTGACGTCGATTAGATATTATTGACGTGTCTGATATACTATAATTTTTAAAGAAAGAACATAATTTTAAAATACAGAGATGTAATTTTTTTCACGATAATAATGGTGGTGAAAAATCTGTGATGCTTATCAAAGAACATAGTTAACACAATTTTTTTTTTCTTCTCTTTCAGAGTCTTCTAAGAGAATCCGTTGAAATCTCTACTTTTTAGAAGAGATTTTGATTAGTGAAATTTATTTATATTTTTGAAAGAGAATCCAACGAAATCCATAGAGTATTGAATACCTAAAGATTTCTAAAGACTTTTTAAAATCCGTATTGAATACCTCAAAATTTTGAAAGACTTTTAAAAATCCGGATTGAATACCCCCAGATTTTAAAAGTCCTAAAAAATCCAACAGAATCTGAATTGAATACACCCTCCTTAATTGAAAAAAATAGAGTCTAGTTTTAATAGATGGAAGTGGAACCCTAATTTTTTGTTGTTGAGTATCTAACTTGAATCGCCGTTTTAAGCGCCTCGTATCTAAATAGAGAATAGTATAGTATCTTTTTATGCCTGCCCTTTGACCTTCTTCACCTTTATATCTCTCCCTCTCACTCAGTGCGCGCGCTGTTGTTGGAGATCTGCTGGGTTTTGAGCTCTCTGTTCCGTTTACCAAATTTCTAGCTATTTTCTCTATTTGAATTCTTCTTCTTTTATGCTGCATTTTTCTGTAATGTGGTGCTTCTCTTTGTCAATTATTAACTGTTGCTTTTGTTATTTGTTCGTAGAATTCATTTAAGTATGGTATAAATTTACCCACAACATTAAATTTATACCATACTTGGTGTTTAATTATGTTTATTTTTGGCTCATCGGTCACTACCAAAAAGAATCTAAAGGTGAAGAAATACGTGCATTCTACAAGTCATACAATACTTTAATTAAAATGTATATATATTATATCAATACTTGTACACTTTAACAGTGTAGGAGTACTTTATACTGTGTGAGTTCCATAAGAATTCTACATCTGATTTTATTTAAAATCGTTGATTTAGGTACAGAAATAAAGAGCAATTAATAAAGAATTTGTCCCAAAATTGTTTGGAATTGGCCCTGGGCTTCACTTGAAGTGGAGGTTCATCTACCATTATATAGTTTAAGCCTGTACTAGTATATATCTAATTATCTTCTCAACTTATTTTTCAAAATGAAGACCCTGTCAATTTGTATATACACCGCTATATCCTGTCATCAATTTGCTAAAAATAAGAAAAAAATGACATACAAATAAATATTCTTCGATCAGCAATCCTAAACTATACTTATCAACATTCATAAAATTCAACTCGGCCAACATCATCACCCCTTAAAGATACATATATAGTGTCCTAAAGATATATATATATATATATATAGATGGAGGAGACGCTTTCAAATGAATATAGTTATCCAAAGATATATATAGAGAGGCTACCCTTTTAAATTAATATAGCTATTTCTTGCTTAAAATAGATAAATTAGCAATTCTGGACACGATATAAATTCAATACTAAAATTATGGATTAGTGTTTGATCTTATCATGTTGTTGTGTTCGTTTGGAATCGTGTCCACTCGTTAAACATGTTAAAACTAATAGATAACACATGACTCGTTAACAATCTGTCACGTGTTAATGTTGTTGGCCTAATACGACACAACACGACAGTGACACGTATTCGATAATAACACGATAATGAAACAATATTTAAAAAAAAATTAATTAATATATTTAAATACATTTTTTAATTTATTTATTTTCTTATCGTTGTGTCACGTCGACATGAAAAAAAAATTGTTATTGCATTAACGTGAAAATCATTGTATCCGTGTCTAATTTTACTGTGTCATGTTAGTATCGTATCAAACCCGATACCACTATTTGTGTAATCTATATCTATATACCCTCAACCACAACCTACATTCCATTAATGATGCAAAGACATATTTTCTTTTGATGTTGTCATATATCGTTTCGTTTCTACACTTACAATCTTAAATTCTCTATAAATAGAGTTTAAAGCTAGTACTTAGGTTCTCACATCCTACACATATCTTTACAATTAGAGAAAATGAAGATCACAGTTTATGTCTTTCTTGGTGCCCTTTTGGCCCTTCTTCTCACTTCCTTTGTTGCAGCAGCCAATGATCAAATCGATGAAAACGTCAAACGTGAGTACAACTATAAAACCTACCTTGAAATTTTAATTTGCCACTATTTATATCTATGCATATACAATTACATACATCTCTTGTTGCGACAGTCGACACAAAATTTTGTGACACAATTATACTTCTTATTTGATAAAAACTTCTAAGAATTTAGTTCACAGAATTTTTATAATGAACTCAGTATCACTGTTTAACGATTTTAAAATGAATAACAAGTAAAATCAAGCATTATTTAAATTACAATACTTTGTATACTAAAACGTGACCCTTGAACTTAGTAAGTATGCTAAAAGATGGCCCCACAAGAGACCTCCTCTTGTCACTTCCTTAATTGTTTCTACTTTCTAGCCCTCCATATTGTAATATTCTTACCCTATATCATTAACTTTTCTTACACAATACTCTTTCTTATCTTACAGTGAAAGTACCACGATACACTAATACACATACTCCCTCCGTCCCACAAAGATAGCCACGTATTCTTTTTTTGAATGTTCTAAATTATAGCCGCGTTTTCTCTTTTACTTTAGTATTAAATGTTTTATTGTCAATTTTACCCCTAATTAATAAGAGTAATTAATGCTTAGCAAATTTTGGATTATGAGATTTTAAGGGTAAAATTGACATATTAGCTAAACTTGACAACATTTATTGATTTTTCTTAATTTGTGTGTAAAGTCAAATGTGACTATCTTTGTGGGACGGAAGGAGTATATTACTTTTTTTTTTTTGAGTGAATTAATTAATGATATATTTTTTAGAAGCTAATGTTGATTTTTGTTGTGGATGAAGCAAATCAAGTAGAGGGTGAGAAATATGGCAACGGTGGTGGCGGCTATGGTGGTGGTGGTGGCAACGGTGGCGGCGGCTATGGTGGTGGAGGCAACGGTAATGGCGGCTATGGTAATGGTGGTGGCGGCAACGGTGGCTGGGGTGGACGTGGCGGTGGTGGTGGTGGATGGGGTGGACCTGGTGGTGGTGGAGGCGGCGGATGGGGTGGAGGGTGCCGCTATGGGCGGTGCTGTGGGCGGTATGGAGGGTGTAGGTGCTGCTACACTGCACAAGAAGCCTTAGCCTACATGCAAAATTAAGCCTAAGCCTTAATACACCAAATTAAATAATCCAAGCCTTGCATTATAGCATGGCTTATGTAATAAATAATAAAAGCAAGACCAATTTGCTTTTTTTTTTTTTTTCTGTTATTTGATAATAAATAAATACTACTAGTACTTCTTAAAGTTTTTCTTGTTATTTCTAATTAACTCTATAATATACTATAGTATATAGGAATTTTAACCTAGTGTGTTGGGGCATGAGTAAGTTTCTCTCTAAAATTTAGGTTCGTAACTTTAAATTAATCGGTTCATTGAGACTTCTTTAAAATTGTGAGATTTAAAAAAAAAAAAAAATGATGGTTGAATTTAAAATGACGATATATATTTATTTTTTATTTCAATGGAACTCAGTCTTGCAATATTCTTTAAAAAAAATGGCTGAATTTTGGTGTGTAGAATAATGACAGAGAAAAAACAAAGAAGGTGAGCCATAAATTAATTTCTATGAAAAAACAAAAGAATACATTTAGTAAAAGATGATAGAGATTTATAGGTGTAGTGCATTCAAGAAAAAATGTCTCCATTTTATGGGTTACTGGTGATGAAAATGTTCCGAAATAACCGATATTGATATTAAGAAGAATCGGTATTTCCACGATATTTTTAAAAATAAATAAAAAAATATCGATAGACAATAATAATATCGAATCTAATATGAAGAAAATATCAGAAAATGTCTATAAATTTCGAAATTATCATATGAAATTACATTATAAATTTATCACGAATGTAAAATGTATTCAAATTGTTTTATTATTTTTATGTATTAAAAATTTATTATTAAATTTTTAAAATTTATCGATATTGATATAAGGTGTCAATATCTTCAGACATTTAAGATCTCAATATTTGCATTGGTACCGATATTTTCAACCTCGGGTATAAAAACTTGTTTAGTTGTTTATTATATTTAATACAAATCACATGTGTTAATTAACAATAGTACTTATTTATATGATTTGTGTTTATAAAATAAAACATTAAAATAGAATAAGGATAAACAAAAAAAAAAGAAAAGAAAAATTGCGCGCAAGAGTGGAACTCAAACTCTAAACAGAAAATGCGGGCAATCACGAACCCTTCCTTTCTTATCCTCCACCACCGCCCCTCCGCCGCATCCGCGGTGTTCCGCTCCCTCCGCCACCGTCTCCCATCCTTCACTCCGTCTGTTATTAAAGTCAACGCTGAGTCCACTTCCGCCCCCCAAGCTGAACTTGATAATGGTCGTACTGGTCGATCCGGTTCGCTCGCTTCCCCTCCGTCCCATTCAGATGTTACCCAGAAAATCGATGTTAATCCTCCTAAGGGAACTCGAGATTTCCCTCCCGAAGAAATGCGGCTTCGCAGTTGGCTGTTTCAAAATTTCAGGGAGGTAAAATTTTGTGACTATTTGATTATCGATACCGAGTTATGTAATGGGATACAACGAACAACATCTGATGAGTAACTTCATTTTTGGGAGGTTACTTTATTGGAATTTGTTCTGGGTAACAAATTTTATAGCTTATAGACCTATAAAGATTATGGCGTTTGGATTCTGGCATTCGTGCTTCAGTGATTGTACCTTGTTTTTTGGTGGTTAACTTTGTCCTTTAAGTTGTTTAGGTGACCATTGCATAAGCATTGAGCTAACATAGTCATAAAATGTTTGATGTAATTCTATGTCCATGTTTGGAAATGCCTTCTAGCCCAGTGCCTTTTATAAGCCATGCTTCCATAGTCTTAGTGGATTCGCAGTTAGTAAAGTTCGTGCAGTGATGAGTTGATGATAGGTGCAATTACTGATGCTAAGGTATAATGTGTTTGAAGGTGGTGCATCGCATGTTGTGCCTAAGATTGCACGTCTACCAGTATACTACTCCAGGAAATAAAAAGTTGGGGGTGAAGCATATATTAATTCAAGAAAGTCACATTGTTTTATGAGTTGACAGGTTATTCAACCTATCTATTTGCTTTTGTTCCATCTGAAGTTTCATAATTGAGTTCCTACAATAAGAGATTAAATTTTTGGCTAGTGGCTACACTACGGTCGTAAGTGTAATAGAATAGTCCGTAGATCAGTAATAGGAATTACAAAAAGTTGGTTACCCCATTAACCCGTGTCTTTGTGCATGTTTCATCCTTCCGTTCTTTAGGTTTGTTAAATCTGGCAGGTGAATAAGCTAATTAGTGTTAAAAGATGCTAGCAGTCTAGCTCCAAATTAAATTGATTCAACGTTTAAGGTGGTTGGGGTATGCACTGCGAAGAAGTAGAAGTGTAGTTTATGTTTAGCTATGTAGTGAATTCTTTTATTCCTAGATGTTATGTTCCTGTAACCTATAAAATATAGTATAATTTTGTAATGGAACAGTTCTTTTCTTTTAATTTACTGTCTTATGCACCTTTAAACAATTATATTATCAAAATATAGTCTCACTCTATACATGGGTTGTTGGTTGTATCAGGTTTCCCAATTATTTGGCTTTGAAGAGGTTGATTTTCCGGTACTAGAGTCAGAGGCACTGTTTATTAGGAAGGCTGGGGAGGAGATCAGGGACCAGGTTTGTCTAGTATTTAGTTTGGTAATCTTGTTTATTTCAAATTGCTATGTATAGTGAATGGATGCTATTAAAATGTCATTTGAAATATAATTTAAGGGACAGTTAGATAACATGGACTTGTCAAAATTTTCCTCATGAAATTTGATAGTGGAAAACTTGAATTAATAATAATAAAAAAAAGTTATATGCTGATGAATCTTACCTCATTGCATGGCTTACAAGTTCTTTTGAGATTGTAACATGTTTTGAGCTGCCTCCTGAATTCTGCATTTAAGTAGCACCCAATCTAGTTTTAATTTCAATATGCATACTGCAAGAAAACTTTGGAATGTCAAGATATATGCAATCTCTATTACCAATTTTACAAATCTTTTTCGTTTCCCTGTGGTTACTTTCAATGATTATTTTTCTTAATGAATGAAGCTTTACTGCTTTGAGGATCGGGGAAACCGCAGAGTTGCATTAAGGCCAGAACTCACTCCTTCTCTAGCAAGGCTAGTGATACAGAAAGGGTAATTTCTTAACATCTTATCTCACTTTGTTTCTCTATAGTTTATATGAAGTGATTTGTGGACCTTTAACAATTCCAAACTTTTCTTTTCGCCAATACTTAAACTGTCTGCAAAATATTCATTTGTTATCTATGATTCTTGTATCCAGGTACAGTGCCAGATTTTGATCTCCATGTTTTTTTCTGTTCAGAAAATCTGTATCCCTTCCATTGAAATGGTTTGCCATTGGACAATGCTGGCGATATGAGAGAATGACCAGGGGACGCCGTCGTGAGCATTACCAATGGAACATGGATATTTTTGGTGTTCCTAATGTTACAGTAAGTCTACTGCATTTTGCGTCCTTATTAGTACGGAGTACAATTTATGCCTTAACCAACACGTCAAAAGAATTTGTTATGATTAAATGATCTTGATGGAAGAGAAAAAAGACCTGGTAGAACTACTAGTCTTTTAAAGTACCCAAAATTAAAATTTTCATCCAGGTTCCGGTTAATGGTTAAAGATCTTTTTTTTTCCTTAAAACACAAAAGTATGTATCCTTATATGTTTAAGATGGAAGAGTTTTCATCGTTTTCGATTTCTATCAGGCTGAGGCAGAGCTGATTTCCTCCATCATCACCTTTTTCAAGCGCATTGGAATTACAGCATCAGATGTTGGGTTTAAAGTTTCCAGTAGAAAGGTATGATAGTAATCTTTTTTATTTCCTTCTAAAAATGCACTTCAAATTACTGAATTCAATATTCTGAAAAAAAAAAAAAACTTGTCCTGTTTGTGTTTTAATTTACTTCTTGAGAAAATATTACTTTTGACACATAAATTTAGGATATTGACAGTTACCATTTTCTACAATTAATTAGATTTGCTTTAGCTCCTACCTGATCCTGTGTTTGGAGCAGGAAGGTGTGAGAAGTTGATATCATAGCATTGTTCCATGTAAGAAATCTAGGACTACTACAATAGATACATTTTAATATGCTCGTCTACGGTAATGATGTTTGTGGCTAGGGCCATTAGGTAAGGCTGCCATAGGAACCCAAGATTTTGAAGAAAGGTCATGGATGAACAGAAGAATATGGTATTTGTTTATAATTAGGGCATTTGCATAAAAAGGCTTGTGGAACTGCTCTCTCTCTCTCATGTTTTAGAAGCTGGGACTATCTTTAATGGAAAACAGAAAAGCGCTTTCTATTTTAAGTTGAGAATTCTGCTGGGAAATTTCTTGAAAGGAACCAAGACATGAGATGTTTTTAGCACAAAACACAAGCAAAAAATGCCCCAGTCAAAAACCATTTATTTTTTATAAAGGAAACACTCTTTACACATCCTGTCTGTTGCATATTGTTACTAATAAAAGTGTAGTCCAATAAACTTTACTTCAGGAACATTCAAGTGTTGCCTTTAATTATTATTGTTCTGGTATATTATAGGTTTTACAAGAAGTGCTGAGACGCTATTCCATACCAGACAATCAATTTGGCAGGGTTTGTGTCACAATAGACAAGGTTAGTTGGACTATGAGGTATCCACCATATGCACCAACTCAATCTCATTGTTTTCTGCTACATTTTTGCATCTTATATTTGCCCTTCTTCCTCTGTCTCTTTTTCTCTAAAATTTTGTTTTGTTCTCTACTCTGTCCTTTTTCTATGCCCTTTGTTAACTTTTCTTTTCAAACAGTTGGATAAGATTCCCATTGATGATATCAAGACAGAGTTGAGGTCTGCAGAATTATCAGAGCAGGCGGTCGAAGAGCTACTGCAAATCCTTACAGTGAAATCTTTGACAGAGTTGGAAGGTCAGTCGTTATGTACTGATAGAGAATGTTACTAATTTTATTGCATCTATAACCTATATAAAAAAAAATTCAATTTCAAGCTGCCAAAAATAATAAGTGTATGCGTGATATAGGAACTTATATTTATGGTTTGCCTGGATTTAATTTCACATTTAGGCCACTTTGTTCTAGATTCTGTAGCCTGGGAGACACTGGTGTTATTGCTCACTGTCTTTAACGAATTGCAAAATTGAACTTTCATTTTCTGATAAATCATTACAGAGAAATTTGGTGCTTCAATTGAGGCCCTTTCTGACTTAAAACAACTATTTGCACTTGCTGAGAAGTATGGTTATTCTGAATGGATCCAGTTTGATGCATCCATTGTACGTGGCTTAGCCTACTACACAGGGATTGTTTTTGAGGTACATTATATATCCAGGACATGCATCTTTTATGTGTTATTAGTGGGATTAATTGGGTTTCAACTGATATTCATGTAATGCTTCTTCAGGGATTTGATCGAGAACGAAAGCTGAGAGCTATTTGTGGTGGTGGACGATATGACAGGCTACTTTCTACTTTTGGAGGTGATGACATCCCAGCTTGTGGCTTTGGCTTTGGTGATGCAGTCATTATAGAAGTGAGTACAATTTATAACCATCTGAAAATGATCCTTTTTCATTTTGTCATCTCCACCTAACCCCGCCCCACCCCTTGCTCGGGGTTATACAGTTGTTGAAGGAGAGAGGACTTCTCCCAGAACTTAACCCCCAGGTAGAAAACATCGTCTGCTCGCTTGATCCGGATCTTCAGGGTGCAGCATCTTTGGTTGCTGCTAAACTCAGGGAGAAGGGCCAAAGTGTTGACTTGGTTTTGGAAAATAAACCACTTAAATGGTAAGTCATTTCTTGATGCAACATATCTCTGATTTATAATTATCGAATTCTCGTAACCAACATTTATGTCCAACAACACGAGCTTCATATTTGTTTAATACCCTTTATATATACATATATGTATTCTTGGCTTAAATTTTACAGGGTATTTAAAAGAGCATCAAGAATAAATGCTCAAAGATTGATAATAGTTGGGAGTTCAGAGTGGGAAAAAGGTATGGTTGGTGTCAAAATCCTTTCATCAGGGGAACAGTACGAGGTTAGAGTTGATGAACTTGCATGATTCTAGTTTACAAGGCTTTAATGAATCTTTTGGACATAGTTGATGAACTTTAATATTATTTTTAAAAATAAATTATTGTGGTCCTCATGTATGAGTATTGTTATCATATCAATACTTTTAGCCGTTGTAGTTCATTAGAAAGCGTATGTATTTTGTTTTGTCACTATAGATTTGAGAAGAAATAGAATCTTTTTTCTCGATCCGTTACTTTTCACCCTTTTCAAAATAGTGCTTAAAAGATTATCAGATGAATCTAGTTCCAATTGTTTTTTATACGTACTAAATTTGTTCCAAAAGTTGGAAAAAAATCTCAAAACGATGCCAATTTTGGTTAACTTCGCTGGAATTGATCGCTCACATGTTGAGCACATGACCAGAAACGCCGTTCTTTTGTGGCCGATTTGAGATAAAAGAATTTTAAGTTCATAAGTTGGAGTGAATTTTTTTTGGATCCGCAACCCTTAGGGCATGTTTGTTTTGGGACTCACACGTCCTTGTTCTACTTCGGGATTTCACATCCGAATTTTTCCATCCAACTACACTCATCCCTAAAAATACATATACATCTTACTATTACATCCCATCCAACCACTCTTACACAATTTGTTTTGACATAAAGTTACATCTCATCCTACTCAAAATTTCAAAACAAACACACAATTACTATTTATCAGGATTTTCCCATCCAAAATTCCAGGGATTCTACATAATTCCAAAACAAAGACAAAGACATTACATATTGAGAATGGAAATAACTTTTCTAGTGGAATATATAATTATTAATCATTTTGTAGCTTTATAGTAGTGGAAAATAAGTTGTGGAATCATTTGAGTTTTTTCCACAAAGACAAGAAAAAAAGAAACAAAAGTATCAAACAAGTTACAAGTGCTTCTAGATCATGTAAGTGCGTCATCTTAAATTACTGTTCTGCCCTTTGCCAGCTCTAAACTTACTTGCTTGCTTGATTTCTACACTAGGGAAGAAGGGATCTCTCGAGAATCTATGCCTACTGCTTTAAAACCCCCTCCTTTTTTTTAAGTATATTCCCAACTCCTCACATTTTATTTCATAAATAAATATTCTCATTGTCTCATTTTATTATTTTCACTTTCTTTTTTTAAGTTAATTATACTTTCAATCTATCTAATTTAGATATATAAATTAATAAATATTTATTTAAAAAAATAAACATAATAAAATAATAAATTTGAATTTACAGAGTATTTTACTCCCTCCGTCCCGCTATAAACTTTCCCTTTTTTTTTTTTGGTGTTTTGATTAAGAAATATGATAAAATAATAGATAAAGTATAAGTGATGTGATGGTGAGAGAAAAAATAATACTCCGTAGATGGGTATTAGATGAAGTATGATAAAATAATAGATAAAGTAAAAGTGATGTAATTGGAAGAGAGAAAATAATATGCCAAAAATGGAATGAGAAACTTATAGTGGAATGTAGGGAATAATATATATTGGTGAAGAAACATAATTGTCTTAAATTTTAGTAGTTAAGAAAAGAAATCCATGGTAGGTCCAACAAAAACTTCAACGACCTAATCGTTGCAATGTCATTCGTATATCTGCCTCAACAACTACTATCATTTTCTTCTTTAAGTCGTAACTACAGGTTTTACTTCCCCTCAAAAAAAAAAAAAAATCCAGGTTTTACTATATTTTCTTACTCTTAGTGCCTTTAATTTAACTAGTATGTTCTATTATTAGAAAATCTAGTTAGGAGCTGCAATCTCAAAATATTGGGTTCATTCGAAGATATGAACAAATTATTAGTGTAAGTTTATTTATCTATGAGTATAACTGGATCATCACGAGTCTGAATCATTTAGTAAATTAAATAAAACATCATATTGGTAATGTATATGTCAATAAATCATTTTGTATCCTGGTTGCAAGCCCATCTTATTTTATGCTCTTAAATACATAAACTATGTATTGATATAGAAATTTATTGGTAAACATTTTGTTTATGATTTAAATTATAAAAAGGAAAGACACATAAATCCATCTTTTTTTACAATTTTTTAATTGGAAGTATTAAATTTACATTTATACACAACAGAAAACAGACAGAAATTTCTAGTTTTTTTTTTTCTTTTTTTTTTTCTCTGGGTACAATTAATTACCAATTCAAACTTTGTTACATATAGTTTTGAATCATATATATAACGAAGTTGTGGGCCCGTGATATTAATATGATATCAACTCTTCATTGTTGAAAAATAAAATAGGGGTCATGCAATTCAAATTATGAGATTTGACTTTTTTTTTGGAATTTTTTTTTAGTATTAGTTTTATTGAACATTAGTAGTTGTTTAATATTTAATTGATTTTACTTAGCAATAGTTATTTTTATGCACACAAATGCTTTTTTTTTTTTTAAATTATACCATCCTATTTCTGTCATATTCACATGTAAGTTTGGGCACAGTTGTAAATTATGTCGTGAGTTCTTTCAAAATTATTTTCTCTATATCAACAATTTTTTTTAATTTTTTTTTTTTTCTAAAATTCAAATTCATGAAATAACCTATGTACACCCCTTCCCCAAATACAAATTACTCCTAAATCAAGATATGTATGGTCTTTGAGTACCTGTCAAAATTATTATAGAAAAATGTATGAGGACTTCACGTTATAAACAAAAATCCCCCTCATCAATTATAATTTATTACCCCCTCCATCCATTTTTATAATTTAATTTTCTTTTCTCTTTCTGTCAAATTCTATACTTGTTAAATTTTACAATAAATGATCGTTATAATTTTTTTTTTAACAGAATTAAAAAAAAAGGTATTTATTGATAAATTTAAAAATTGAAAGAAATTATACAAAAAAAAAACTAAAATATCATTTAATTATATATAAAAATAAAATGTTAAAACAAAAATAATTCACACTCTCTCATACACTACTCTATTTTCACCCATAAATTTCCATTTCCAGTTTGAACAAAGAGGACAAGATGGTCATTTACATAGAAGAACCTTTATGTGTCAACGTTCCAGATAAGCGGCGGAGGAAAAGGAAAGTCGGTCTTAATTATTGTGTTCATTCCAAGAGGAAATTTTATTTTTAGTCATATAAGTTTGAGATTTTCTAAAATAAATCCTTTAAGTTTGAACTTTACAAAATACGTCCTTTAACTTTCAATTTTAATCCTTTTTTACAACAATTTTAATCCTTTATGTTTTGAAGAATTAGAATTTGCCACATATATTTAAAAAATGCCACATCATCATGCCACATCACTCTCTCCTCTATATATATATATATATATTTTTTTAAATAGAGCTAATAACACCCCAAAATATTCTATACACACTTTATAATTTTAAATATAAATATAGATGTATATAAAATGACTAAGTAACCCTTATATAAATAAAGAGAAAAATAATTTTAAAAAATAACTTGAAAAAATGTAATTAAAATTTAAAAGTATTTTTATTTAATTTTCTTAATATTTATTTTTGATTGAGTTGTTTTTCTTTCATTTTTTATTTTATTTAGTTTTTTAGAAAATTGAATCATTAATTGATATTTTTAATTTAATTATTTTATAAAATTTATTTGATTTATTTAGTTTTTTGGATTTAATTGATTTTTTCATTCATATATTTTTTAATATTTGGTTGATTTTTTAAAATATTTTCAATTTTTTTTAGTTTTTCGTATTATTGAATATATTTTTAATTAATTTTTAAAATTTATATATAGTTTTAATGATTTGGTTGAATTTTAAATTATATTTTTTGTTTTTATTCAATTTAAATTTGTTTTGAGGGATAAAGGGTAATTAGAAAAGAATTGGGATGTGTTTAGCCATAAAAATTGGTTTTTAAATATTACGGAGTAGTGGGGTGTGTATAACATTTGAGGTTTGTATACATATTTTATGGGATGTTAGTAGCCTCACAAATATATATATATATATATATATATATCTACTCCAAACTAATTAATCATTCTTCTATATATATGAAAAAAATAAAAAAATTCACTACATCTACTCCAAACTAATTAATTTATTTATTTGAAATATATTTATTTCTTATAAGTATTTGATAAAATGATTATATTATCATTAAATTTAGTTATACGTTTCAATTAATAAAGGAAAATAAGATTGACATAATTAACATCGATCATTCATAACTGCAAAACTCTTTTTGATTTCGTTTCATATTTTTTCAAGTTATTTTTTTAAAAATATTTTAGTACTCTTTATTTATGTAAGAGTTACTTAGTCATTTTATATACATCTATTTTTGTATTTAAAATTATGGGGTGTGTATAGAATATTTTGGGGTGTTATTAGCTCTACTTTTTTTAAATATATATAGAGGAGAGAGTGATGTGGCATTTTTTAATACATGTGGCAAATTCTAATTCCTTCAAAACACAAAGGATTAAATTTGATGTAAAAAATGATTAAAATTGAAAGGTAAATGACGTATTTTGTAAAGTTGAAACTTAAAGGATTTATTTTGGAAAATCTCAAACTTATAGGACTAAAAATAAAATTTCCTCTCATTCCAACGCAAATATCTTTAATTGTAATCAAGCCCCTATAAACCTTGAAATTCCATGAGGACCCACCTACTACACCAGATAGAACACTGTTTCTTTTTAAATTATACTCTCTCCCCCGTACAAGAAAAGGGTGTTTGGTTTATAAAAATAGTCACATTTGACTTATGTATTAAAAAAAATTAATAAATGTGATCACATTTAATTAATATATCTATTTTATTCATAAATTTGATGTAAATTTTAAAGTAGTTGAATATTAAGAGTAATTATGAAGTGGATTTAGTTGGTGTTTTCAAATTCTATAAATGCTTTCAGAATTACTTTTTTTTTTTTAAAGGCCCTCTCACAACTTTTACTTTTAAGAAATGCTTTTAAGTTGTTTATAAAGTTTGCAAACACCCCCTTAATTAAGGGTTAAATTGTCAATAAAACATTTAATACTTAAGTAAAAGAGAAAATGTGGCTATAATTTAGATATCCAAAAAATGAAAACGTGACTATCTATGTGAAACGGAGAAAGTAGTTAAATTTTGAGTATATTTTCTACTTTATTTATTAAGTAGATTGAATATCTACCAACAATATTATTTTATTGGTTAATCCACTTATTTTTTTTATAATTAAAATATAATTTTTTAAAAAATATGTATAAAAAAAATGAGACACTTTTAATGAACAAATGGAATAGTAATTCACTTTATTTTTACTTTAACATTTTTATCTAAAATACAATTGTTGGAAATAATCATTAATATTGATAATTAACCTTTTATTTTATTTTATTTGCGGTACTCTCTAATACTACAATTGAAATTACAATTTCTCTAATACTACAATTGAAATTACAATTTCTCCAATGCACGAGTAATATATTTTGATAATTAATTAATATTAAATTTATTAATTATGAATATGAGATCTTTAATTCAATATATCACATGTGAAATTGTAATGAAAACGTTGTTGCAATTTAGAAATTTGATAAGAAAAAGTTGAGATTTCTATTTTTGAAACGTGATTTTAGTGGAAAAATAATTTCTATTTTTAGAAGACTTTTTTTTGTATTTGTATGTTTACATTATTACGTCAAATGTCTTGAACTCTGACGTAATCATCATAATACGAACTAACTTTCAATTAACACATTGTTAACTAACCAAATAAAATCTTACTCCTCCCATTTTTTTTTTATAAGATGTTTTAGATTTTTTTTTGGTATAAATATAAGATATTTTAGATTACAATATTTATTTCAATTAGGCTCTCCCTTAACTTTGTAAAGAATTGAAATTTAATAGTATGTATTATGGAATGAAATTAATGTAATTAGAAATCTACTTTATTATCCAAGGGGTATATTTGTCAAAACATACACTTTCTTAATTCTAATAAATTACTCTAAAACATCTTATAAAAAAACGGAGGGAGTATTATTTTTATTTGTTAATTTTTTAATCTTTCTTGCATTCGATAACAACACCTTAATTATAAAACGAAAATTAAAAATAGTAAGTGGAATGGAAAATATGTTTGATAACTGGAGTGCAATTACAAATAACTAAAGGGGGTTGTTGCACTTGCACCATAACTATAATAAGTATGAATATGAAAAGTAATCAAGAAAAGCATTAAAAAAAGGGGCGAGGCTTTGAAAATGGAAAATATGCTTACAATGAAAATGACTCAAAGCTTGGAATGATCTGAACGTCACGTCTCTCAATCGCCATAAACAAATCATAAAACCATTAAACAAAGAAGCTTAACCAGTTACTGCACCCCTGGAAGTTTGTGCTTGACAGAGCCTCCATTCAAGGGGAGAGATTTCAAGAATTAACCTCTCAAAAGTCAAAAATTTCCAATCTTTATCTCTTGTAGCTTCAAAAACCAGTTTTTCTTTCGCTTTGACTAGATATTAGAATCTGGGGTTCGTTCCGTTTTTCAAAATTCAGCAATTTTTCGCTGTCTTGGTGGCTTCAAGTTTTACTCACATATTTTGGAAGTTTATGTGAAAAGGGATTTTGTTTATTCAAAAAGGGTCGGCTTTGCGCGTTTGATTTGTTGTATTTGAGCTGAGGTTGGAGTTCTTTTCTTTGTATTTTCCAAGTTTTTTGCATTAATTTGAGGCCCACAACTACTAGATTTCAAATTCGTTTTTCCTTTCTTTTATAGGACTTTTGTGGTTTATATATAAACTTATGAGACGGTGATGGTGATTTATGGGTAGTAGTACGAGGGTCAAATTTGGTACAGAAAGTATTGCTACTGGGATGCCAAGCTTCATTTCTCAGACACCTGTTTCCAATCCCATGTAATTTTCTTCATCGATTTTTAAGTCTTTTTCAGTGTATGGGTTGCCTTTTTGATTGAATATTATGGTTGAAACAGTTACTTTGTATCCCTTTCTTGTTCTGATGATTTATAATTGTTTGGTTGGTGGTTATAGTTGTTGGTTTGACTTTTATATGCTATGGAGATAAACTCGTGAAAGTACCTTTGTAGTTTGTGAGAGAGCTGATATTTTGTTGTGATTTTAAACGGTAGAATGAAAGAAACTAAAAGTGGTTTGTAGTTTTTTTTTTGGTTTAAAAACTGGTTAGTAGGAAAGAATAAGGATTAATGAAGTTATAAGGATTTACTATTGGCCTGATTTAATGCTATTTCACTGTGTTGGTATTGAACTTCATAATGGCCACGACCGTGTCATTGTGTTGGTGTAGTCATTGTTGGAGTTGGTGTAGGTCATTATTGGAGTTGGTTCAGTCAAATTTCTTTCACCCCAAGTGATTTTTCTGCATTTATGTTTGTAGTGGTTTTCTCAATTTCTTGCTTGTCCTTGAGCTAGGATTAAAGCTTTCCTTTTGAGATTTATTCGAAGTGGTCAAATGGTGATCAGGGTTGATTTTACATATAAGAGAAGTATGAGTTTTTGATATATTAATAGCAAGCATAATGGTTGGGAAACTACAATAGACTTCCTCTTTTACCATTATTTTTTATCTCCAGCAACATAAGAGCCGTTGTTCAATGCTAAAAGCGGGTTAGGTAGAAGGGGTATTCGTATATTAAGAAGCTACTAGGTTAATAGCAGCTAATTATCGTTTCAACTATGATGATTCATATGCTTTCTGATGATATAATTGAGATGTTGCATTAATTAAAGCAAATTGCTTCAGGTATTAGTAGAATGAATGTAAACATCAATGCTGGCAAATTATTGTTTGTCTTCGAGATACCTAGCTTGTTTTGACTTCGTTAAGAAATTCGTCTTGTGGTTCTGAAATTTTCATCTTTGATCAAGTGTCAAATTTACTTGAAAACCAAGTGGAATTAACTTTCTAAACCAGCTGGACAGAAAGGAATTTTGTATAGTTGTCAAAATTGTCTTGCATGTTGCTATTATAGTTTGGTAGTTTATGGGAAGTTGAACTTTTGGACTGTAGGGGTACAGAAGGAAATGCAACGCAATCGTCCCAAGTTTCTAATTACGGGGTCCTTGAGCAATATCTAGGATTCCGAATTGGCGATCCTACTAATATCAGCCGAAGTATGTCTCCAGTACATTGTTTCCTTTTTCTACATTTATTTAGAATAAATTGAAAATAATATTTTGTCTCTCCTATATCTCTTGCATATGTCAATTGTCATCTGAAAATGTTTGCCTAACTCAGGTCCAGCATTTAATCCTAATATGAATACTCAAACAGTGGGCCCTGATCAACAATCTGACATATTTAATAAGGTAATCATCACTTTTTTCTTTTTTTTTTGAAATTTTGTCAGTTTTTGCACCTGATATCCCTTTGTCATGCAGAATTTTGCTTCAACCAACACAAGTTTTTCAGCCGCTCTTATGGGCTCTCAATTGCAGAAGGGGCCACTGCAGAACCTCGTTTCTACATCTGGAGCTCAACATGAGAACTGGGGAGAATCGAACATGGCAGAATCCAGTTCCCGAACTGATACTTCGACTGATGTGGATCCAGAGGACAAACACCAAAAGGTAATTGGTCTCAATCCTTCCTGCTGTTGTATTTCTTGAGGATCATCTTCATCATTATAGACGAAATCTCCTTTTTTGTTGAATATTGAGCCTGATCTTTGTGCTCCCTTTGCAGTTCAATATGGGTCAGTCAGGTGTTGCAGTTTCAGATTCAAGTGATAAATCAAAAGAAAAAACATCAGATCAGAAGGTTACACCTTTACATTAGTTGTCAGTTCATCGTGTTCATAAACAGCTCTTTAATTCATTCTCATGATATTATATCCAGACTCTGCGAAGGCTTGCTCAAAACCGTGAAGCTGCTAGGAAGAGCAGACTGAGAAAGAAAGTAGGTTTTCTCCCTGATATCGAAATTTGGAATCTTTGATCGAAACTTAAATTAAAGAAAATGTTACTAACTAGCTTCATCATTCACTTCCCAGGCCTATGTGCAACAGCTGGAGAACAGCCGACTGAAGCTAACTTCACTTGAGCAGGAACTACAACGAGCACGTCAGCAGGGCATTTTCATTTCGAGCTCAGGAGGAGATCAATCTCATTCTGGGAGTGCCAACGGTTCGATTTCATTTACTGCCTAGTTGTTAATTTTGTGTTTATTTAATCCACACTCGAATTATGCTTCTGTCTTGTTCTATTAAAACTTGATTCATTTACTGCCTAGCTGTTGTTAATTTTGTCATTATGTTTCTGTCTTGTTCTATTAAAAACTCTCTCTCCCATTATAGTGTTAGTTTAGTTGTTGAAGTTATAATGCTATTGCAGGGGCGTTGGCTTTTGATGTGGAATATGCACGGTGGGTGGAAGAGCAGAGTAAACAGATAACCGAGCTGAGAACAGCAGTTAATTCACATGCAAGCGACACTGAACTCCGTTTGATTGTGGAAAATGTGACGACTCATTACAACGACATTTTCAGGCTGAAAGGTAACGCAGCCAAGGCTGATGTATTCCACATCTTATCAGGAATGTGGAAAACACCTGCTGAAAGGTGTTTTTTGTGGATTGGTGGTTTCCGTCCATCTGAGCTTCTCAAGGTCCGTTCGCCTCATTTTACAATTTGTACTAGCAATTTACATCCAATGTGTATATAAGAATTACTATTTCTTAATAGCACATAAATAAATTATACTCCACTAGTAGTTTATTTATTAGAAAGCCTATTATGGGTTAATGTGTCTTCAATTTTCTTTCTAGTGTGCCTTTGATGTTTGGTTTGCATTTTTCCTATCGCAAGTAAACTTCCTTTGCCACTTGTACGTAATATGAACTCAACTAAAATTAGCAAAAACTGTTTATTGAATGTATCAGCAGGCGAATAATATGATCCTGCTTACTGGTAAATTTGAAATATGTGATGCATAATTATGCATGTTGGGTTATTTACGCGTATTTGATGGGAATGCAGCTTCTTGTGAACCAGCTGGAGCCTCTCACGGAGCAGCAGCTGACGGGGATTTACAATTTGCGGGAATCATCGCACCAGGCAGAGGACGCGCTTTCACAGGGTATGGATGCGTTACAGCAATCACTAGCTGAGACATTAGCCAATGGTTCTTCCGGACCCGAAGGTTCGTCTGGAAACGTCGCTAATTATATGGGTCAGATGGCCATGGCCATGGGCAAGTTGGGCACTCTTGAAGGTTTTCTGCGACAGGTAATAAAACTACTCCATTCAGATACAGCCACCCGACTTTGGCTATAAAAAGACTAAAATACCCTTTTTGTAAAAGACGAAGTTTTGTCTCTCGAATTCTCAACGTGATAGTGGAGATAGTGGATTTCTCGATCGAGCATGTGATGTATTGTTTTCAATATTCTGCTTATTATCTCCTTAAGTTTGTTTTCGTTTTGTTGTACTAGGCTGATAACTTGCGGCAACAAACTCTACAACAAATGCACCGAGTATTGACGACCCGACAATCAGCCAGAGCGCTGCTCTTGATACACGATTACTTCTCAAGGCTTCGAGCCCTGAGCTCTCTATGGCTGGCTAGGCCACGTGAATGAGATGCCCCTGAAATTGGTTGACGTAATCTCAGGGCTCGCTGATGGATGGACATGGTACATTGCTCGTCTCATCCAAACGTGGAAACGAGCTGACCTTACGAGGGTTTGTAGGATCATCTGTTGTAAGAATATCATGTACAATTCCTGCTAAGGTGGTGTATATGTCAAAAGTGGAGAGGAATCAATAATGTGATTGTTATGTTCGTATTTGCTAGAGCAATATAGGAGGATATATATATGTAAAGGAATGTTAGATTATAAATTATTGCTTGACTGATTTACTTGCACTTGCTTTTTTAATTTTTTTACTTGCAGGGGGCTTCAATTTTCTAAAACCTGGAGTTGGCAATTGTACCATCTTCTTATTTAACATCAAACAGTAAATTGAAATTTACAGCACAATACTTTATTTCAAATATTTTCAAGCCTCCTTTCAAAAACAAACGAAGAAAAAGAAAAAAGAAGGGGTTAGCTTATAATCATCCTCACCGAGCTTTTAATTTTAAATTGGAATCAATAATTCGATAATGTGTTATGTCTCCAAAGGTAAAACGACTTTGATCTCTAGGTTGAACTGAGCAACAACAAACGTACGTGGGTATAGTGAACTGAGCAGAAAAGATTTTGAATTCTGGGAGGTGGGTGAAACTCGTGGTACATGAGCATTCAACAGCTTGAAAATTACGTAACGTCCAGCTTCATCGAAAAGGCTGAGTTTTTTGAATTCGAATTCTAAAACTTTAGGGCATGTTTGTTTTGGGATTATGTAGGATGGGGGAGATGGGGATGGAGAAATTCTAGATGGAGAAATTCTGATGAATAGTGATTGTGTATGTTTGTTTTGGGATGTTGAGTAGGATGAAATGTTACTTTATATCAAATCAATTGTGTAAGAGTGTGTGGTGTTGTATTATTTTATATAACTTTATGTCAAATCAATTAGTAAGAGTGAGTGATGTTATAATATTATAATAGTAGAATATATAGATATTTTTAGGGGTGAATGTAATTGGATGTTGAAATCCGAACTAGAACAAGACGGGGGACGTTACGTCCCACGTCTGGACGTGTGAGTCCCAAAACAAACATGCCCTTATGGCTTCTAGATTCTTCCGAAAATATCATCTAATTAAAGTGTTAAGACTTGGCTCATATATAACTGAATGGTACGGCCCAATTGCAAATGGATTTTTGGAGTTTCTAGTTCCCTAAAAAGATAGGTGGGCCATTTGTCAAATTCAAAGGCCGGGTTGATTTACCATAGTTAACACTTGAATGTTTAAAAAACCTTATAAATTTTCCATGCATGTGAGATGTTTAATTTCTAAAAGATTAACGTGTTTAAGTTACCCATCTAATACGGCAATACTCATAGTTGACGTCCTCCATGAGCACTTTAATTAATATTTAAAAGGCTTTCATTCATTCAATTCCTTTGTAAACTTTTTTCCATGCATGTCATTATTATTACTCCATTATTTAATTCTAAAAAATGTGTAACCATCCATCCATCCATCTTTATAAATTAATTTACAACGTACTCATTGAAAATTCGGTTTAATTAATAATTATATTCCGGAAAATGAGTACGTTTTAATTAGTTACAGCTAGTATATAGTATTTAATTAAATGAAAATGAAAATTAAAGGTGGCCGGTGTTGTTGCTCGATCATCGATATATATAATTAAGTAGTTGACTTCATTAATATTAATCAGATTACATTACAGATCGCATAACGTACGTACATGCAATGGTAATTACTTTTTCACACTTTGTCGCATTTTTGAACACAATCGGCTAGAGTAGTGGCGGTGTCGTGCGCTACTATGCATCCACCGGAATCCCCTGCAGTGCAAGCTTGCGACACTGTTAAAGCGAAATCTCTTATACATTTGTTAGAGCATTGGAGCTTCCTCAATGGATTTGCCGAGTTGTTGGAGAGATCATCCTTATGATCATTATCATACTCATCATAGTTATAGTTAACATGTCTCCCAGCTGGAAGAACTTTGACCGAAGTCGTAACAACGGCTGCAGACGCCGCCGCACAAATGATCACACAACAAACAGCTGCCACTACCACATGAATCATCAACTTCTTCATTCCTAGCTAGCTATATATATGTCTTTTGATATGATCGATCGAGCTAGCTAGTATTAGTATATATACACCCATCCACCTTAATAATTAAACTCAATACTATATGTTAACGTGCAACCACTACTAATCCAGCTACCTAGTTTAAATTACTTAATGACAACTAGCTAGTTCCTGGATGGCGAAATTTCGATGTGTTTGTTTATTTTGAGATGTAACGTTAATTATGTCAAATCAATTGCATGTGTAAGCTGAGTTAATGTAATATACTACTCCCTCTAATTAGTCTCATTTGCCTTATAATATTCTTTGTCCTTCACTTATTAAAAAAAATGAAGGAAATAAGTAAGATTTGTAAATGAATTGGGTTATGTATATAAAATATGTGATAAATTTTAAAAAAATTGTGGGTTATTTTTCCATTATGTTCTTCATACGGAGTATATGTTAAGATTTCGATATTTTTAAAAAAAAATAAGATACGGAGGAGAAGTGAGGATCAGATAATTTATTTCATACAATAATTAATAAATCAAATGAATATTTCCAGATTTAATTACAGGAGCTTTCGTGCCCTGCATTAACCCCATTATTTAAGGACATAAAATCAAGGTGAGGAGGATTTGCCGACCTGTTTAGGATCGGATTTTAATTGACAAACTCATACTCCTCCGTTGGGTTGTATTTTTGAATTAGATTGAGGATTTAATTTGAGAATACATTTTAAATTAAAGTATTTAAAATTACACGATTTTACGAATTTAAAATTCTCTCAATTTTAACTTAAAAAATGTGACACAAATCTAAATATTTAAAGGGTGGCACTAAGCATTCAGAATTTGGAAGTTCACTCCCCACCCCCGCAAAATGTCAATTATACCCTGGCTGAATATTATACTCTATTTTTTTTTTAATTATTGTGTTTAGTGTGTTAATTATTTTATAATTATTTGTGATTTTTTTCCCTTAATTAATTATGTTTTTTTTTCCGATTAATTCAAGCGAGCTGTGCGAATGATGGTGTCGAACACAGATCGAATTGTTAGGCTTGAATCGCAATTTGAATCGATGGAAAATCGAGTGATTTCAGTGGAGAAAGGAATGGATGATTTGCAGAAGGATCAGACGGATGGAAGAAATGAGTTGTTGAAACGCTTTGATCAACAAGCGAAGGAGTAGAGTAAAGAAGCGGAGCTGTTGCGAGAGCAATTGGCTGAGTTGTTCAAGCAATTGTGTTCGATAAGAAGAAAGATGGAACTTGGAGGTTTTGTGTAGACTACAAGAGATTGAACACCATTACAGTGAAGGAAAGCTACTCTATTCCTTTAATTGAGGACTTGCTTGATGAGCTAGGTCAAGCCAAGGTGTTTTCTAAGAAAGATCTTAGAGCTGGTTACCAACATATCAGGGTTCACCCACCTGATATCCAAAAGACAATTTTTGCCACTATCTCTAGCTTATATGAATTTGTTGTGATGCTTTTTGGATTGACCAATGCACCAGCAACATTCCAGGCTATTATGAATAAGGTGTTTGCAACTTTTCTGAGGGAATATGTCCTAATTTTCTTTGATGATATTCTGATATACAACAATAGTATGGTGGAGCACAAAGTCCATTTGAGGAGAGTGTTAGAAGTTTTGGTGGAGCACACACTGAAAGCCAAGGCTTCCAAGTGTGTTTTTGGGGTGGACCAAGTGGAATACCTGGGGCATATAATATCTACTGAAGGAGTGCAAGCTGATCTTAACAAACTCAAGGTGATGCAAGATTGGCCAACACCTAAGACCCTGAAGGAGTTAAAGGGGGTTTCTTGTGCTGATAGGGTACTATAGGAAGTTCATCAGGCACTTTGGCATTATTGCCAAACCCCTGACCTTCCTGACTAAGAAGGGGCAGTTCAAATGGAGTGATGAAGCAGATTCTGCTTTCAAGGCACTTAAGATGGCTATGGTGTACCGGCACCTATTTTACAGCTACCAGATTTCAATGTTCAATTTGTGGTGGAGACAGATGCTTGCTATGGAGGTATTGGGGCGACGGCGGCTGCTGTAAAATTAGGGTTAGGGTTTTATGAAAAATTAGGGTTAAGGTTTTGAGGGGAGTGTATGTATCTATAACAATTTACTAAAAGGGCAAATATTGTATTTTACATACATATTTAATTAATAAATGGAAGGGGGAGTGCATTAAACAAAGTTGAAGGGGTATATACCCCACGCTATATGATAAATACACACCCCCTTCTTTATTCCCCATTTAAACCCTAAACCATTTTCTTTCCCCCACAACAGCCACCGCCGCCCAAATCGACGCCGCTCGATGTTCGACGCCCTGTCGCCGCCCAGCGCTCCCCCCTCTTCTTCTTCTTCTTCGTTTTTTTTTTTTTTTTTGTAATTTCAGATCTGTAATTTGATAGGGAGGGCCATGGAAGTCGGCCACACAGCGCCGCGCCGTGGCCACCCCCACCGCCCTGAGCGCTCCTCCATCCCTCTCTTTCTCTCCTCTTCTTCTTCTTTATTTTTATTTTATTTCTGTTCTGCACATGGAGGTCGGCCACACAGCGCCGCCGTGTCGCGGCCACCCCTGCCTTGATTCTTCACCTTCGTCTCCGCTGAGCACAAGCCGTCGTGTCGTGCGTTTATTGTAATTTTTTAAAAATAATTTTCGACAATAATGAATCGACCTAAAACACTCTCGTCGACAACAATTTGTGAACGAGGGTGTTTTTGGTCGATTCATTATCGTCGAAAATTCCAATTTTTTATTTTATTTTTTATTTTGGTCGACAAACTAGTGTCGACCTGGTTTTTTTTAGAAAAATTCTAAGTTTGGTGGTGGTTGTTGGTGGTGGGGATGCAGCGACTGCCGGAGGTGGGGCGGCGGTGGTGGCGGCTGCTCATTTTCCAATTAGGGTTAGGTTTATAATTAGGGTTAAAATTGTAGGGGAGTGCATTTATCTTGTATTTTATTGTATTTTTTACTAAAAGGGAAAAATAGGAATTTTACTTGAATATTTAATTAATAAAAGTGGAGAGGGAGTGCATCTAACAAAGCTGGAGGGGTATATACCCCACGCCTTTCTGAAAATAAAGGAAGCCCAAAACTGTATTAACTGAAGCAAACCCAAACCCAAACCCATGCCCAAGCCCAAGCCCGTAAGATTTATTCATCTCCAAAAAAAAAAAACACCGTCGAAGGGAGGAGAAAAGCTCTTTAGACCAGCTACAGACCGGAGAGAACTAACCCTTATTTGCGGCTTCTCCGCGCCGGCGAGCCCTTGGCGGTAATTCATTGATTTTGTTATCAACTTTCAATTCTCTTTCTGCTGAATTATCGAAACTGAATCCTTTTCATATGACATTTATTTTTGGATTGTTGGATATGCTGAAGAATTGCTCAATTCCCATATAAATGTATGAGAAATCGCGGATAAAGTTTGTGAGAATATAACTTTGATGTTTCGACTGCGAACATTGAATAAGTTGAAGTATTTGTGTAGCTGATAGTAGTACTTTAAACACAGTTAATTTAAAATTAGATTGGGGGTAAGCATAACTAGACATGGTATTGAGACATTTTTTCAGCAGATATAATTTGAGGGCAATTTCATGTTTCACCTGTAGCATACAGGGAATTCTTATGCTTAAAGTGCTGTAACTGCATTAATATTTTTTATCCCCACCCCCCTCCAACGAACTAAACTAATCCTAAGCTTTTTGTTCACAGAATACAAAAACTTCACCTGTAAACAAAATGCCGATCATGCATCGACCTATGGCTGCACTTTTGATCTTTACTGGGCTTAATGTTGTTTTGATACAAACAGTAGAACCTGTTTATGATTTCGTTTGCTTTCTTCCGTACTGGGAAAGGAGGGTATGTATCTTGTAATTGCTATGCTTTTACCCTTGCTGTCAAATTTTGAGAATGGAAATGATCTCCTATGTGCAATAAATTTGCTTTTATGTCATTTCTAGATTCTTTCTTCCTCTTGACTAGTTTACGTCTTCCTCTGTGTTAATCTGCCTAGTACTCGTTTCCATGCTTCATTCATCTTGTTTCTAGACTGCTTATCATGCACACTTATTTTTCTGAAGAGTTTGTATTATGGCTCTTGAATGTCTGATCAGCTGAAAAGTGAAGTTTAATTAGTATGTATTCATAATCATGCTATATCGCACCTGGTGTTTTCTTCAATGACTGGCTTTACTTTTTATATAGTATTTGTCTGCATTTGTAATGTTGAAGTTCAATGTGGTGTACATTCTTATATAGATTCTACAGGGATCTTATTGCCATTTTTTAAAACTTTTTAGTGATCCTTCATTTTTTTTCTCTGTTTTCACTTGCTTATCCTTGATTTTATACAGAGAGAACGTCGGCGCCAAGAACGTGAAGCTGCCTCTGCCAATGGTGCTGGATCATCTTAAATTACAGAATTGGGGATTTATGACTGCTCTTTGTCATTGTTCCTAATACTTATTGTGGATGCATCTTGAGGTAAGCATTGCTGTTCGATGCAAATGATTGTAAATGTATTTAAGTTATCTCGCAAGAGTGGAATATGAAAGAAGCTGATTAATAATCTTTTGAGATATTTCGGTGACTTGTGAGTACTTCATGCTGTTATATTAGAATGCTCTTTGGCTGAATATCTTTTGCATCTCTTCTCCTATTCTATGAGACGTGGAGTACTGTGTTTGTGCTGAAATATATGATCTGACTCACATGTAATATAACTTTCTTTACCTGATTGCAGGTCAGGAAATTGTAATTTATTAGGTGTCACTAATCAATATAATAACGACTATTCATTGGCAACAAAGGGTATCATGTGGAACATCTGGATTCAGTTCTAAAATTGTCTGCTCATTCTTGTTGCCTTAGAGTTGTTTGTGAAGGTGAATTTTGGAGCTTTTATTTGCAGTTTCTAATCCTGAAATCCTTTACTGTTCTGATTCGTGGATGTTAATCTTTTGTCAATTGTCTTCACCCTCTATCATGTGACTTCATCTTTGATATCAAATACTGTAGGGTACATGTGGTGGTAGTGGTCACACTATTATTTTCGATCCTTTGGATTCAACTGCTTCACATCAGTTGTTAGCTAGCGCCATCTGTTCTGATTGCACTTTTGTCCCTGTAAATTATCTCATTCCCTCTCGGTTGAGTCACTGTCATAGTGTCATCTTAGGTTTGCACTTTTTGGATCATTTCTATAGTTAATATCTCATTTTTGTAGAATAACATGGCCTTGTAAATTATCTTTGTCTTCATTTGACATTCCCTCCTAGTCGAGTCGCTGTTGTCTTAGGGGCCCTCATTTAAATTACCCTAGTTGCGTGGACTGAAACTGATGCTCTAGTTGGGCAGAGTGGGGGTGGGATGTGGATTGTACATCACCTAATAATGGCCCGAGTTTTTTCTTCCCACTAGAATCACTTAAATATGCTGCAAAATTAATGGTGCATGTAATATGCATCCTAGTTTCTACAGATCCTATTCTGCTTTCTATCTCAAGAATAAAATGTTTTGTCAGGATAGGTTCTCTAACCTTTTGAGCTCTAGCTTCAGCTTACCTGATCACGGACTCTATAGGCTCGAGTTTGACTCGTCTGAACTTGATTTCTTATATACTAGTACTGTATAGTTCAAGACACATAGCTCAGTTAACTCAAAAAAAAAAAAAAAAAAAAAAAGACAATAATCGATTTAAGTCTCCCCACCCTACCCAAAATTGGGGAATTTTGTTTATGTTCAGTTGTCAAATAGGACAACCATTTTCCATTGTCTCAAATAGTAGTATATGATGGAGTAACGTGGTTGTGTCTTATTGGGAAGAAAAAGTGATGAAAATCAGTTTGATTGTGAGAATTTTTTTTGTTTAATTTGAACTTAATTTGATTAGTTTGAATTGGCCCTACCTTAAAACATGTATTTATGTTTTCAATTAAAGCTTCACCTGCTGTGTTTATGTGTCTCATTATTCCTTCAAATTATATATATATATATATATATATATATATATATATTCGAACCTCCTTTTTAATATGTGTGTGTATGTGTATCAATAATCAATCCATTACTACATTATTTTATGTCCCACCAAATACTATATAATACTATATAATACAGTACCTGAACTTCCCATATTAGTCCTTAGCCGTACACGTTTGTCATATGCAATGGTACGATGGTATCAGCTCAATCATTATAAAATTTTGTCTTAGATTTTGATTTCTCCGAATACCATACTTGTAAATTTATGTACAAAGGAGGTCAATAGATTTTGGAGTTCAATTATCCAAGGGAAATAGGTGCCTGAATAGTAGGTAAGCTCGTTAATAGTTTATAAATGCTTGTGGTAATCTTCCCATGTTTGTATATAATTTAATTTTTTTAAATGGAATTTTAGGTAGGGGTTTTTATGATTTCCAATATTGGTACATATTGTTTGTTTTTTGTATAGGGTAAATACTTTTTTCCCCCTAGGTTGTACTAGTTTAGATTTTTTTTCTCTAAGTTTTTCGACTTTAAAATTAGTCATTGTTACTACTCCACGTTATTTTCCGTCTCAATCAAAGACTGGACACTTTTGAACGAACATTGTCATTATTTGAGTCTTTTGCACTATCAAAATTATCATCCCTACCTAACATATTATCATCCCTAGATTAGATGAGTTACTTCTATTTTTTTGTAAAATGACTAAAATATGAAAATTTGTAAATACGGAGGACCAACTTCAAAGTCCATAAATTTAAAAGAGCAAATGTATTTTCACTTTTTTATACCAGTTGAAATTGAGTTTCACAAGGAATTCAATATTGGGCTTCATCAAGGAAATTATTGCATCATTTTAAAAATATTTTTAACCCGGGTTATGAGGTATGACATTCAAGCAATATTAACCAACACCTTCTCATAAAAAGTTGTATATAAATTGAAATAATGTGGTATTTTCTTTATTCATGTGATTGTCTAGTGCAAGACTCGTGAGATGAGACGAACTCAATAACATCATTTTCTTGAGGTATGATCATCATCATCAATTGATTAAATTAACTTAAATAATTTAAAATATTACTGATGTAAGTATAAAGTATTATTGTTTAATAAATTGCCCATTATATTGTATATATAAATATATAATGAGTGAGTGACTATATGATTTTGCAATAAATAAAAAATACGATTATATAGGGGTAGTTTGGGAGTGCGTGTGGGAGAGGATAAGTAGATGAGATGGGGCATGGAATTAGGAATGACGCTTTCTCTTTACAAGGCACCGCATGTGCGCTCTCTAAGCTTTCTCTTGCATGTGCTCTTGTCCCTTTTTCTTGCTTTCTCTATCCGCTTTCTTTCTTTTTTATTATCACAATAATAATGACAAATAATATCACAACGAACCATTTTGACATATGTTGAATTTTGAACATTATTTTTTGCTGAAAATTGTTTATTAATATTAAAGTTTATAATTTTTTATTTTAAGAAATATTCAATTAAGTTCGGAACGAACCATTTTAACATATGTTCAATTGAGTTAAGAACAAAGATAGTACTCCATATAAGACGAAATTTCATTTGATTTTAACAGGAACATGCAAGTGGACGGTTGGATTGGTCTCCGAATTAGTCAATTCTTGAACTGAATACCGTGACGAAGTTTCATTTAATTATTAAATTTATAGGGTTTCAGAAGTTCCAAGTATTTCCGTGAAATCGTTTGACAGCAAGAATTACTTTGTCATAAGAATAATGATAATTAATTCCACTAATTCAGTGCACTTGCACCCACTATAGTTGCCATGTTGCCCTGCCCACATCACATTATTATTGGCTTCAAATTAATCATTGATCACATGCATTCTTACTACGTGCATTAGCTGTGTTTCATTTAGTGATATGATCATTATTGGGGTGTAAATTGTAATAGTAATTAAGTTGCAATTTGCAAAAACTTGGTTAGATGCACTTAATTATTGTATATGCTTGTGTCAAGTCACTCTCGAATCACATGCTTGTGTTTCCTTTCGAGTCTCTAATTATAGTTTAATTATGCTTTTCAGTTTCAACCTCATGACACAACATTCAGCTGAATATATCAATAGTCATTTTAATAAATTATACACACAGTCTATCTGATCGGTTCGATTTTCACTCTCTTGGCAATTTGGACGATAAAATTGACATAGGCGGGCAGACCTAAGCATTCATATATTATATATTTGATTTTTTGGAATATGAGTTCGATTCAGTTGATCGTGCACGCATTCTCAATGAGAAATGAAGCATCTGAGCAATACACATGACTTTTGCATGATGTATACAACTTTATTGTCCAATTCCATCATTTAAGGAGTGGAATATGCTTTTTTTGTTTTCAGCATTATTTTAGTTATTCTGTTTTGTGAATTAGGGTTTCATATTTATTGAATCAATAAATTTTGATAAATCGGAGTTTTGATAGACGTGATAGAAAAGAAATTGTCAGCAATTAAAAAAAAAGGTGGTGCCCAGACGATATCTGACTGAAATCTATCAGACTATCGATTTTTTACTTCAGCATCCTTGATATATATACATCATGTATACGCACATTTCGTGCTAACTATGAGATTCAAAACTAGAGTATTGCAAACATCAAATAATAATACAATACATTGATATTTAGAATGTATATAGAGATTTTTTATTTTTTTTTAATTAGAGTCTTGTATATATCTAAAAAAACGGGGAAGTTTGGTATTGAAAATTTATATAGGTTTTTTTTTTCTATACATTTCTTGGCAATTGGGATCATGTAAAGCAAAAAAAAAAAAAAAGGAGTATGAAACTTACTCTTTTTGTCTATTTGGAAATTGCAACGGTAAATTGTAGATAACTTTTGGACCACATACATTGTGGGTTACTAAACAAAATATTGCCGTTGTTATGTCATATTATCAATTTGTCAAAGAACGAAAATGACTTGTAAGATTGCTTTTTTTGGTGAAATTTTGTTTCATGATTTTGAATGGGAATTCCAATATTAAAGCTATTCCCAAACAAGCTCACAAAAACCTCAATTTCATAAATTCATGGAATTTTTTTTCTTCTAATGTGATTTCTATTATTAAAATGAGGAATCATATTTCTTTTCAACACACACATGTATGTGTGTGAATTTTTATAATTTGTCGTGCTTAATTAATCACTCTAAATCTTAGCACGAAAAACTTTATTTTCAATATCTATAGTTTTTGTTAGCGGCTAGTTAATACTATACTATAAGCCTAAAGTTTATGTTTTATTTTGATTTTTTTTTTAATTTTAAGATTTTACACTAGTTTTACTTTAGAAATTAAAATCTGGTTTAGAAAAATCATTCGTAACACATATAAATCTAATTTTATAAATTTCAATACAATTAACTCTTTCGTTACACTTTAATATATTTAAATCATAATTCAATCATTTGAATAAAACTCATAAATAGTATAATAATACAATATAATTTATTTTTACATATTTATTTAACATAAAATTAAATTAACATTTAAAATAAATGATAATTAAATAAATTAGGTGAGGGTTGAATACGGTAGGCTATAATAATAACTAAAAAAACAAGTGTTATATTGTGCATTAAAACTATGTTAGAAGAGAAGTAAATTATGAATATTGTAAATATGTTAAGTATTAGAGAATATAATAGAATTATATATTATAGAAATAGTATAATGTATTATAGGAATAATATAATATATTATAGGTAGCAATCTTTTATTTCTTTGTGTATATATTCCTATAATATTTTATTTCTTTATTTATCTATTTTCTTGTGTATGTATTCCTATTACCTATAATATATTATATTATTCCTATAATACATTATACTATTTCTATTATATTCTCTAATATTAAGACATGTTTAATAGAATTTGAAATTATATATCTAAATCGAGTTTGAAAAAGAAAAAGAAAATGAAATCAAAACATTGAATTTGTAAACCCAAAACAAACCTACCAAGTAAAATTACTATACCTAGGCATTATTCTAATTGGAGAAATCACCAACCAATTGACTAATATAGTAATATCAACACTCATTTGCTTCAACATCACTCTTCTAAGTAATAGTAACACAATTTTTAATTAATTTTGTAATTACACTTGTACCTAATAATTTTTTAATTAACCATTGGTGATGATAATTGCTGTACTATTGTCAATACATCGAACAATGCCCTGTCGCCACGTGGGAGATGTTAACTGAGCTGCGTTACAGAGAATAGAAACCTCTCTTAATTAGTGCATCATTAAACATTTAAACCCCCGCCTAAACTGCATCGCTCTATATAAACCCCGCCATTAAAACCCCAATTGCTTTCTCTCTCTACAGCAAATCACAACGCACACTGACAGACTCTCTTTCTCTCTCTAAGAGCAAACACATTTACACAGGGGCACGCACGTATATATCCACGCATTACAGCAGCTATCGAAACAAATCAGGAGAATTTATGGTGTGAAACAGTTTCCGAAATTTGGGGGAGTTTTGACTGAATTAATTACTAAGCTTACTCTGTAGCTGTGTTTGTGATTCAATGGGGAGTTATTCGAATTACGTTAATGGAGAATTGGAGCCGCAGAAGCTAACGCCGTCGCCTTCGTTCAAGGCGAAGAAGAAACCAGCCGCGGCCATATCCAGAGCCGGCTCGGAGATGGATGACATCATTACACTATTGCATGGCTCCGATCCAGTGCGCGTCGAGCTCACTCGCCTCGAAAACGAAGTCCGAGGTCCGTGTGTGTTTTATGTGTTGGGTTTTTTTTGCTAAATGTGTTTTCTACGATTTTATTTATTTATTTATGTTGGCCTATTGGGAAGGGGGGCTACAAGTTAAGTAGTGGTTGATTTGTTGGAAAATCAAGCGAAGTTTGCTTGAATAAGGGTTCTAATTTGGTGGCCGTTTTTTGTTTTCAAATCCCAATGGAGTACTTCTTCATTTTCAATTCGGAAAGCTTTTAGACTTTGATTTTATAATTTCTGGTTTTAGAGCTTCGGAATGACGTAATTAATGATTAATTTTTATAGATAAATTCATTAATTATAGACCTATAGTTTGGAGGTTCCTGAGAAGTTTAATAATTTGCTGTAATTGTGGGTTATGCTTCCTTTCCTCCATTGGAATGTAAAACAAAGATGGGCATTTGGAATATAGAGTTGGCAGTTCATACAGATAATGCACAGGGTAAAAGCCGGATTTTTGTGCTGATAAAGAGAGAGGCTGTTTCGTATATCTAAAGATAAGGAAAAAGGAAGAATAAATAAATTGGGGAGCATGTGGTTGTGTGGGGTGTGGACCGTGGACTCTGAATGAGTGAATGTAAAGCCAATTCTGAAGTCCCCACACTAGTTGCTCATGGGGTTTCTTAAACTACATATTTCCCATTTGAAGATGCTGCTCTGCACTCTTTTTTATGTGTCCCAGTATTTATTATTACTACAAATACATTGTTTGGATTAATTGGTCCATCAAGACAATAAATTTCCTCTCTCTCAGTTGTGGTCCTTGATTTTTAAAACTAAGACTTTTATGTCCATGATTTTTTTTAACAACTTTGAGGTTGAGATTTGAATAGCAATTAAACTGAGATTGTCTTAATCAGAACACAGATTCTTTGCTTTGTGAATGGATTTAGTGTAATATAAGACTGTCAGTTGTGCCCAGATGGCTGGTACATTTAATAAATCTTGCATTCTCCTTTGGTTGTGTACCACTGTTCTGGTAGTATATGATTGATTGATTACCAGATGCTAAACAATAACTGATTCTGTCAATTAAACAAATATATGCCTAAGATTAAACATTTTGATTTTCTTTCTGATGACAATGAGTACACTAGTGCTCCACTTGACCTAGTTGAAAACATTGTGTTCCATTATGTTTATTAATTTTTTTTCCATATTAAGAGAAAGAATGGCTACAGCTTGTTAATGGGTTATCATGCTGAGTGTAATAGAATGTATGATCATACAGTTACCCTGGTCTTTAAATTACCCAAAAAGGTGAACCATTCGAAGTTTGTACCATCATAAAATCATTCTGAAGCCTGAAGAAGGCTAACAATTTTAGTTTTTACTCAAAGTAAGATAGACTGATTATCATGAATTCGCTTTGATCTGTTTTGAAATAAACATGACCGAGGGTTTGGATCCTTGTTAATTGAAAAATGTGCAGAGAAAGATCGAGAACTTGGAGAAGCACATGCAGAAATCAAAGCATTGAAGTTTTCAGAACGCCTTAAAGAGAAGGCAGTTGAAGAGGTACTGACACATATATATTGGGCTTTAATAAGCTGTAAAAGCATGCTCAAAAAATTGCTTGTGCATGATAAACTAATTTGCCCTAATTACTGAAATCCCTTTTCCCTTTCTCAGTGTTGCTCTTTTGCTCTTTATGCTATCTGCATTGTGATGTTCTGATTGTTTTCGTGTGCATAAGTAATTTGCTTCATGTCAGTGAAGGTCTCTTATAACATTGTTTATGTTCTGTTAGCTTACTGACGAGCTTAAGAAAGTGGATGCAAAATTAAAAGCAGCAGAATCGCAACTTGAAAGCAAGGTATGTCGTTGTATTTGTGCCTTTTCCTTTTTTGTATTATATTTGTCTCTTTTAAATTCATGCTTCAATATTCAATATCATTTTTAAGGAGAACAATTTGAGAATTTTTAAAATTCAAATATAAGTTCTATTGAGTATAAGCTTATGATATCCCTTGTGAATTTCAGAATCTAGAAATTAAGAAAATAAATGAGGAGAAGAAAGCTGCTTTGGCTGCACAATTTGCTGCAGAAGCAACACTTCGAAGAGTGCATGCTGCGCAAAAAGATGACGAGATGCCTCCCATTGAGGCAATCATCGCACCTCTGGAGGCCGAGTTAAAGTTGACAAGAATGGAGGTGCTCTAAGCTCAACTTTACCATATTGATTTTCTTTACCTTTTATTAACCTAAATGCTACTTCATGGATAGGCTTTGTTTACTGCTGTATTTTCAGATGGAGTTGGTAAAGATTTTTAATTAACATGCCTAGACTTTGCATTTGTTAGGTAGCAAAACTACAGGACGACAACAGAGCACTTGATCGACTTACTAAATCTAAAGAGGCTGCTCTGTTAGAAGCAGAACGTACTGTTCAAATGGCTCTGGCAAAAGCAGCCCTGGTTGATGATTTGCAAAACAAAAATCAAGAGTTGGGTAAACAGATCGAGATATGCCAGGTTTGGCTACTTTAGAGCATTTGCTGTTTATAAAAAGATACTCCAGTAAATTATTATTGGTTTCTGATGTAGATTTCTGATAAATACTGTTATCATATTAGGAAGAGAACAAAATATTGGACAAAATGCATAGACAAAAGGTTTCTGAGGTTGAAAAGCTAACACAAACTGTTCGTGAGCTTGAGGAGGCTGTTTTGGCTGGGGGTGCTGCGGCCAATGCTGTTCGTGAATATGAGAAGAAAGTGCAAGAATTAAATGTAAATAACTAAAACTATGGTCTTCAGTGATCTTTTCCATAAATGCTTATTTGATACTTTGTGGTGTATGCTATGATGCGTAATTTCTTGAGGTGTTGCTAATTGCAAAGCTTGAGCAGGAAGAAAAAAGAATTCTTGATCGTGAACTAGCGCGTGCGAAGGTTTCAGCAAATCGTGTAGCTGTTGTTGTTGCAAATGATTGGAAAGATGCAAGTGATAAAGTGATGCCAGTAAAGCAGTGGCTTGAAGAAAGAAAATTCTATCAGGTTTCTCTAAATCACCTTGTTATAGATGTTATATTAATTCATGATGGCAGTAAAATATCTAATCACATCGAACAAATGGGATCTAAATTGGCCTTTATTTGGACTAAAACAGGGAGAAATGCAAAACCTGAAAGATAAGCTGGCAGTTGCAGAGCGTGCTACTAAGGCAGAAGCACAGTTGAAGGTGAGCATTCTTATGATTCGTTTTCATTCTGCTTCAATTGATTCCAATTTAGTTATCATATTGATACTCTTCTTTTACTACTAGGAAAAATACCAGTTACGCTTTAAAGTTTTGGAGGAAAGACTTAAAGGGAATCCAAATAGATCTAATGGGGTTCCACGCAGACAGTCGAATGGAGGATCAGAAAACTTGTCCAAACCATCCTCAAACGGGACTCTATCTAGAAAAGTAAACTTATCAGCATCATCCCGGATCATTAATGCTACTTCATTGTTAAAGCAGGCAAGGAATTTGTCAGGTTCTTTTGATAGTGATAGTACACCACCCAATGGCGATACAGATGAGAAAGAAACTCATCCCACCCAAGGCAACGGCACCTTACATAATGGGGTATCTATTCCCTCTGAGAATGGAGATGGGGGTATTATTACTGAAAAGTCGAGAACTGAACATGAAGACTATGTTTCTGGAATGCTATATGATATGTTACAGAAAGAGGTTATAATTCTACGTAAAGCTTGCCATGAGAAAGATCAAAGCCTGAACGACAAAGATGACGCGATTGAGGTCTGCTGATGAATAATTAGTTGTTTTCACCCCCCCCCCTCCCTTCCTCCCTCTCTCTCTCCCTCTCCCTCTCTCTTTCTCTCTCTCAGTTGTTCTTTTGTAGAAATTACTCAGATGTTGGCCAAAAAGGTTGAGACGTTAAACAAAGCAATGGAAGTCGAGTCGAAGAAAATGCGGAGAGAAGTAGCTACCATGGGGAAGGAAGTTGCTGCTATGCGCAATGGTAAAGAGCAAGATCAAAAGAATGGACGCCCTGGTGTGACCAGAGGAGCCGTCAATGGGTCTCATACCAATTCCATAAGGTAACTATCATACCTTGCAAGTCACTTTGGAGAGAGAATTGGCTATACTTACATATGTTTTTTTGCTTAATCTTTCAGGAATGGGAGACACCCGTAGGTGAAATGCGTGGTATGAATATCGTACGGAGCAAGAATACCTGGTTGATCACAGCCAAGTCTAGTTTTGTAAGCATAGAGCTGAACATGTAAAGAATTAGTTTTTACAATTAGTAACCATCCTATGATGATGTTGTTTGCAATTTGTCTGGTTTTAGGACAGGGTGAGAAGATTGGATTTCTAATTGTGAGCTAGTGTGAAAGACCAAACTTGTAAATGAAGCTATAATTTGAAGTATCTTGAAATGTATAATTTGTGCTCTGAAATGTCACATAATTAGCCGTTAGAATTTAGAGGAGATATTATGGATGAGATAATTGAGAAGAAGAATGATTGGATTTTTATTTAGTTTTTTTAAATTGTCTTCACTTTGGATCTCAACACCTTTTCTATGTGAGTGTGTTCTTGTCATGATTTGATCGAATAGACTTTATAGTCATCCCAAAATTCTCTAAGTACACTATAGTTTCAGTTAGACATACGCAAATTGAAATCGTAACCAGACTGTTCGTAACCACTGATTACGGTTAAAAAAAATTGAATCGTAACAATAAAATGATGATTCGGTAATGAATTTTCAAAACCGACTATTTCGGTGTTGGTATTACGTTTTCTTTTTTAGTTTTTTTTTATTATACACAATTCTTTTTTTTTTTTTATAAAAATTATACACAATTCTTCTACTCCCTCCATTTTCAATAAGTGAGATTTTCGTGAAATTTGTTGGAATTAAAAAAGTATATGTATTAACAAGTATATAATTAAATAATAAAAAAAAATTTAATCACATTAATTAGGAGATTTACCTTGAAAAGATTAGTTCATAAAAGTAAGTTATAAATTATGAGATTTTCTAATGGAAACAAATGGGTGTAAAAAATTAGAAAATATCATTTATTTGTGTATAAGGGAAAAAGACTAAAACACCACTTATTGAAAAATAGAGGAAGTATTTTCTAAGTATAAATTTAAGCGTATAATTTGTATTAAATTCTAGTAATGTGTCTTCTAAAAAAAAAGAGTTAAAACAAGTGAAAACGGAGCGAAAAAAAAAAACGAAAAAAATCGATTGAACCACTAATTCGATTCCGATTATAAATTTCTGAAAACCGCAAATACCAATTTCTAATTAAAATCGACGGTTTTAACCGTTTACGCGTGACTAATTTTTGTGAATTTTGATTTTGACCTATAATTTTACATTTTTAAAATAACCGGTGTCTACAATCTACATACATAACATACATCACTCATCACCGTCAAAAAAAAAAAAAAAAACATACATCACTCATCATAACAAGTACAAGTAAAGAAATCGGATAAATCATACCAAGATATAAAAAAAAATGGAAGTTTATGAAAATAAATGCCACTAAATATCGTTCCAAAACTAGTGGGGTCACTTTGGAATATTTTGAAAAAGTTTTAGTTGTAGCATTAATTTACCATTTAGGGTTTTGAAACTTAAAAAATTTCAACCTAATCCTTTCCCCCCAACCAAGACTGTGGATTTTATCCGCCCCTCTAAACCTCAAAATCTAAAACCCCATATTTCAACAGACAAAAACTATTTCTGAAAGCGAAAACAGCGACCTTATATGAATGGCCCTTCTTCTCAAGCCGAATAGTTCTGCTAATCGCATGGCCGCTCGTTTTCTCACTTACTCTTGTTCTTCCATTCACTCTTTTCATTCCCATGGCCACTCTAATTTAGCCATATCTTCTTTTTCTCTCGCACGCCCCTCATTTATACTTCTTACTAGCAGGTGATCTTCTCTTCAGTTGTTTAGTGCTCGCTTGTAGCTGTTGGTGTATTTGTTTCTATGCATTTGTGTAATGGGGCGAGTTTGATATTTGAATGTTATGAAAAAAATTGTTGATATTTGGGTATCTTTCATTTTTTTGTATCTGTGGTTAGAAGTTTCAGAAAACCTCTTTTTTGAAGGGTAGCCTAATGTACATGCATTTGTTTAGTGTTAGGATTCTTTTTTTCTTGGCTGTTCTAGCATAGCATTTAGATATATAACTTTTAACACGTGTGGTTGTTTGCTTTGTTTGATGCTGAAATACAGAGATGCTGATGCAAAAGTTTTCTTTGATCTTTTTCTTACATTAGTGTCTGTGTGTAAAATTGCACTTTGTATTAAGAATTCGAGGTAGCTCTTGTTACACTTTTTCATCAGTTATTGAGTTAGCTGACTGGATGTAAAGTCTTTGGTGTGCCAATTATAGTACTCCCTCCGTCCAATTTTTGTATGTATGATTTCTATACACAGGTTTTAAGGATTATTGATTGTTTATGTATAAAGTAGATGGGTTGGAGGGTATTATGTTTTAGGCAAGGTTTCTTTCCTTGTTTATGTTAGGCTCTGCTTATGGTTTTGTTCCTTTCAGAGCTAGTGATAGGATAAAAAAAGTTTCAAGCAACCATGTACCATGGCTTGCAGTGGCTCCAAGAGCATTCATGTCAAGCATCAGCACCGATGCTGTTAAGGAAAGTAAAGTCTCGAAAGAATATGGTTCTGAGCAGATTCAGGTGAAACTGATTGCCTTGATGAATATGTACTAACTGTTGTCTTGCTGCATAGTTCAGGTTGAAATATTGTATTCGGTATTCCTCACTAGCAATTACACTTTTCTTCTAGGTATTGGAAGGGTTAGATCCTGTTAGGAAACGACCAGGCATGTACATCGGAAGTACTGGACCTCGTGGCCTGCATCATTTGGTATGTTCTTCAATGCTTCTTCCTTTGTGCTTTTATGCTGGTTTAAAGAAAGTACAGATGAACGTTGCTCAATCTGTTGATTTTGCTTCTTTAAAGGTTTTTGAAATCTTGGATAATGCCGTTGATGAGGCACAAGCAGGATATGCTTCAAAAATTGATGTCATTCTACTTGAAGACAATTCAGTGTGCATCACTGACGATGGACGTGGGGTATGTGCCTAAATCCTAATTCTGTACTGAGCCAATCATCATTGGTTTTATTATAAAACAGCGTTGACAAGCTCTAGTTTAATCTGCCCATAGTTCTGACACTTTCTTTTCTAAATACCTCTTTACCTGATATTTATTTTTTATAATGTACCCTGTAGTTGTGGATTGATATCACTCTGACATATTTTATTTGGAATCCCGTTTATTGACCATATTAAAAGTTTTCATTCCAAGATTCTTAAGTTTACTATGTTGCATATTGGCTGATCCTACGTAATTTGGGCTAGGAGTTCGTAATCACCTAATTTGACTCGCTCGTCTATTTAATATTACCAACCTAATTCCCTTAATTTCTTAGTCGTAAGCCATATAGTTTGTGGAAATATCATTGCCTTTTCTTGTTCCAGAATTATGTGCAGATTCTGATTCATGATGTAATTGCCTGAAGTAAAGTTATGATCCCATCCATGATTTCTAAAACATCCTATGAGAATACTACTTATGCTAGCTGACTGTGGATGCATATAAGAATTGTTTTCAATGCTTATATTGCTTATTTTTGCATTGCAGATCCCAACGGACATGCATCCAGCTACAAAAAAGCCCGCTTTGGAGACGGTCTTAACGGTAGTTTTCCTATTCATAGCGTCAGTAATAAAATATTATGATGTGCAGCAGGTTGCTCAACTCTTAGGCTACGCTTGTTTTGGGACTCATGCAAATGGATTTAGGACTTTGCGATTCACGTTACATTCTAGTTAGGAATTTAAAATCCGACTTTTACATCTACTCCTATAAAATATACCTATACACCTATTTTCAAAAAATCCAATGCAATAGCATCACGACTTTTCTCTCACCCAATACAATATAATAATACAACATCAATCATTATTAAATGTTGATTTTACCTAAAACAAAATCTCAAAACAAACACATACTTTTACTATTCACCAGGAATTTCAAATCATAAGATTTCAAAGTCATGACTTCCCCTGCACACCTAAATCCCAAAACAAGTGTAGCCTTAGTGATGGACCCTTTGCTGCACTTTAGAGCTGATGTTAGAAAAATTCATGGGCAGCAGAATAAGATAGTAATACAAACAAAAGGTTCCAGATTCTGCAAAAATCTAGGAAATTATACAGAACCTGCTCTCTTTGTGAAAAGTGAGAGTTGGGCTTTTGGTCTCACTTTCGCGTTTAGACCCCTTTGATCATATCAAGAAAGCAATTTCTTTGATTTCAGATGTGACATAATCAAGCAAATAGTTTTTTTATGAGTCAATTACTTGCAATTTTTAAGTAATGTCTTCTATGATCTATAGTAAACCAGAATCTAAAAATAAGTAGTTTTATAACAATTTTCTTAAAAATTTGATTGGCCTGGCTTATAAATCTCTCTGTTGGATTTACCTAGAATTGAGCTCAGTGGCTTATAAACAGACAATATTCTTATATGTACATTGGACAAAATTATTTTGTAATGGAAAATTATGTTATTGTCTCCTTTCTGAAGTCTGCAGATATTTTACACTCAAAATCGTTATTGCAGGTTTTGCATGCAGGTGGAAAGTTTGGTGGTTCAAGTAGTGGTTACAGTGTGTCTGGTGGACTGCATGGTGTGGGTCTATCAGTTGTAAATGCATTGTCAGAGGTGTTATTCTTTGTCCAATAAATATTCTTAATTCTTTATTGAATTCTCAATTTATTCTTAATATTTCTGCTATTCTTGAGGTCTCTTCTCTCTGTAGATTACTCACTTAGTTTATAATCTTTATTTTGCTTTTGGACAGACCCTTGAAGTTACAGTGTGGCGTAATGGTAAGGAGTATAAGCAGAAATATTCCCGTGGGAAGCCTGTGACAGAATTGGTCTCACATGAGCTTCCAGATGATATGAAGGACCGCCAAGGGACTCGGATACATTTTTGGCCAGACAAAGAAGGTCATTTTTTTCACTTAAAAGTTTAGTTTTTCTTTGTGTTGGACAATCAATGATTAATTCTTTGAATCGATTGAATATCTACCTTTGACTAACAATTTTTTTACTACAGTATTTACAACAACAATTGAGTTTGACTACAACACAATATCTGGCAGAATCAGGGAACTTGCTTTTCTCAATCCTGAGGTAGATCATTAGTTTCGGTTGCTCTTTTTTGTGGGTTTCTGAACATTTTCATTGTCTACCTTGGGTGATAGGTTTATTGGTAGGAGTTTCTATACATTGCAAAAAAAATTATCTCCTGATTAGCATCTTGTGCTAGTTATAGTTGTTTCCTGTAGCTTTTAAGGAATGCCTCTTTTGGTAGGAATTTGATAAGGTTAGTAATTAATCCCAAATTTGGCCCTAGTCTTAATGGACTGGAAATCTATAGGAACTTAAATTGCATTTCAAGTTTATATTTCGTAGATATGTGTACCTGTTTTTTCCACATAGTTCTTCATTTCTCTTATCACCACGGTGAAAGGAACTCTCTGTTATGCTTTCATTTGCTGAGAATGATTTTTTTTTTCAAAATCGGTAGGTTACAATTGCGCTTCAGAAGGAGGATGCAGATCCAGAGAAGAGATTGCACAACGAGTACAGCTATGCTGGAGGACTGAATGAATATGTGAAGTGGCTTAATGCTGATAAGGTATGTTTGATGTTTGTATAACTTTCCCTCTGCGCAATCGAATAGGCTGTGTAACTAAGTCTGTAAAGTTTTCCTTAAATTTTTCTCAAGCGTTTTATTTGTATGAAAATCATTTAGTGAGCCAATTGTTTCCTTGTGAAATCTGAAGGTTTTCCTGCCACTATTATTCAGCCTTTAAACTTTATTGTGAGATCTGACTTCAATATTTCTGGTTCAGACTTCTCTTCATGAAGTTTTGGGATTCCGCAAAGAAGCAGAGGGAATATCAGTTGATATTGCATTTCAATGGTAGAAGATGTGCACTTTATCTTTCTTTTTCATGTTCTTTTCGCTGTGTAATATGCAAGCATCTGTAGTAGAAAGTTAATTTCTCTTAATTGATCTTAATACAGGTGTTCAGATGCATATTCAGATACATTATTTGGATACGCTAACAGCATTAGGACAGTTGATGGTGGCACTCATATTGATGGTGTGAAAGCCTCACTGACTAGAACCATCAACAACCTTGCGAAGAAGTCCAAAGTCATTAAGGTATGTTACATCAGTTTAGATCGGTTCTAATTATATGTTGTACAATATCTTTGATCTGAAGAGTTAATTTCATTTTCCAGGAAAAAGATATAAGTTTGAGTGGAGAACATGTGAGAGAAGGACTGACTTGTGTGATTTCGGTGGAAGTCCCAAACCCAGAATTTGAGGGACAAACAAAGGTGCACCATTGAAAACTTCTTTTTAATGCTTAAAATATGTATATCAATTAAGATTTAATTCATCTTTTTGTCTTCGATTTCTAAAGACGAGATTGGGGAACCCGGAGGTGAGAAAGATTGTTGATCAATCTATTCAAGAATACCTTACTGAGTACCTGGAGTTGCATCCAGATATCCTTGACCTAATTCTTTCAAAGTCCCTCAATGCTCTCAAGGTATATAACTTACTGTCCATTTTATTTATTTATTTTTGGAAATGCTAATATTAACCCCTCCCCCAACTTTCAGGCAGCTCTAGCAGCGAAGAGAGCCAGAGAATTAGTGAGGCAAAAGAGTGTCCTGAAATCATCATCCCTTCCTGGAAAGCTTGCTGATTGTTCAGCTACTAATCCTGAAGAAGCTGGTATGATGATTTACTTTTTGTTATGAACTACACCAGAAAGGCTGATGAATCATTATACAAAATAAAATTTTCTTGTCCTTCTCATGATCCTTGACCAACTCACAAAGATTATCTATGCTTAATGATTAAGACAAATCCACCGGAAGATAATACTAATATATATGATGACTATTATGGAGGTTATGGCTTTTAATACCCCAAAGAGCACGAGTGTTAAATATCCAAGAACAAAAGCATGACTTCTTTAAAAAAATTCAGAGATATTCATAGTCGAGGGAGATTCAGCTGGTGGGAGTGCTAAACAAGGACGTGATCGGCGTTTTCAGGTGATCAAAAGTTTTTAATTTTATTTTCCTACTATTGGCCACATGCCCTGCAACTTAAGCTCATTGAAAAGAAACTCCATTTGAACTGCTTTCTTTTCTAGGTTATTTGTTACTTTTCCTCCAGGTTCTGATGCTTTTTTGTGCACATATCTCTCTACATACAGTTCTTATGACAAAACACATCTCTTTGTACGTATAAAATAGGATTTTATACTTTTTTTTTCCCATTTCCTTGAAACTTTATGGGCATTAGATTTCATAATTGAAAGTGCAAGTCTCAGGAATGTCATTTTTACATGGTCAATCTTGACTTGTCAGGATCCATTTAATTACTACTTAAACCCTCTTATAGTTCTATAAATGTTTGGGTTAAATTCCAGAAAAAACTTCTATTGTGTGTGCTCCTTTTCTTCAGCTCACACCCTCCGAATCAATCAACTGATCACCCATTATGCAGTAGACTAGCCTTAGGCAGAGAATACAAGAACTAGAATTTCTTTCTCTCGAAGTCTGGCACCACTACATTTCATTATCATATAAATACTATATTTGCGGAATATCTTTACAATTCGTATGTTGTAGTATTTGTCTTGCTTTAAGGGATCCATCATGCTCTGTCTTGGATTTTCCTCAATATGTACCTGAAATATGAAACAATATTTTGGCATTGTGCAGGCTGTGCTTCCTTTGAGGGGTAAAATTTTGAACATTGAGCGAAAAGATGAAGCTGCCATGTACAAGAATGAGGAGATTCAAAATCTTATTCTCGGTTTGGGACTTGGAGTAAAGGTGTCACACTCAGATACTTTTTTTTTTTCATTGTGTGAATTTATATATAATAATCAAGTTATATACTTAAATTTTCTTTTTGCTAATTTGGTAATCTCTATTGTTAGGGTGAGGAGTTTAAAAAGGATGCACTCCGTTACCACAAAATAATAATACTAACAGATGCCGATGTTGATGGTGCTCACATAAGGACATTGTTATTAACCTTTTTCTTTAGGTACCAGGTATGTAATGAAGGTCATGAATTATTGCTGTTTTATAGTTGCTTCGTATATTGTATGGATTATGTTCTTGACTTAATATAACCCTACTTCAATAACTGCAGAGAACATTATTTGATGAAGGTTGCATTTATGTTGGAGTTCCACCTTTATACAAGGTATCCTGAATATGAATATAAAAGGCCTAGCTCTCTAGTTAATAAGTTTCTTCGATGTTAATTTTTCTTTATCAACGTAAAGGTTGAGAGGGGGAAGCAAGCATACTACTGTTATGATGAAGCAGAACTTAAAAAACTTCAAAGTTCCTTTCCTTCAAATGCATCATACAACATTCAAAGATTTAAAGGTGAGCTTTCTTCGGAAAATAAGGTTGCTTGCCATTAAACTGCTATGCGTTCTATTGCTTAATGCATGGCATAATAAAATGCAGGGTTGGGGGAGATGATGCCTTTACAGCTTTGGGAAACAACGTTGAATCCCGAGACTCGTGTTCTGAAGCAATTAAAAGTAGAGGATGTGGCAGAAGCCAGTGTTGTATTTTCATCTCTAATGGGAGCACGAGTAAGTGTATCAGAGTTTTTTTTTTTTTCCAAAAATACGTAGATTTTTTTCCCATAGCCTGTCAAGTTAAAAAAAGCTGACCGAGTGAATCCATTTAGAAGACATTGATCCCTAGTTTTATCGTAGTGATGTAGTGCCTTGTTTTTTCAGGTTGATACCAGAAAGCAACTTATTCAGAATGCTGCAAATGTTATCAAGCTCAATCAACTTGATATATAGACCTGCCATTGGAGCTTTGTACACTCATTTTCACCCAAGTTTCACACAAAATATCGGGTCGAAACCCTGCTCGAAAAAAGTTCATTGCCGTCCCAATCCGTCTGCTGAAGATTATTGGGGTTTAGCCTTGGGTGCATCCTCTGTCTCTGGATTTATATGATCATCGACTCATATTTTGTTTGGTATATATGCTAGTTGTACAAATAGATGATTGAATTTCTTATTAGCCTACCGTTGCATCATTAATTATTAGTTAGAAAATCAGATTCACTAGTCTCAATTCAATCAAAAACTGCATGTTGTGGATTAACGTTTGCCCGAAATGGCTATTTAAAAGTTCTAAATTTCATCATCTTTGAAAGCTAAAATCATTTTTGAAAGTGGATTACCAGTGAGATTGTATTGTTTATAAATGTATATATTAAGACACAGTTTGGTAAGATAGATTAATTTAAGACAGGTAAGTAATCAGGTTCAAGATAGATGTCGAATCATCAAGTCTAAATAAAATTTATATCAAGCACGTAAAAATGCATCTGAACATTCGTCGAACCCACAGGGTCCTATTTGAAAAAACAGAATCCAACAATTAAAAAGAAAAACTTGACTAAACAAGAGGATGAATTATATTAGCTTCACCCCTGCATTTGTGAGTGAATCAATTACTGCTTTCACCTTACCATGATAACTCTGATCTCTCTTGTACATTACTGAAACAGCCGCTATATTTTTAAGCAGCAACCGTTCAGCCAGTATCTTGCCAACTTTCCCAGCAGCAGCAACATCCCTAGTGTTTTGTTTAGTCTTTTCCATGCTCAACCTCAGGGCCTTTTCCTGTGTGCTAGCAGCAGAGGCCACTGTTGCAGTGGGCGTGTGGATGACTTGTGCATTCACAAACTTATTCGTAAACTGCATCCTTAGGATATACGGCTTCAGATACTTTGTCACTCTTACAGGAGGAGGAATAACCATTTCTGCTGCACCACAACACCAGAGCAAATTAACAATCTTGCCAACACAAATTATACTGTACTAATCTTGTTTTCATGGGCATTTCCCTTTCTTCTCAGCAAGAAATCAATAAAGAATAAATACTCATTGTAGGGCCTAAAGGGCCGATTTTTTTGCCCTACACAATCACTTCTCCCAATTAACACACAGCAACTGTTTTAATTTGAAAAGTTGGGATATTTATTAGTTTCAGACAAGTAACATTGAAAGACCTAAATCATCCACCGGAAGGAAGCGGTGCTTACTCAAATTACGGCGGTGAGCGGCGGCGGCGGCGGCGTCAGAATCGCGATTTCAGACTTCAGTTCAGTCCTTTGCGCATCTAAAAGAGGTTTTGTAGGAGTATATAAGAATATATTTATGCAGTACAAGGGCAAAATTGACACATAGCTAAATTTAACTACTTGATTTTTCTTAATGTATGTATCTTTGTGAGACGAGGAAGTATAATGTAAATAATTGAAATATATTCAAATCATTTAAAATTAATTACATGACTACAAGAATTTGCCCTTTTTTTTTATTCTTAAATTTTTTAAGTGTATTACTAATTGAATTTATATGTTGTGTATATGGAAGAGACTTGAGAGAATAGAATATTCCATTATGCTAAACCAGTGTCCGAACTTAATTTTGATTTTCTCTTAACAAGAAAAACTAGACCTGAAATCATGTGGCTTCTCATCATCTTCATGCACTAAAGTAAGTCTTTTTCTTCATATGCTGTAAAAGTGTTATATTCAAAAGAAATTTCTTGTCTCATACAGTTCAGACGTTTGATAGTTGTTCTGCTGTTTTTTTGTTGCATGTTCCACTGTTGTATTATCTCTTTTATGTGTATATTAGAGGGAGAGAATCAGTATTCTTTACATGTTGCTAAAATCAGTATTCTTTACATGAAAAACTTTACAAGATGTTGTACTCTCTAAGGTTTCCCAGAAACTTTTCTCCAATTTTGGATCCATTCTTGACAAAAACGGCTGGATATCCAATCGGAGCGTCGACCCGAGTTTCAAAACCTCGTTCTCGATACACTTTCCCTGTCCAAACATGTTTCCACTCGCAGCTTTCTCCTTCTGGGAAATAAGCCTTAACAACTTCCTTGCCTTTGTCAACAACAGGCACAACTAGGATCTCTGTCCCAACTAGAAACTGCTCGTACGTTAGTCTATGCACGTAGTCGTCTTTTGGGTAGTGAAGAAATAGGTGTCGACAAACAGGCAACCCTCGTTCAGACGCTTCCTGCATAAGCAATAATCGCGCTCATATCTCTCATTTCACAAATATATGATTTAGATATAATGATGCTACTACCTTAACTAGTTGAATCCTGTAAAACTTCCATGCTTTGTATATCTTCGCAAGCCTTGAAAAGTGCGATAAAGTCGTGTCGTTGGAGTAGAACTGAGCGTTGCATGAAGGCTTGTTTCCCTGATCAAAATACAAAACATGCTTAAGCTTGTGAAGATAGTGTATGTTAATGTTATGATATTGTGTGTAAGTAGTTACTTCATGTGTCCTAAAGACAGTAGTGAACGCGTTTAACTCCATCCAACGAAGCAGAAGCTCTTCACTGCGTTGGTACTTGATGAACGGTAAGTTCACAGCACAGTAGCCACCAATGTCACTATGATTGAAAGCATAGCCAGAAATGCCACTACTTAACAAACCTACAACTGCACTCTTTATCCCATCATTCGCTTGCCAACTCACCATTTGATCGCCTTCCCAAAACAAACTCGCCCATTTTGGACTATCACGAAAGCCAGCCCTCATGAAGAACACCAAATCCTCTTGGGGCCCCTCCTTTCCAACACGACTATTCTTCCATTCTTCGATGAATTCTCTGTTTATTCTTGCCCAAATCTCGGGGTATCTGTTATGGGCGATGATTGGATCTTCACCTGAAAAGTTGCATAATCAAGTAAGTTATGATAGTTAGTTAAGTCATATTCATAATGGAAAGAACTCCGGGTTTAACCTGAGTAGAGGGAGGCATCAACGGGAAGGCCTTCACCGAAATCAGCCATCCAGCCTCGTACTCCATCATCCACCATTTCATGCAACACCTGTTTGAACCAATCTGCTGTTCTGGGATGTGTTAAATCCAACATTCCTACATCAAAAGCTGTATTGGGAACCATGTATGGTCCTCCTTTAGTGTCTTTTACTAATATATCCAGCTTCTTTGCTTCGTCGAACATGTTTCTTCGTACGTTTTTCTTGTCATCCATCTACATTCATGAGTAAGACCATTGTTAACCAAGAATATAACAATGTAACACACTAGATGAACATGGTGATGCTTGCTTACTGGAGCTAAACAAGGATTACAATATGTCATCACATTGATATGCTGAGAGCTAAGGTCTTTAATCAATTGTTTCCAGCCCGAATACCTAGTCGAATCCACTTCCCAGTTCCACCATAGTTGCGACCCAATAACCGTCTTCCTTTGGCCTACCCAATCCTTCAACAAAAACACTCAACTAATGAAAACTTGAAAGAACATCAACAACAATAAGTCATTCTTTTCTACCTGCAACCAAAATGCTGAAATCGGAGTATCCTTAGATCGGAGTTTCTCCAAGATATCGCGTACTTTCTCCGTGCCTCCTTGCATGCCCACCACAGCTCCTGAGATTATCCACTCAGGAAGTTGCTGAGGTCTCCCGATGGTTTCTGTGAACCGTTCGATGAGCTCAGATGGCGAGTTTCCATTCAGTATTCTACCTTCAATCATATCTCCATGCATCTGCAACCATTTCAAAAAGTTAAAGCTGCAAATAACCATAATTTGTAGACTAAAACCATCTGTGCAAAGGAATTACAGTACCTGTATCTGGACACAATCATCCTTAGTTAGATCAAAGACTGAATAGTTGTATCCTTCAAGATAAACTGATCTCATCTTTGATGTCATATAAAATGGTGAAGGAGCATAAGTTGTACACTCATCACCCCCAGCCCTGCAATTCAAGAATATGATCAAATTCAAGTTTTTTTTTTTTTTTTTAGAGTCGAGCACGAATAGCTCGCGATTTTCACCTGTAGCTAACTAAATTAGCAGCGAATGTGATAGGTTGATCGCCTCGTCCAATTCCTTGTTCTTGAACGAAAATCGGAACCCTTTTTCCTTTCAAATCCATGTGAGAGAATTGCTCTCCAAAACCATAGAATCTCTCACTTTTTTCACTTGAATAAGTAATGCAAATCCTGTTAAACTCAGGAAAACATGCATTCTTCATCACTACATTCTCCTCTTGTGTAGGAGAAATTGCAATGGCCACCCCCTTCCTTGTGAAATATCCACACCAATTCACTCTAAGCTTCCGAATTCGACGAATTTTTCGAGTAAAGCCTCTGTAACCATAGCTTCTTGAAGACAGCTTCTGGGCCCGGCCCGGATCCACCTTCCCAAATCTCACTTGAAATCCAACTTGATGACTGTTTTTCTGATCAAACAACATCCAATACTTAGCACATGTAGATATCTTCTTTTCAACTAGTTGCAAACTAGAAGAAGTTTGGGCCTTCTTTTTCACTGCAAAAATCCTCCCTTTGATGAGAAGAAGAGGGGATAGGGCCCTTTCTTGATAATCAGATTCTTGAATGATTCTGATATCTTCAACGGTTTGATGACTGCAAACAAGGCGGAAATCCTTGTCTTTGATCAGAAATGATCCTCTGCTTTCTTCAACCTCTGTATCAGCCACAGCTGCAGAAATGAAGGCCCGGCCCGGGACTGTGGCCCATATGGATCTTGAAGGGTTTGATTTATGGAAAATTGAGAGGGACCCACCATTGTTTGATGACCAATTTAGGTGAAAATCATGGCCGATATCATAAACATGGTGTGAAGGAATGGATTCGGAGTCGAAAATCAGACTTCCATGAATGAAAGGGGGAGTCTTTGGCTTAGAGGGAAAAGGGTTGTTGATGTGTTTATGGTGTTTTTTGCTTGTTTTGAAAGACGCCATTGTTGGGTTTTGGGAAAGGTGAAGTTTTTATTGCATCATCAGGTTGTATATATAGTAGGAGTATCGTTTTTCAGTTGCTGTATCTATATTTGTTTGGATTGGAAGCTGTTAATTCTGAAAATTCTAAATGCGATTTTTCGAAAAAAGGGGAAGAAGCAGACGACAAAGAATGTGGTTTTTTGACATGTTTTTCAAAGTGTTTGATTTTAGTCTTCCTGGTAAAATTTGTGCTGCTCACATAATAAATAGCACACGTATCTTTTTTTGATGGGTAAAAAATCATTTTCATCGAGTAGTACTCAACCCATACATGAAACGTGAAAATATGATGGTGTGATAATGGTAACAAAACATGGTAGTGACCCACATGCAAACATGTAGGTGGACGATTTTCTTGAAAGATTCAGATTCAATACGCTGCTTACTTACTGGTAGTGTATTAGGACGTGAATCTGGCCAAGATTCAAATATTATAATCCAACACAAGAAGCAACCCTCACCCCCAAAATAGATAGAATGCAACCGAAATTTCTTTACTCTAATAAATCAACATTGTGAATGTGATGTGATTCTTCTATTGCAAAAAATAGGTTCATTTCTATTTAGTACTCCTTCATTTTTTTTTTATTAATATTATATGTGTAGTGGATTGTTGATGTAGATAGGCGAAAAAGATAGTAGATGTCGTCAAAAAATGAAATGGACAAGTGACAACTTCCGGTGAAATACTCGAATGACAAAATGAAAACTTTTAAAGGGACGGAGGGAGTATTTCAAAAGTTATAAGGTCTGGGTTCAGAATTGGAGCTCGTATGTGGCCTTTTTTGGGGGTCAGATTCATATCCAGGTTCCTTGGAGTTCATTCACATTTTTTTTTCTCTTATAAGCGTCCAAAAATCTAGCCTTAGAAAAGTCAATATTAATTTTCTTGATTATCACATTTATCTAAAGACAAAGACAAATTAGTACAAATAAACACTAATCCCTTTCAAAATGTTAAATTGTCATGTCCAAATTATACTATGCAAGACTTCCTCTTACCTAAATATCATCTTCTATCAGATTCATGTTAAATACATAATGCACCTTGTACAACAATTGCTCTACTTAATCCTCTATTTCATATATTAATGGTGACAGACAAAAGGAAAACAATTCTTGATGGAAAATTCAGAAACCTTTCAATAGTTCATCAGATGATACCAGATATACAATTCAAATTGCTATGCTTTACCTAACTATGATGTTGAAAACCTTCCAAGATGAACAAATAAAATGGAGTAGTATTTATTTCCATCAAAAGTTCACGAAATGAGGTTTTCCACCAGGAACTCCTACATTCAGTACCAATCCAAATCACTTGTGCAACTTCAATACATACAATAGAAACAGCACTTAATACATTCATCTTTAGTACCACCAACTTGTTCAAGAGAACAACTGTATAGAATATACATCTAACATACCTCTTGCTTCCCTTGATCGAGAGAGGATTCGCTATTGCTGCAAGAGCCCAACCATATGGATTGTTGCACATATTGAGCATAAAAAGATGCTTTGATCTTCCAAATAAATTATCTACTCTAATGCAAAGTAGGTGTAATCCATAGGGGAAAAGAACCAGAAATCGGATTGTCGGGGCTAAAGGACAGGTGCTCAGAAATTCCAGTGGCCATGCAATAGACACCCACATCTACAAGAACCTCCCTATGAGACCACCGTTGCTCCATTTTTTTGTCAACAAAATAGATGCTATTGCTTTTGCAGTTAAAACAATCGGCCCCAGAAATCGAAACACAGTAACTATCACCTACAAAAACTGTGTGATTTCCCAAGTTGCTCAACCTAATCCACTGGTGCTCGTTAAAATCAAAACTGTAAACCCGAATTTTTACCGACTCTATTCGGTAGCTAGAGTGGTCTTGGATAACCATCCAAAGATTTCCAGATGATTCTACCAAGAATATTTGATCCCAATCCCACTGGGGAAGTAAGGAAGCAAAAAGATTAGAAGGTTGCAGGAAGTTGATAATAGTAGCTGTTTGGGTATCAATATCAATAACAAGAAGCAACCCCATCTTACTGAGAGCAAATATCTGATCTCTTACACAAGCAACATCTATAAACCCATCACACGATGTAGCTTTAATACTTTTCCATGAACTATAGCCAGGCCTACAAAACGCCAATTGATTCATAGGGCCATAAATTATCATAACCACCAAATCCTCTTCATTTGCATGTGTAGCACATGGCTTCCTAAAGACAAAAGCTTTCTCTATAATATCATACCAAGGCAGAATTTCATCAAAGTGGATTCGTAACGATGACTTAGGAGGAAGACTGACAGAAACATGGGTAAAGGGACTCAGAAGATGGATTTTGAGATCGCTTCCTATGGTTACAAGCCAACCTGAAGAAGATCCCCAACACCGCCTACTATCAGCCTCAGGTAGCTCTGAGTTGCAGACCTTGTTTCTATAGAAGCTAAAGAAACTTCTAGAGCTACTGTTTTCATAGTCAGAGAACATTAACAATGGAATTTGAGGACCTGGATGCCATTGTTTTGCCAAATACACTGATCGCCAGGAGCAACAAACAGCAGAAAATGCAAGGAAATCCTCGATGGCTGTTAAGTATGTGGAAACCTTGTGAATGATGTCATAAGGAAGCCTGGACCAATCAGCCATTACGAAGCCTGCTGTACAAAAATATTATCCAGATTCAGAGGCTCATTGGGAATCTTCATCAAATACTTAAAGCTATTATAGAAAAAAGATGGAATGACAAGCGGACAAGTATGGAAGCCGATTCATATTTAAAAAAGGGCCATCATATTTTAACAAATGAGGCGTATTGAAACATATATGTTACTTCATTAAATAATCAGCTAAATCAGCAGTGTCACATAAACAATTGCATCTCATACTTTAAAAATATTACTCATGAATTTTCATTGACATTATACTCCGTAAGTCTTAAAGCTAGCAGTCATTCACTTTCTCCCAACACATGCAATCATTGATCTGGGGCTTGACCAAGAAATCAGATTAAGATACAACAGATTCTAAAACAATTCATCGTCACATTACAGCACCAAATCCAGCTAATTAATCTAACATTAAACCAAATTAACCCATTTAAAAGTACCACATCGAGACAGGCCGATTACTTTGCCCTAATCATCGAATGTGAAGGCAAAATCATAAATATATAAATTAAATTAAATTTCAACCAAAAAGATTTCTTTTGAAGGCGTAAACATCATCATCTGAATATACATATCCCGGATCACTCATCTTTATCTCACAACAAATAGCCATAAGCTCATCTCACCAAGCAAATTTCCCATTCATTTTCAAACTAAAAATCAAAGGTAGCAAGGAAAATTTTCTACTTACTCTCATCAATCTCGTGGGGAAAAATCCAACTGTAACATACCAATCGCCACAAAATTGCAGGGAAAAAAATAAATTCCGGTTGAAATGTGCAGAAAAACAAGGGGAGCGTCTGTAGTGAATTGTTCAAAAATCGGGTAATTGGGCTAGTAGTACTAAATTTGAAGTAGATAATATTGGGCCTAGTGGCAATTCAGGCCCATCTAATAGAGAGTAGGGCCTATTGACTATATTGGGCCTAGTATACTCCTTTAAGGTTTGTTTTAAATTTTTATATATTCACCCATCCCACTACACCCTGTCTTATATATACTAATTTCATCATCTAAGACCCAAGTGCATTCACCCCCTAAAAATACATATATATTTTAGTTATCGACTCAATAAGTAGCAAAAATAGATAAATGATTTTTTTTATGCTAAATAGACAAATGATATTAAAAGCATATTAATAAATTTATTTTCACATTTTAGGTTATTATGAGTAAGGGTGGGTAAATATACCGAAATTTCGGTATATCGAGCTTTTCATACCGAAAAATATCGAAATTTTTGGTATACCGAAATTTTCGGTACGGTATGATATCGTACCGAAATTTTCGGTACGGTAACGGTATGGAAAATGATCATACTGCGGTATTTCGGTATATCGAAATTTTTTCTATACTCGGTATGAAACGGTATATCGATATATCGATATACCGAAATACCGAAACCATAATAAAATAATAATTTTATATTATTTTTAAATTAAAATAACTTTAATTATTAAAACATAAATAAAATAAACCTTAAATAATTAATTTCGGTATAAAACAATGCTTCAATATTTTCGGTATGAATTGGTATACCGGTATTTCGATATGAAATGATGGTTCAATATTTTCGTTATGAATCGATATACCGATATGGTACGGTATACCGATATACCGTACCGAAAATTCGGTATACCGAAATTACGGTACGGTATCGGTATGAATTTTTACATACCGAAAATTTCGGTATATCGAGATTACGGTGTACCGAAATTTCGGTATATCGTATACCGAAATTTCGGTACGGTAACGGTATGGATTTTTTCAATATCGAAATTTTCGGTATGATAACGGTATGGTTCGGTATGATCGGTATACCGTACCGAACCACCCCTAATTATGAGGTCAAGACAGGCCGCTATGGTGAAATCGGTAGACACGCTGCTCTTTTTTTTTTTTTTTGAATTACATTAAATACCCATTCATTTTTCTCATTCCCATGACTCGATCTAAAGCCTAGGTAGTGGTGCTCTAACCACTTGAGCTATCCAACTTCGTCGTAGACACGCTGCTCTTAGGAAGCAGTGCTAGAGCATCTCGGTTCGAGTCCGAGTGGCGGCATATCATCTCTTAAAAAAAAAAAAAATAGATCCTATAATATAATAAATTCAATTGCTAATTTTAATTTTCAAATTAAGGAACTTTTTTTTATAATATTTTCAACCTTAGAGCATATATTAACTCATATTTCTTTTTCGACCGTTTCAATTCTAATTACAATTCATTTGATAACCTTTTTAGTCGATGAAATCGTAAAACTAGATGATATTGATGTCAATAAATATTTATAAAGTTGAATTATTGTTATTTATCGTATATAGTACTAGCATTAGATATAATAATATTAAAATTATAATAATGTAAAACGAGTAAAAAAGAGTGGATGGGATTTATTATGGATTTATCCAAATAACTTACAAAACTCACAAAATTCCATTCATCAGTTAACAATTTCATGGAATTCCAGCAACAGATAAAGTGATGACAAGTAGGAATAACAAGAATTTAGAAAGGAAGATATATATTGATCAAAGTTGTAAAATCCCAGAGAAGATATAACAGCAAGAATCAAGAAACTTGCAATGTTCAACCTATTAAGTTAACTACTACTACTGCTGATCCAAGCAACAACACTTACTCAAGCAACTCAGACAACGCTGTCTTTTTAAACGGATCAGCTTTCGCCATCAGAGCAGCCATCGATTTATTTGGAAACACATTATCAGCCTTCATACGATCACTAAACCCATAGGCTGGAGTTTTGGAATTTACATACGCCAGAATTAGCGCCTGGAACTGCCTCAACCGTGATGAATACCCCCCTTGCCTCATCATCTGGAACATCTTCTCAGTATTGTGTACGTCTCCTTTACCTGCATACTTATCCATAATAGTTATATACGTAGAAAACAAAGGCTTCCCCCGATTCTGCTTAACTGCCTTCCCCAGTATAGAATCAGCTTTCTCAACTTCTCCAGCCGAAACGTAAAGCTTCACTATGGCGTCCCATGTGAGTGGACCCAACATGCATCCACTCTCCCCCATTTGTTTCACCAGATCCTTCCCCTTGGCCAACATCTTATGATTTGCATACACCTTTAGTAGAGCAGTGTAATGCTTTGAAGAGGGCTTCTTCAACTTATTTATCATTTTATTGAAAGCTTCCTCAGCCTTTTCGATTTGATTAAGCTGTCCCCAGGCGTCAATTACAGATAAACATTCATCCATTCGGGGATTGTGTTCACACACGCTCCAGATGCGGTCAACCTCATCAGCCCGTCCAAGGGAAGCATAGATAGGAATCAAGAGACGACAGACCCAACGATTATTTTTTATGTCGTCGCCTTCCATCTCTTTCAACACAGCCTCAGCTTTATCCTTTTCCCCACTTGCAGCATAGTATCGTGCCATCAATGTCTGTATTTCAGCATTAGGTTCCAACCCTTCATCCTTCATTGTCTCAACAATTTGTTCCATACCAGATATGTCATTAGCTTGCCCTTTCACATCGATCAAGATCTGGTAAGTGAAAATGCTTGGTTTGATATTTTCCTTCTCCATCAACAGGAGAACATCAGCAATTTTCTTCTTATCAATCTTCTTGTACAGAAGTAGTAGCTGGTTGCAAGCAAAGCATGTAATAGGGAATCCTAAATCCTTCATTTTGTTGAACAATTCCTCTCCCTTTTTCACATTGGTTGCAGACACACAATTGGCCAACAAAGTACGGTAAACTAACTCAGTTCTAAACGACTCAGGAATCTTCTTGATGTAGTTTTCTGCATGGTACAGACCCTTTACTTTAGCAATTAAATCCACACGAGCAGCGTAGTTTTTATCAGTAAATTCAATATGATTTTTTGATTCCACCCATTCTGACAACTGCAGAACATAAGAAACAAATAACGTGAGTGCAACTCCAAAACCTCAGGCAAAAACATAGAAATTTTAGCACTTTTTTTAAGTGAATCTTGCTTGATTGCAGAAAGTAATAAGATCCATAACACAGCATTAACGTGGATGCAGAAGATCCACAACACAGCATAAAATAGGTCAGCATATAATGGTAAATAAACACTCTAATGCAAAGCTTTGGTCTAACCAAGTTATAGGCTACTAAGAACACATTAATATGCTAAAAGGGACAAGAATAATCACCTGCAAAGCCTTGACAAATAGTCTCCGTCTTCGTAGATTAGCCATGGTGATTGATACGTCTATTTTTGTAAATTTATTTCCTTCTTCGACCCATTTATCCAAAACCTTGTTTACTGGTAAAGCTGGAGCATTTAGGATAACCTTAGTCATCTCTGAATCAGTTCTAGCCATGAGTGATTTTTTTTTCGTGACAGTAGTATCAGCAGAGCCTTCGCCCTCTGATGCAGAACCCAGATCATCATCATTCCCATCTCCTTGAACTGGAGTTTCAAGATCAGAAAAACCATCCTCCAAGTCATCGTCATCCTCTCCGTTGGTCTTAGTGTCAGCCTGAGACGAAAAAGTACGAACTTCCCCAGGTGACTTCAGAAATGTAGATGATGAGCTATAAAATCTTGTACAGCATAGCAGCCCATCAAAAACTTTTTCTTGTGGTCCAATAATTTCAGCATTGCAAGTCTCCGAACAACATCTTGCTATTTCTGATTTCCCACAGCAAATTCGACTGATCCTTGAGGCTAATCCTTGGTTCCTAAAACCCCAACAGACATATCTCATAAAATACTCAAGGAAGAAAAAAATTGATGAATACCCAACTACAACAGAAAAAAGAAAACATGACAGCATACAACAAAAGATGAAGTCAAAGCCTCCTGCACTAAAAATTAACAATAATAGCATAAATAGCAGCAATGCAAAAAATAACTTTCAGTAAAACAAATTGTGAAAAAGATGTTCTACAAATTAATCCATCCTACCATATTCGTGGACATGTCTTTTTTCTTGTTTAGTTTCAAACAAAGAGGAGAAAACCCCTTCTTTATTTTCCACATTCAATACTTACAGCCCAACGGAACTTTAACAGATAGTAAATCATTAGTATCAATGCAAATACTTAATTAGGTTTCCAATATTCCTCTCTTACTAAAAATATAAAGAGCAGAGTGTTGAATTTACGATTTTTTTCGCAAGTTACCGATATTGTGAGCGTAAATAAAGTTTTAGAAACCACATTTTCTGTTCATAATCACCCCCAATATTTTCTTTTTCACTGAACAATATCATCAAAGAAACACAAATTCATTATACTTAACCATCTAAAATTAAACATAGATAAAATATATACAGAAATTCATAGATTCCCAACTAATATCATTTCATAAATAATCAACTCATAAAACCAGAAAATGTAAACCCAAAAAAGCAGAAACAAAACAGAGAGAAAGAATTTGTTTCCCCGTAGCTTAATTCAAGAATCAAGCAAAGCGAACTCAATCAACACTCAAGAAGTGTGAATGTAACAAATAAGCTCAAACAATTTCGCGAACGCGATCAAAGAATATGGAACGGAACAAGCGCGTATACAGAGATAGATAGATTATTAAAGAAGAACGAATTACCTAAACTGTGTGGAGGCTCTGCGAACTGCCCACATTTTGAGTTTTCCAAAACCTCAAAATTTTGGTAGAAAATGGAGAGAGCAGTGACAGTGGAACAAGTAAATTTTCCTAAAACCCTAACAAAAACCCTATCGGGGACCTTATATCTGCAATCTGGTCGAAGTGCGATTAATATCATTTAGGCCACTAAAGGTTCTTATAATTATAAATAGAACCAATTTTCTTTTATAATTTTACATTTTAGGCTATGTTTAGTAGTTTTAATTTTTAAATAGATATTGTCGTTATTTAAAAACTAAAATGTCTAATTGAGTTTCAGACAGTACTTTTATTTGTAAAATTCAATTAAGTTTCCGTGTTATTCTTTTTTTTGTATTAAACTTAGGTATTTATATCAAATACTATATGTATAGAGCCCAACTTTAAATAATATTCAAATATAAAGACTCAATTTTTGCAAACAAAAGTATAGAGATGGACCTTAACAAAAAAAAATACAAAAAGCATAATCTTTTATAAATGAGGGTGTAATAATTCAATTAAAAAAAATGTGTAATGACCTCAATATAGTCTATTTCTAATTTACTAAACATCACTTGACAATTATGTTTATAATTATGTCTATTGCAGAAGAAAGGAATTTCAGGATTGATAAAAAAGATAATTACCACCTACCGACTAGAAACTGGCCAAATTTGTCAAAAGTCCCTATTTTAGATAGTAATAGTAGTACTATAAATTTCTCATTCAATTATTAACATATTATTTTCTCTTCAAATGAAAGTTTATAATGCTCATAATAAGGTGTTTAATAATTAGATGTAATAAAGTGTCGAAATGCATGGCCAATTCGCAACTATAACGTTGTGGTATATTTAATACTTTGAATAAAAAAAAAATCAGTACAATCAATACGTTTTAATAAAAAAAATTAATACTACAGATACAAAAATACAAATTATTTGAACGATAAAACTAATTTATATACTGACTTTTCCTAGAAGAGAATTAGCACTGTAAAACTGTTTTATAGGACTTTTCCTCGAAAGAGAAGAGAATTAGCACGGTAAAACTGGTTTATATTAGACTTTTCCTCTGAAGAGGAAACCTAGAAGGCTAGAAAGAGTGCAATACCAAAAGCAGGCGTTCGAGTGCATCCTAACAAGCACACTCAAACAGAACATGCATCCATGCAAATAAACTGCCCTAAAAGTACGTCTTCACTGTGTGTCTAACTAACCACACAGTTGGACAGACAAAATCTCTAGTTTCATTATTCCAGCAAATCATCCACCAGCGACTTATTAAACCCGTTCATTCGAGCCAACTGACTAGCCATTGCTGGATTCGCGATAATGTTATCCGCTCTCATCCGATCACTGAACCCATAAGCCGGAGCCTTGGCATTTACGTATGCCCTAAGCAGCGACCTGTACTGCCCGACCCGGAACGTATACCCGACCCATCTCATCATCTGGAATATCTTCTCAGCATTGTGCACATCTCCTCTCTTTGCATATTCATCTAGGATAGCACAGTAAGTACAAAATAACGGCCTTCCACGTTTTGCTTTAACCGCCTTTCCAAGTATAGTGTCCGCTTTCTCCACTTCTCCGGCTGCCAGACAAAGCTTAACGACTGCATCCCAAGCCACGGCCCCCATATAGCAACCACCATCGACCATTCGTTCCATGAGATCCTTGCCCTTTTCCAGCATTTTGTGATTCGTGTAGACCTTTAGTAACACGGTGAAGAGCTTTGTAGGGGGATTCTTTGATAATTTCAACAATTTGTCAAATGCCAACTCAGCATCTTCGATTTTCTCAAGCTGTCCCCAAGCCTCAATCACAGCCGCGCATTCGTCCAAACGTGGGTGATCAGATTCGCACACTTTCCAAATCCGATCAACCTCATCGCCCCTTCCAATGGAAGCATAAATAGGAATCAATGATCTATAAATCCAACGATTCTTTTGTAAATCACCCCCTTCAATCTCTTTCAAAACAGCCTCTGCTTTATCTCTTAAACCAGCAGCAACATAGTATTGTGCTACCGATGCCTGAGTATGAGGATTGGGTTCTAATCCACTAGCCTTCATTGTCTCGACAATTTGTTCAATTCCAGTTATATCCTTTTCCCGGCCTTTCACATCAATCAAAATCTGGTAAGTGAGAAGGGACGGTTTTATATTTTCCTTCTCCATCAGCAGAAGGACATCAGCAATTTTCTTCTTAACAGTTCTTTTGTACAGAAGTAGCAACTGGTTGTAAGAATAGCACGAAATCGGGAATCCTAAATCTTTCATTTTGTCGAAAAGCTCTTCGGATTTTTTAATGTTGGATGTGGAAACATAATTGGCCAACAAAGTGCTGTAAACTATTTCAGTTCTGAACGACTCGGGAATCTCCTCAAGGTAGGCTTTGGCCTTACGAACACCTTGTGTTTTAGCAATTAAATCCACACGAGTAGCATAATCCTTATCAGCATACTCGTAATGTTTTGTTGACTCCAACCACTCTGACAACTGCATTATGTGAAAAGAAGAATGTCAGAGCCACTCCAAATCTCCCGTAAGGATTGGCCACAAGAATTGTTCAGCAGTACTTTTGAATATATTTTTGAAATGAGCACTTTTGGATATTTAAAGCTTGAATTTGAAAGCAGAAATCATAAACGTATGTCCCACGCTAGGCGAACCATGTGTGGTGGGCTCGCAGCTCGCCCATACAAACAAGAGATGTTATTCAACTGATCCAGTAAACTGCCCATCTAATGGACTAAAACATTACTAGTAGTGCCAAGAATATGATACAATAATAAATTTGAAAAAAAATCATTTGAAATTTTGAACCAAAAAAGAAGTCCAAGAAATAGATGTTTCTACTGGTGAGATACTCAGGTATTAAAGGATGCAATCATGTCCACAGAAAACAAACAATTAGATAAGCTAAAGGGACGAGAACAGAAACCTGCAAGGCCTTGAAACGCATTCTTCGTTTACGGAGATAATTCATGGCTGATAACACATCAGCTTCAGTTACTTCATTTCCTTCTTCCACCCATTTATCCAAAACCGCGCTTACTGGTGAGTCTAAATCAGAAAATATAGCATTAGCTATTGCTGAGGAAGCTACAGTTCTGGATGCATATATATCTCCAGCGGCAGTTTCATTTCCATCATCAATCTCGTCTCCAGATATAGCTTCTTGTGGTGTTTCGAGCTCAGAAAAGCCATCATCCAAGTTATCATCATCCTCTCCATTGCTCTTAGCACCGGCCTGAAACGAAAAAGCACGAGCTTCCCTATGTGATTTCAAAAAACTAGATGATGCCATATATGATCTTGTACAAGATAGCAACCCATCAAATACTCTTTCTGTAGATTCAATTACTCCAGCATTGGAAGTCTTCAAACAACAGCTTGTTATCTCCGTGTTCCCACAACAAATTTGACCTGTCCTTGAGGTTAATCCTCGATTCCTGGAAAATACGACAGATCTAATAATTGCTCATTTGGAAAAATTGGATTAAATGCAATACTAGTTCATGCCCAACTGCATTATAAAGAAGAAATTAAGCAAATATGATAATCCTAACAAGAATATCATGAACACTCACTAGAATCACTGTATAGACACACAGCACGTGTATACAGAAACGTAAGGATTCAACCTTGCATAATTTGGTATAATTTTATAAATAATCAACTCCAAAAAAATGATACATAAACCCCAAAATAGAAATATTCTTCATCTCTCTTGGCCTTTATCCATTTACCAGCTAAAACAACGTCACACGACACTGCTAAGAATCGCAAATGCAACAATAAATATAAACCAGTTCACGTAAGCAAAAAAAAAAAAACGACCACAAGATACTCAACAAAAGAAGCATAAACATTAATCTTGGAAGCAAGAATGCAAACATAAAAAGGATCTTTATGAATAATTTATTACCTGAACTGTATGGAGGCTCTGCGAATTGCCCACATTTTAAAAAAAAAAATTCACTCCCACCAGTTTCCGGTGCCCCTGTGTTTTTCTAGGTCGATTTGGGGTTGAAGACTAGCTTATTGGAGTGTGTGTTTTTACTTATTTGTATTTTCAATTTTTTTTTTTAATTGGTATTTTCACTCCGTTGTAAAAATCGATCTAGACGGTTGTCTAAACGGTAGGCGGCCCCTAGCTGACTCGATTATGTTCCTCTAGACGTTTTTTTTTGTGAAAAATTGGTTTAGGCAGTTGTCTAAGCGCCAATTATTTTTTTTTTACTTTTTTTATTTGTGAGTCTTATTTGGATAAAAAAAATCAAGGGAAACGAGGTTTTAAGCAATGCTCATAACTTTGTCATTATGTACAATAATTTTTTTGTCAAATTCTATTGACTAAGGCCTAGTTTGGTATGCTTGATTAGGTTAGATTAGACTTGATTGATTTTTTATTCCCAACGAATCAAACGTTTGGTTTGATTGATTGTGGTCCGGGATTAATGCAAGACCCGCTAATATTGTACTATTTATCATGTATAAAATTATATTTATATAAAAAAATTAAAAAAATATAGGTGGTGTAAATCCGTTCGACTATCGATTTTCGACTTCTACAATCTTTCTATTTAGTCAGTTCAATTGACTGTCCAATCAAATTAGGAGTACATTTTTTCGATCACCTTTTCGAGCTTTGTTTGTAGCTCACTAGAGGCTCAGGAAACAAAGGGAAGATGTGTACGAACGAGATATCCAACAACAAGAAGAGTGAAAATGATTGAATAGAGGAACTCCCAAACATTTGACGATCTCGTATATGTCAATGGTGACTCGTTATTTCGATGAATCATTTCTTCAAGCATAATAAGATTATGGAAACACTTACTCGAAATCTCACTTATCAGATTTCATCGTGGAATACACCATTTTTTATGAAGAATTCGCCATGATATATCGGATCCATGCATAATATCATAAAAAATGGATACAAATTTTTTACTGCAACTTAGTATCGACAATAGATCTGAAAAAGTATCTAAAAATATCAAATTTAGATATCCGTACCTTGTCGAAGTAAGGAATCATGGTATGTATATTTGGAATATATTCCATTTTGAGAGAGTTGAAAAAATACTATCCCGTTGAAATGTTCTATGCATCTACTATTTTTCAATGCACTCTTTTAAAATTGTACAATTATATAAAATAATGACTGTGCATATTAATATTATTTTAAAAATAAAATTGAACTAAAGGTGGTGGAAATAAGAAAATTGGATTGATAAGAGTACTAAAATTTATTGATACTTTATTACAGATATAATTTAAAAAATTAGACCTAACAAATGAAGTACTCCCTCCATTCCACAATTATTTTTACACTTTTTTTTTTTGGGACGTTCCATAATAACTGTCACACTCTTAAAATGGAAAACACTTTATAAATTATACTTTCACAATATTCTCAATTTTACACAAATATCATTATTTATTCACCACACATACACAAAAGTCTAACTCATTTCTTTATGAAAGTGAGAGTAATTGTTATAATTTAAAATTTAATTGGTCATTTAATTTAATAGATACACCCTTGGAAACCTTACTTTATACTCTTCTTTTTTTCTTTCTATTTTCCAGTCATTTTTAAGAGGTGTATTTAATAAAGAGGTGCAAATAACAGTTCCCTTTAGAAAGCCTTTAATAGCATCGGGTCTGACTATATGCACCTCCATTTCGGTTTGATGCACTCCCCCATCACTCCCCGAATTTTAGGTCACACCTCCCCTCAAATGTCATAAATACCCCTCCTTCATTAAAATCCTTTTACTACCCACACCCCCCAAATCCTCCATCTTTCTTCCTCCTCCATTTCTTCTTTCATCTTCTCCCCCACCCCTCACCACCACCGCCGTCGACCTGCCCCTCCACCACCCGTCGCCGGCGACGCCAGCCCCTCCCTCCCTCGCCGAGCCCGTCGCCCCACCCCTCCCTCCCTCGCCAAGCCCGTCGCCCCCCCAACCCCCACCGCTTGTAAAAAAAAAAAAAAGAACAGATCTTGGCCGCGCGCGGCCGTCCCCTCCCTCCCTCGCTCGCCAAACCCGTCGCCCCCCCAACCCCCACCGCCTGTAAAAAAAAAAAAAAACAGATCTTGGCCGCGCGCGGCCGCCGCGGCCGTCCCCTCCTCCTCTCTCCCTCGTCGAGCCCGTCGCCCCGTACCCCCCAACGGTAAAAAAAAAATAAAAAATGAGCAGATCGCGGCCGCCCCCTCCTCCCTCCGACGCCGCCACACCCCACCCCCACCAGGTTTTCCCCTTTTCCCAATGTTAGGGTTTTCTGCATTTTTGCAGAAAACCCTAGTTTTTTTCTTTTTTTTTTTTTTCAATTTTCGACCGTATAAGGTCGATTACATACTCCTTCGTCGACAAATTGTTGTCGACGAGAGTGTATTTGATCGACCTTACATAATCGAAATTAAAAAAAAATTGTTTTTTTTTTAAATTTTCGACCAACCGTTTCGACCATATACATTCCCGTCGACAACGATTTGTCGACGAGAGTGTATATGGTCGACACTGGTTGGTCGAAAGTTGAAAAAAAATTGTGATTTTTTGGAGTATTGTTTTTTTTTTTAAATTTTCGACCAACCGTTTCGACCATATACATTCCCGTCGACAACGATTTGTCGACGAGAGTGTATATGGTCGACACTGGTTGGTCGAAAGTTGAAAAAAATTGTGATTTTTTGGAGTATATGGTCGACCATTTCTGTTTTTTTTTTTTTTTTTGAGTTGATGGTCGTCGGAAATGGTGTCGCCGACGACCGGAAGTTGTGTGTTAGGGGAAGGTGAAAGAAATGAGGTGGGGTGCATCTAGTATGGTGTATATTTAATGAAGGGTATTTTAGGTTTTTTACCTATTATTTTATTAATAAAACTGAAAGGGGGAGTGCATCTCTCCGAAATGGAGGTGCATATAGTCAGACCCATAGCATCTTAGATACTTTTGGGCAAGCCCATTTAGCAAATCTAATCCGGGCCCAAAGCAAGATATTAAGCCCATTAAAATCAGTTACTGTCCAAGAAAATATCTTTCCCCTTTTGCATTTTATCTCTGAACTTGCCTTATTCGTCTTTAGCTTATTTTCAAAGCACTCACGCAAATAAAACCGAACCCTAACACCAAACATTTCTCTAATATTCGAATTGAGAGCTGAAATCCAAGGGGAAAATAGGTTCGTTCTGAATTTCAACGTTATCCTTTGCTCTTCCTTTTAGCTTCTGTGTTTTTAGGTGTGTATGCGCGAGTTTGCTGTTGTATATATGTATATGTGTGCGTGTGATTTGTACTTTTTATATTTATTTCAGTTGGTTTGGTTATTTGAATACGGAACGAGGTCTTTTATATGCTCTTTTTTGACGTTGGTTTTAAATAACGCAGTATGGATTCAAATGTGCGAGAAAGTTGGGACGGGAAGGCGGAGTTTAAGAAGCCTTCAAATGAGGCTGCTAATAGGAAGTACAGGCGTAGATCTCCTGTTGGTGGGTCAGCATCTTCATCTGATGGTCAGTTCTTAATATGAATTTTAATCATTATGCGAAACAAATTTTGGAAAGATGCAATAATTATTGTGTTGGTTCTTCTCTATTTATTTTTTCCAGAAATTAATGTTGGACTATTACATATGATGCTGGTAGTGATTATGTCTTAGAGCCGACGTTTGTGTGAAAATTTGGTGTTCTGATTCCTATCTTGTTTCTGGCGACTTGTCTGCTAGGAGTTGTTGTGTGGTTACCCAGATTTCTCAATTTTCTTTTTCTCCAGGAGATCTTTTGGAGTCCATAATGCATTTTCTTCGTTAATCCCTTTCTTTATCTCACAGTGAACTGTTTTTGAGCATGCTATTTCTTACCTAGGTCAGGTATGAGTCGAATGACCAAGACCACACTTGACTTTAAATAAAAAATAATTAGCTTGTTTGTGTTACATTTTGCTTGCTTAGCAGCATGTCGAACTGGGCAATGTTCATAATCAATCGCCTTTTTTAAGAGAACTAAGTCTGAAAATAATTCTTCTTCTTAAACTGTTGATGAAGCTCTATGTGGCCCTTAAATTCTGCTTCAATTTGTTTTAACTATATGTTGATTGTAATTAACAATTCTTTTTACTCCTATAGTTCCTTTTGCATGTATTCAGGGAGTCCAGACCACCGGCGTAGCTCAAGTCCAATTGCATCTAAGAAGGATGTTGCGAAAGTTTCTAATGATAAACGAAAAAGGGATGATGATAGGAATCAGCCTGTAGGCATTGATGAATCTTTTAGGAGTAAAAATAGGTATGATGACCATGGCAGACGTGATAGGCATGTAGATGACTATGATCGAGGTTATTCAAAGCCATCATATCGTTCTTCACGGGATTCACGAGACAATACTAATTTGGATTACTCTAGGCCAGATAAAGAGCACCGATCTAGAGATCATGTAACTGATGCAGACACATACTCTCGTGGAAAATCTGATGGTTCAGGGCATAGAGGTAAGGATAAGGACTCATATGACAGAGCTGGATCTGGTAGGAGACATGCTATCGTTGACGAAAGGGATAGAGACAGGGACAGGCATAGAGAGGATAGAGGTGACCGATATGGAAAGACCGATCTAAAAAAGAGTTACGGGGATCATAGAAGTGATCGTTCACCTGCATATGAAGAGTCAAGGGGCCAAAGAAATGATCCTTCTGTTCGAAGGGACAGTTCGGGGCATCGTTTGAAAGAAGCTTCTTGGAGAGATGCCAAGGAAATGGATTCTGAAAGGAATGCAAATAATGAAAAGAGGAGAGATGATGATCGCCGTGCATGTAAGGAGCAAGTTAACAGAGAAACAAAAGAGCATTCTGATGATTCATCCGTAAAAGGTGAGGATTCTATTGCTATGAAGCCAAAGATTCTGGACAGCACAGGTCCTAGAACAGATGGTTTGTTTTGTTATTATCTCTATTGACTTGCTTTTGTAGTCCTCTCTGATTGATATTTGTGAGTTCTCACAAACAGGGGCTACTGAGAAGGCTTATGTGAGTGATTCCGACATCGATGCTGCAAAAATTGCTGCTATGAAAGCTGCTGAATTAGGTTGGTTATTTTTCTGTGGAGTAGTAATGCCATATAATTATTAAATTAACCAACTCATTTGTTGACATGCATAGAATTAACATTTAGAACAATGCATTTTCTGTAAGGCATCCTTTCTTTTATTTTCATCCCTATTGGGCGCTAAATTTGTGTGGCAAAATTGTAATATTTCCTCACTTCTACAGTTCTACTGCATAATTTTGTTAATACCTTGGTTTTAGTGTGTTTGTAGGTGGTGGAATTATTATTTTAAAGGTTTGGGAGGGTGGGGGGGGAGGGGGGGGAAACTATTTAAATCATGCATTTCATCTACTCATCTTTAACTGTCAACTAATATACTGTAATTCTTTTGATTTTATTCAATGTTTGGATGAAAATGCAGTTAATAAGAATTTAGTTGGAACTGGGTACATGTCAACTGATCAAAAGAAGAAGCTTTTGTGGGGCAGCAAGAAGAACACCACTACAGAAGAGGTATTTGAAATCATTTTGCTTCACTGTATCTTTTGGTTGTATCTGGGCCTGCCTTGGCTATTCTCTCTTGTGTACTTATTTTCACTGGTGATTCAATTTGTGGGCTTCCAGGGCTGTTCAGTTTTGTCAACCAATTGAATTCTTCGGGTTATCAAAAAAGTACTCCCTCCGTCCCACAGGAATTTGCACACTCCATAAAAGGAAATATCTTCATAACCTCCACCCTCAAAATATACTCTTATTTACCCATATGCCATTACTTTTCCACACTCAATCTACTTTTTACTTTACTTTATTAATAAAACTTTACAAAACTACCCCTCAAAACATCACTCTTTACACCTTTTCTTACACATTTCTTAAATTGTGTGCCCACCCAAGTGTGCAAGTTCCTATGGGACGGAGGGAGTACTTTTTTAAAAAATTTAAAATCTGAATTCCAAATATTTTGGAATGAAAGCCTGATGACAAAGAAAACAATGCTTTCCATATATGTACTGCAGAATTTGCCTCCTACTCCCTTTAATTATCATATACTAAAAAAATTCTCTTCCACTGTCCTACCAATCCTCTCTTTATTCTTGCTCATAAATGAATGAATTTTCGATACAATAAAAATAAATTGAATTTGATACTCTTTTTAAATTTGTATTTCCGTTCCTATTTTATTTCCTAATTTGTCTGGACTTGACATTTTAGAACTGGTTTAAGCAATAGGTGCAGTACAACATTCATGAGACACAATGCAGTTCAATTTATCCTATTTGTTCGGCTCGTATGCAATAATTATCTTCCATATATATCTAAGAATTCTAATAAATCTCAATTTGAGCTTTTTTGTTAGCTTATCTACAATTCCCTAATACAAGTACAAAAGAGACCTCAATTATTCTGGTTATTCTAAAACGTAGCCAATTTTTGAATCTCTGAAATTAAAAATTCGTAATTACTTTGTTATCATTCTATGAGCATCTTGTGTTTTATAAAGTTGGGGGTCAAATTATCTGTTTACAAGTGGTATCAACCCAGTAGAGCAATTACCATAACCTGTTTCTACATCATCTTTTCCCTGTGAGTTATGATCTATTTACTCTGTATGCTTATATGATGCTCCATATAGTCTGCTCATCGTTGGGATACGCCAATGTTTGGTGACCGTGAACGACAAGAAAAATTCAACAAACTCATGGTAATTTCTTACCTCTTTTTCTTTTTTACATTACTTTTTGTAATACAGTGCCTGAAAACTATACACATGAAGTATTGATTTGATTTTCACATTAGAATTTATCCCAAATACTAACTCTCTTTTAGAGTCTGAGGTTGCATTGGTGGCCAATTGTAGGGCGTGAAGGGGGACGCAAACGTGGAGCAGAACCCCGATGTGGAAAAGCAGCGAGAGCAGCTTCAGGCAGAATTGGAGAAGCAATACACAGCTGGATTGCGTCGAAGAGATGGCCGTACTGTTGGACTTGGTCTCTAGGATTCTTCTCTAGGTATTCTCATGCTTGTATTAAAATTTTATATTGTGAGACGAGAAATGTTCGTGATGTGGTGATCTTCTTGAGGTTGACTAGTAAGGTTGCTAGATGTTTAATGCTTCTCAGATTACACATGATTGATACCTTTCAAGTATGTAGTGTGTCCTTAAGGAGTGAATTGTCTGAATTTTTCGATCTTTTATCGATTGTATTTGTTTTCACATTATGATCGTCAGGTTAATTTTCTGTTGTGGTGGGGTGGTGGAAGTGGGGGTTAAACTAAGTGATGCACCTTGGTGGGTACAGATTTAAATTTTCTAACGTCTTTTTATTTCTTGGCGAAGTTCGTAAAACATATTGAAGTAAAGTGAAGCTTAAAAGTAGATAGGGGGAAGATATATAGGTGGGGAGATTGGGTGTGTACTAAAGTGATTTTGGGTATGCATAATAACTGTAAACCATTAATTAATAGTAATATGTAGGTTGTTGGTTTTTTCATTCATTATTATTTATTGACAACCAATTGTTGTTGGAGAATTAAGTGTTCATCTCTGTATAACATTATACACACTCCTTCAGTCCCTTTCAGAGATAAGAAAAAAAAAAAGGTAAAGTGGGGTATGAAAGAGAAAAGGGTAGAGTGAGATCTGGGAAAAGAAAAAGAAAAATGCATGTGCAATATAGCAATACTCATACCAGCCAGGACTACTCGATATTTAGTGTTATTATTATTAGTACTAATAACTGACGGAAAAATAATTTTGACCAACATAAATTTTTATAGAAATAATCTCAAGAATAAGTATTATTGAGGTGCCTGGGCCATTCTCATTCTTTTAAATTGACTGAACTAAATATACTTTTACAAAATTTTAATTGATGCTTCCTCCCAATTCCAAGTTTTTCTTTTTCTTTAAGCCTTTTCCCTTTCCTTCACTCTTAAAACAGTTTATTGGAATTTCATCTTTCTTTAATACTACTTGAAAGTCAAACTTCTCTTCCACGTTATCTAAACCAATTTATCATCCATGCCATAGGTAATATATGAAAAAATAAAACTAGGTGGCAAAATCAGATTCGAAATCGTGTCATACGTTTCGATTTCTTTCGTCTGAAAACTGATATTGATTCGAAAAGGGTCATTGCGAGATGAAGGGTCGGGATTAAATAGCCGTCCGACTGTTCTAAGCACCAAACTGTCAATTTAGAACTGATACACCCGGTTCCCCCACGTCTCTACCCTTATTCACGAGGGGTAGATTTTGAGGTAGTTGGAGATTTGAGGTAAAATTATTATTTGGGATTGGACTGATTCAAAGAGCTATGGTGTCCACAAATTATGGTCGATTCAAACGAGAAGATTACAAGTATGCACTTGTTTTAGACAACTTTATAAGTTTCTTTTTCTAGTAAGCAAAATTATTATTATAATTATCACTCATCTCAATGAGACAATGACGACTCCAGAAATTATATTAAAAAACGTGGTACTACTAATTTTGCTGCCTATTGTTCTTCTATTTAAATCAATGACATTATTCTCATAAAAAAATCAATGGAATTATCAGATTAGCATTATATTATTATTGTTATTATTTTGAGGATAAGGCTATAGCAAAATTAGGTTGTTGGAGTTGGCCTACATCTCTTTGGCTAAGTCTAAACTCTAACCATACTTGTTGATTTTAGACTTAAATTTTGTTTTAAATATTTGTCATTTTAGCCATTTTTATGATAATTGAGGTAAGTTTTTTTTTCATTTTCTTTGTTTTTCTCTTATTTTTCCCACACTTTCATAATAATGAAAAGTAAATTAGTAAAAAAAAAAAAAAAGATAGATTCCTTAATTTAATACTTCACAAAACAATAAAAATGATCAACATAAGGAACGAATGGAGTAAAAACTATCTTAACATAAAATCTTATGATAAATTTCGGACACGCTGGTTATTTATTTATGTTAAAAGTTAGGCAAAAAACGGCATTAATAGGTGAGCTGTGCACCCACCAAACTCATATGTGTGCGCAATTTTAAACACTTTACTTTTTAATAAAGAAAAGAAAGAAAAAAAACCATCACTCATATAAATGATAAAAATAATTATATTTCATTCTGAATCTTGATTTTTTTTTTCCTGTTAAATAACGATGACCCTTCTCTCACAAACTATATTTTATTTATATTCCATATTAGTTTTAACATTAAAAAAATTATAAGTTTCTCACAATTATTATTCTCAAAATTTTCACTTATTTATTTTTTATATCATTACTTTTTTTTATACAATACTCTTACTTTAATTATCACTTAAATAAAGTTGAATTTGTGTGAAAATTAATTTGAGACGGAGGAAATACAATTTTGTGATTTTTAAATATAATAAAATGTTTTTTTTTTATAAAAAAACATCAAATCAAAATGAAAATCCGATGTCTTTTTATACCCAAAAGGCCAAAATTAGGCACACTTTGTAGTTTTGGAATGATGTCTTAACTATATATGTTGATATAGTTTTGAAAATGATGTTGTAATTATCATGATATAAAAAAGATGTTGATACTTTTGTTTTTTGATGTTCACGAAGGAACCCCACATTGTTTTCACCAAAGTTGTGCAATAGATTTGGCCTAAACTTTTGGTAATACTCCAAATCTTAAAAAGTTTACGGCTTTTTTCGCCTTAGATGATTCGATCCCACTTTTTATTTAAATATAAAAAAAAAATATTAACCATTCTTCATTCTTGTCACCCCACCTATATTATTTAATAAAACAAAAATTAATAAAAAATAAAGTGAGAGGTTTCTCTTACAGTGGTGAAAATTCATTGCATTTAGATAGCTAGAGACAAAGTGGGATAGCTCAAGTGGTTAGAGCACCACTACCTAGGCTTTAGATCCTGGGTTCGAGTCATGGGAAGGGGAAAAGGGATGGGTATTTAATGTAATTCAAAAAAAAAAATTAGATAGCTAGCACACGAGACGTGAGAGGTTTTAAGACGCAAATTTATGTTGCAACTGCCAACAGTCCAACACTTGTCGGTTGTGTCGTCTGCACAAAAGTCCATTTCTTACCCTTTACTTCTACGGAGTATTTCATTTATCTCGTCAACTCTTCCAATTTATGCAAATTCAAGATTTATTTTTTCCAACAAAAAAAAAAAAAAAAGACTTTACTATGTACTTGTTACACATTATTTATAACTGAATTTAGGTACATTGAGATATTCAAATTTTACTATAAATATTTATCAAACAAAATCTAAATTTAATATAGCTACATTGTGAGAATTCGATTTCAAATAGATAAAAGTATAGAGGAAAAAGATCATGACCAAATGCAAACGTAATCACACAACAAATTCTCAAACGGTGGGGAACAACATTTGTCGCAAAAATCGGCCTAGGCACCGCCTAATCGCTAGGCAGCCACGATTGATCCGATTTCTTACATATCCTTTGTTTTGGGTGGAGATGAGCCTAGACGACGCTTAGACATCTTACTTTTTTCTTTCTCGGTCCAATCACATGTATTCAATTCGTTTTTAAATATTACTCCGTAGTTCATTTTTTCTTAAAATTAAGAATGTTATGCTCATGGTTTCCGTTGCGGCTTTATACAAATTTACTGTATTTCTTTGATTAGAAATTGATACTCCCTCCGTCTCGTGATTACTTGCACACTTTTCTTATTTGGACGTCCCAAAATTACTTGCACACTCTTAATATGGAAATACCCCTATAAAATTAATATCCTTCCAATATCACTTTATTTTCAAAATTGTCACCATCTTTTTACATACATTTTACTTTACACCTCACCAAATCACCTAAAATACCCCTCCTTTATCTTACATCACAAACCACTAAATTCACTTTTTTTTAAAAACGTGACGGTCAAACCGTGCAAGTAATTCTGAGATAGATGGAGTATTTGAGAATGTAGTATTTCATTGGGTACAACCACTTTAATAAATAAATAAAAATAAAAATTGAGAGGACATCTTTGTTGCACATACAAGTTTACATAAAATATAGTAATAGTAATAAAAAAAATCCAGTGTTGGTGTCCTACTTTTTCATGCATAAATGCACCTGCAAATCAGCTTTTATTGCTTCTCCAGCTGTTTTTCCTTTCCTTATATCTTTAAATCTCACAATTTCTTTCCTTTTTTCTTCACTCAAGAACACATTTTTATCAACAATGCTATTTCTCTACTTAGTTTCTTGTTTTTCTTTTCTTCTCCTTTCTCAATCATTCCTCAAATCCAAAATGCAAACATTCCACTGGCTTTTCAGACAATTCCTCATACTCATTCACAAAAGAAAGATTTTCCCCCCACTTTTTCAACTTTCAGAAAAACTCCCACCAATTCTAACCCCAAGAACCGATGAAAAACAGGGGATTTCATTGCTTGATCTCCCCGATTTACCCCTGGACGCCATTCTTGAAAAGCTTTCACCTGCTGAACTATGCGCCATGGCAGGGGTTTGCAGGTCAATGAGAGAGAAATGCAGTTCCAATTATATTTGGAATAAGCTGATGAGAGAGAAATGGGGTGATGTTTTAGGTGATGCAGCTTACACAGAATGGCACTCTCAAATTTCCTCAACAAAAACTCCCAAATTCTTGAATAGTAAATTCGGGCTTTTATCGGGCCTTCTCGACTTATTCGGGTTTAAATCCGGGCCGAAGAAGGAGGTGACAAATTGTTCACCACAAAATTCAATCATGTCCTGTTACCTTGCCCTTGAGAGTGGTAAATTTTGGTTCCCAGCCCAGGTTTTTAACCGTGAGGTAATTTTCTAGACACTTATCGAAGGGTAATGTAGTAAATACTTATATATAAATTAAATAAATGAGTTAAATTGCGTGAATGCCGAGTTTACTAATGTTTCTTGATTTTTTGAAGGTGCAGAATGGGCATATAGGGTTTATGCTTTCTTGTTATGATGCTCAATTAAGCTATGGCTCAACAACGGACAATTTTATTGCAAGGTAATTTATTTTTTTCTAAATAAATAATTTTGATGCTATATTTTAGTATGAAAACGGTTTATATAATATTCTTTTGTCTAATTTTGCAGATATAAAGCAAATGGGAGGAGTGTGATAGAGGAAGGCATTGATTGGGAAAGGATTAGGCCACCCACTGTAAACACCCCTGCAAATATTCTTCACATTTCTGATTGTTTAGATGAGCTTAAACCTGGTGATCACATTGAAATTCAATGGAGAAAAAACAAAAAATTCCCATTTGGTACGACTATTTTCTTGATTTTGTTACTTCATTAAATAGTCGCAAAGTTAGATATTCAAACGGTTATGGTTATCGTTAATGAATCGTTACATTTTTTTTTAAACTTCACAGGTTGGTGGTACGGAGTTGTTGGGCATCTTGATTCTTGCATTTGCAACGAATACAATTGTCGTTGTCACGTAAGCGGTGAGCACATAATATTTTCTTCATGTGCTTATGAAATTAAAGATGGATTTTAATTCCACTTTAATTCTGTTACAATATTAATAATGACTTACATAAGAATAGAAAATAGGCCATAGTGTTACACCTAATTTAATTTCAATAGGCCTAAAATGTAGGAGAAGATATGAATTTATAATCACATGGTCCCTCTGCCACATGCTTTGAAGGCTTAACAGGAACACTAATAAATGTAGGAGAAGATGTGAATTTAATTTCATTTTTTATTTCGTTTGTTTTTACAGATGATGTAATTTTGGAGTTCAATCAATACGCCCCCGAATCGCGTTGGAGGAAGACCACGGTCAGCAGGAGGGAGCATCGAGAAGTCGGGGACGAGGCGGGTGGTTTCTACGGTGGAATCAGAAAACTTAGAAAGAAAGAAGAGATTAAGAAATGGGAGCAACTTTGGCCAAATTGCATCTTGCAATAGTTACTGCCAAGTGCAAAAGGGAGTAATTTTTGGACCTTCTCAAATTGTAAATAGAGAAGGGTAGATTGGTAAATTAGGCTTAGATTTTTTTTTTTCCCCTTCCTTTTATGGTCAAACAGCTGGAAGAGTAGAAGAGCTATGATAATTGCACTCTTTTTCCTCTTGAAAAAGAATAGAACAACATTTTGGTATGAGATGATGAATTTTATGTACATTGCATTGTTTTCATACATGGGTTGTTTGTTTTTCTTGATATCACGTGTGACAATAATTGGGTAATATGCTCCTTTGCAAAAGTTTCCTAATCTATTTTATATATATACATCACTTTCTTTAAGAGTCTGAATTATGTAGCGCACGAATTTGCTCGAAACTCTCGAAATTTTGAGAGTCCTTTTACTTTGGTAGTGACTCATAACATTACATAATAATAAAGAAAATAACTACTTTTAAAATTAAAGGGTGAAAAAGAAAAGAATAAGAAACCAAGTCAATGAAAGAGTTGAAGAAACTGGCTTGCGTCAATAGCCGTGGCCCATCGGGTGGTCTACGAAATCCGCCCCCATAAAAAGAAAAATTAAAAAATTACAGCGACTAAACAACTGGATCAAATAAGTTGGACTAAATTAAAATTTCGTCTGGCCACTAATACTTTTACAGCTGTTGCAAGGTCTAAGGTTTTTTGAACCCACATATTTAGTAACATCATCATCTTATTACCTTTACGGCTTTACATTATATTTTGAGCCATCTGACTAATTATTTTTAATGTTTTTTATTCCTATAATGGAACAGAGGGAATTTTTTTTTTTTTTTTGCCAAAAACATAATTTCTGTCGGAGTGGACAAAATATAAGAGTATATTTTTCTTTCCCATAGTTGAATAGAAGTCCTCAATTTTCGTTTTTGGCAAGAATGGCCAAAATATGATAATTTTTTTTTTGGTAATTAATTTTTTTTTATAGTGTTGTCTTTTTTAATTGGAGTGACTTACATTTTTTAATAATATTTTTATTTATATTGACTTATACTTTTTGATAATGTTATATTGCACATTTTAATTATATGGACTTGCACTTTTCAGTAATATTTTGTTGCATTTTTCAGTTATAATAACTTACCCTTTTTATTATATATTGTGTTGCACTTTTCTAGTTATACTGATTTGCACATTTTAATAATATTATGTTGCACTTTTCAGTAATATTGTATTGCATTTTTTTAGTTATAATGACTTATTTTTTTCATTAAAATACTGTGTTGCACTTTTTAATTATAGTGACTTACACTTTTTAATAAAAAATTATATTGTATTTTTCAGTAATATTGTGTTACACATTTTAATTATAATGACTTAGACATTTACACTTCTCAATTTTAGTTAAGTTAATGCTTATTACACAATTAGTTGTGCACTTGTGCCCCCATTTAATTCCTAGTGGCTAGTGCCCAATAAAGGCCCAAAAATATATTAGCAATTGGTTGTGGGCCACAGGCCCATTGATACATTTTTTCAGCTGTTAAAATTCCTATTCCACCTTGTAACCCATTTTTAGCATCAAGTTTTCTTCAACAGCCTCTTTTTCAGTTGTGGCATCGTTGTCGCTGGCGCTCCTCCACACGACACTCAACTGCACGCCTGCCGCCTCTTCCTCCGGACCCTCCCTCCACCGTAGTCAACGCCTGGCTCCACTTTGCTTTTGTCATTGTCGCATGGGGATTTAGGATTTAGAATTTGGGGTACGAAAGATATTAAGTTTAAAATTGGAGGTACAATTTTGATTATCTAATTTTTTTTAACATAAACAAAAAATTAAAAAATATCCCAATTTGGGGGTACAATTGTATTCTGAATCCGCCTCTGCGTGCAGTAATTTTTTAGGCATTATTTCTTGAATCGATTGGGTTGATATTTTTCAATGAAGCAATAACGTCACAATAGTTTGATAGAGCAACACTACCTAAATAAAGTCATGACTTCTCCAACCCTTGACTCAAATTTTAACTAAATTATAATATTTTCTTAAAACATTCTTAATCTTATCTTTTTTATTTTTTATTTTATCAAATATTTGTTTATAATAAGTTATATAATTTTATATTTACATTTAAATTATTAATTACAAATTAAAAAATTAATTTACATTAAAAAAAACTCATAAAACAGTAAATTACTTGAGTGTGAATTTCATAAAACAATAAAATAATAAATTTATAAAACAACTAGGCAATAAAGAAGTTATAAAATTAAAAAAAAAAAGGCAAAAAACATTTACCACCATATTTAAGTTGGTGACAAATTTGCCACTAAAAATTGATTTGTGGCAATTTGTCACACAATTTGAGTTGGCATTGGAGAGGAAAATGGAGACAAATTGTCATTTTACCTCTCCATTGGAGATGCCCTAAGAGTGGAGAAAAATGCAAAGTAATTATATGATAATAAAATTTCACAGTGATATAATTCATGATCCCTATTTGTGCAATATTATTGAATTAATTTAAGCAATTGAATTATACTCATCAATTAATTAAATTAATACTCCCTCCGTTTTTAATTAAGTGTCACTTTGTCTTTTTTAATATTTTCAAAACAAGTGTCATCCTACACTTTTTTTCTTGAATTTTGACAATTTTATCCTTATACATTATACTCTCTCCATTTTCTTTATCATGATTTAAGTCTTTTCCCTTTTGAATGTAGTACTATAACATAAATCACGAATAAACCTTAATTATTGTATACATGAATATCACCTACAATATTGACTACATTCATTACTAAACATAAATTTAATATTAAAATTAGTTATCATTAATGAAGGGTAAAATGGTCCATGATTATATATCTTAATTTGTTGAAAATTGTTAGAATGACACTTAATTAAAAGTGGAGGGAGTAACAACTATTGCCTGTCATGTAATAATTGGTTAAGCTCTTAAAAAAAAACAAGGGATTATAGTTTTTTTAGTCCTTTAAGTTGGACTAATTTTGAATTTGGTCCTGATGGAATACACATTTTGATTTTGGTCCCATAAGTTGGCCGAAATTTTGAATTCAGTCCAATTACTACCATTGTAGGTAAATAAACCGATCAAATTCTTAGCTCGTGTGCAATTCAAATCAAATGTGAATTTGCTTATGTGTAGAAAAATGCAAATATCAATTGATTTGATCGATTTATTTATCTCAAATTGTAGTAATTGGACTGAATTCAAAATTTCGACCAACTTATGGGACTAAAATCAAAATGTGTATTCCATCGGGACCAAATTCAAAATTAGTCCAACTTAAACGACTAAAAAAACTTTAATCCCAAAAAACAATTATTATAAAATGTACTACTATAATCTAAAATAAAGCCATTAAGAAAAAAAAAAAAACAAGGAGAATCTCCATCAAGAAAAAATAAAACACTATATAAAATAGTCCCCATAAATGATAATTTGCCTAAATAAATAATGTTCAAACTGTGAATATAAAATAAAGTAAATGGTGAAGTATTTTTTTTAAATGAATAAAAATATGAAATTGAATGGAATGAATATTCTTTTTAGAAATACAATACTGGAGTAATAAATAAATAAAATATTGAGACGCCAAATGAACGAATTTTTGTCGGGCCCGAAAGAAAGATCGGGCCAGCCCGAAAGCTTTTAATAAACCTAGATAATTATAGTCGATGACGACGACTCGAAGAGAAAGAGATTTAGGGAGAGATTATCTGGGGAAGATTTATAAGCATATACATACATACACAACCGTATAAATATCGATTCAAGTAATTAGAGCGGTGGTTGGTTCGCCCGGAAAATGAACGGCGGCCCATCTGGTTTCAGTACGGTTTTCTGCACTTCAATTTGACGGATTTGTATGATTGATGTTCAATCGGAAGACTAACAACAGTTGTTTTGTTCACAGATAATGCGCCGGTTACAAGGACAATAGTAATTGCCAGTGCACTTTTCACAGTCATATTTGGGATCCAAGGCCGTTCTAGAAATCTCGCTTGGTCTTATCAGGTACACTTGTTTTAGGAATTTCATTGTGTTATTTAATGTAGTTTTAGCTGCATAATTTGTTTAATTTTAATGCGATCGCCATTTGGTATTTCCACTTACTTAGAGGAGGAGTGGGAATTTGGGGCATGCATTGATTAATTTCCTTCATTTTCACATCTGATCCTTAATTCCGTTTTTATAAAGCTCGTGGTTGCTTGATTCAATTTATTATCGTACATGCTTAAATATGAAAGCTCTGGATTTGATAATAACTAAAACAAGTTTGAAGAGTAGCTTATCTGACTGGACTCAATTTGCTTACATCTTTACTAATGATGAACTAAAAGGTGTTTCCTTTCATGAATCGGTGCTTTCATTAAGTGTTTCAAGGATTTACCGGATGATGTGTTCTTATCTAGTATCCGATCACTTTGTCCTTGTGTGTGACTCTGTTTGGTTTGTAAAAATAGTTATGAATCGTCTGGTCTTGTAATCATAGCGAAATGTTGCAGTACAACTGTTATATTGCCTTGCCATTGATATTTATTTTAAAGATAGATAGCATGGTGAATGTCTGATTATTAGCATTGTTAACTTGTTTTTTTATACATGACAGGACATTTTCAAGAAACTTCAGATATGGAAGCTCATAGTTTCAGTTTTTGGATTTTCATCTACGCCAGAACTAGTTTTCGGGATTTATCTTCTGTACTACTTCCGTGTGTTTGAGAGGCAAATAGGTTCTAACAAATACACTGTAAGTACTTTGAACTACATTTTCTTGTGAAGCTCAAACTGCAAAAGTATTGTGAAAGCATCTATATAATTTTGAGTGTTCCTTATTTGATGCATCTCCTTGTACATGCAAAGCAAGAATGCATCTCCTTATTTTAAGATGTTTTGCTTGATTAACATATTGCTTGTAATCAATATGTGTTATGCTAGATATGAAAGGCAAATGATGCCTGTACAACTTATTTTGCTTTGTGGTATAAATTTGATTAAGTCAGAAGATGACTAAGGCCTAAATTTTACGACAAAATGTATCCTGGGATTTATAATCTAGTGATTAAGTTTTGTTCCTAAAGAACCTCTTATTTGATTATTGGCTGGTGACAACCTTTGCTGCAGGTCTTTATCCTGTTGTCTATCGTGGGGTCTTTGCTTCTTGAAGTCCTTGCGCTCTTGCTACTTAAAGGTTTGATCATTTCGTTTATCTCCTGTTTTGTTGGTGACTTGTTATGTGCCATTCTTCTCACATGCCCCCATGTCATGAAGTTCAACTATTTTAAGAAATACAAGCATTGCATAGTGGAAAATGAAGCTCTAATCCAGAGAGACGATGTTTGTGAAATGACATGTTGAGAAATGCAAGTTTATGCATCATTTGATACCACCTTAAACTGGCTGGGGTCTTAGCACTTCCCACTTTAGTCTTTAATCAAGTAATCTATCCCCTGCATTTGTGTCATATGATTGTTTTCTCTAATTTTAAACAAATACAACAATTTTTAAATGAACTAATTCTAACGGGAACAACAACCCCCCAATCTGATGAACTCACGAGTCATGGCGTTGTATTCCATTACACCCTGGCTATATGGCATATGCATACATTTGAACGTATGGCTGATACACTATAGTATTCGGTAGGAAGTAGTTATAGAACCTTCTCTGCAGGGTGCATGAGTAACCATTATTGCTCACTTACATCTTCACTTGGTTATATGCTATTTCCTGCATTTAGGATATTATTGAAGTTTAATGGTTAAAAAAATTATATTTGTATTATCTTTTATTTTAAATCAGGATAACCAACTTTGTTAATTTCATTATTTACATAGTTGTCTTTTTTGTTTTTAATATCTATTTTATCTGTCTATTAGAACTGCTTTTTTTGTAGTGACAATTTCACTTTTTTCTGGCAGATCCCTCCTTGAATATACTCACATCTGGACCCTATGGCCTTATATTCTCTTCATTCATACCCTTTTATTTCGACATTCCTGTTTCAACGCGGCTTCGTGTGTTTAATGTCAACTTCTCTGACAAGACTTTTATCTATTTAGCTGGTCTTCAGGTATTGATTCAATGGCATTACTCTTATATTTTTGTTTATATGTTCCAACATGAGAAACATCTTCGAATAGTCTTATAATTTTAATTTTGCTTCATTTGATGTGTTTGCTATTTTTTCTTTACTACTTGTATCTTGCAGCTATTTTTGTCTTCCTGGAAAAGATCCATGGTACCAGGGATTTGTGGAATTTTAGCAGGTTCTCTATATCGCATGAATGTTTTCCGTGTACGCAGGATGAAGGTCGCACCTAATCTTGTCTGTTTACAACTTTCTACTATATAAGTAATATTTACCTTTGCAAACCATCTTGAATTCTTGATCATCCATATAAATTCAGAATTCTGTTTATAAATCTTCATCTTAAGTTTGGAATAACCAGATAAATTCTTCTTTTGAGCATTTAATTTTAGTCCCCTTTATACCTCATCTTAATTCAGTATTTTGTGCAAGATAATTTTCATCTTGATATATATTGTTCATTATAGAAGCTAACTTGAACATACTTCCTATGCAAAAGTAGTTCTTGTGGGTGCATAAAAAGAGGGAAGTTGAGCCTTAAGCAATCTGTGATGTGATTATTCTCTGGAAATTACTTTTACATTGACTTGGGGGAGCCTGCGTCATGAATTCATTTACTTAACAATTTTAACAGTATTCAATATCTCATGTATGGAATATTATTTATCGGTCAAGGCTGCTATCCGGCCACAACTGACTATTGCTTGTCTGTTTCAGTTTCCTGAGGCTATCGCTTCATTCTTTTCAAGATTGTCGTTGCCATCTATTGGGAGTACACCACCAACTGGATCATCGAGAAATGTTGTAGGAAGTGCACCACCACCACCCTCTGTTGGTCGCCAGTCTGTAAGTTCTGATGTAGCTTGTGAATTTGGATGGCATTACCTACTCATGACTGCTCTTTTGTTTCTTTTATCTTATGTAAAACATTGCTTATTTAGGTGCTGTCCCCGTTTCTTCTATTTCTGATAGAATTGAAACGAAGTCACAAACCATATTAGAAAGAATTCAATACTCATATCTATTGCTTCTTTTTGCCACACTGAGATACTCTGTGCAAACTCCAGGGAAACTATCAGAGTCCTGCTTTGTCATCATCAACGGAACCACCCGAGGACTCCATTTCCACACTGGTTTCAATGGGCTTTGATAGGAACTCAGCAAGACAAGCGCTCATACATGCTAGGAACGACGTTAATGCTGCCACTAATATCCTCCTTGAGTCACAAGCACATTGAGCAGCCATCATGATGGTGTTGAAAAATGGTATTCGCCTTCGAAATAAAGATGCAATTCCATTAAAGGCAGCTGTTGCTTTCTGAAGAGAGGCATTTTGCTATTGTTGAGAAAATCATTACCTCCAAAGTATTACTATTATTATTGTCAGGATTCGCTTCAGCTTTTGCTACTGTTCATTTACGATGGGATCTTGAAATAGCTGTAAACTTGAGGCTGTGTACAGTTCTTCTCTGTAGGATTCTAACTAATGATTTTTCATATATGCTGAACTTTTTAACTCGTGTTTCGGTCTTCTTTGTTTGCCCGTGTTTCGACATTCTGCAGTAGCCTTATGTGCATTTTTTAACAGTTCTCATTGTAGGGTTGGTTATGCTTCTACAATAAGCACTAGGAAAAACTCAAATTGACGCTTAAAAAATGAATACTTACATACAAAGTTTGAACAATGAAATAGAAGGAAGTGAATTTGTTTGCAATTTAACGATAACTGAAAATGAGCACAGTACATAAGCCAAAATTATCACTAATAACACATGCCACTTCAATTCCAAACTCGTTTCCAATGTATCCATATGCCACTCCATAGCTGGAGTGAATCAGTAACAGATAATCAATTATTGCACTAAAATATTATGTGCCAACTAGTATCTCCAATACGTCTCAAATTGGGAAAAAATAGTAGGATTTCAAGATACGCATCTTGAAACTATGACATAACATTGATGTGTGGTCTTTCTGTATAGAGCAGAAAAAACCTAAAGCATGTAGAAACCAAGAAACGAATCATAGCCAATCTTCCGTTTAGATAGTACTGATGTCTACACGGCTTTTGTGAAGCTGGAAGGCCGGGGTAATCCAACTCCCACAACTGCACTGTATCCCGGACCAGTTGAAGTAACCTAACCGAGCTTCACAGTGAGCACACATCAGCTTACCCTCCAGACCACCTTCCTCGACTGAGCAATTTGAAAAACGTGTTAGTTACTAAATAAGGAAAGTAACTTAAGGTAGTGTTTGGATGGAGAGATTTGATCTGCCGATGGAATTGAAATCCCTTGTTTGGATTCAAATCCATAGATCCAAACATTACCTAAAGAGATTTAGCCATGGTACCTGTTGTCATCCAACGAAGAGGCTCAACAAAGATGGACGAACACTCATTGTCATCGGATCTACTGAAAGGATTTCCACTTCTCCTTTTATGCCACTCGAAGCTCGTCTCTCCCTCTCCTGGAACGTGATCCAGAACATTGTCCTGCAATGCAATTACTCTACGGCATTTCTTGCACCTATATGCACAACTAGGAGGAGCCCGTTTATCAGATGATGTTTCGACATTTGATGAGACTATCTCAGCTGGCAAGCCAGGATCAGAGCCAAACTGAGAACCATCTATCTTTTCTCCACGATTATAGGAATCACCTGTTATTGCACATGAAGCATCACTGCATCAGGCTCTGGAAATCAGACTATACTGAAATTATGTAGTACAACATGCTAATATTGTTCATTATTGTTATTCATGCAAAAAGACATTTGCTTACAAAGTGAGTAACACTTTTTCTTTTTTTTAAAGAAAGTATATATTCCACTGGCTCCCATTTTTGCTACTTTTAAATTTTGAATGTATTCCAATAATCCAGTATCATCTAAAACTCACAAGCACAAATAGCCATGAAGTTGGGCCTGCAACATTGATGATATCATGAAAAAGTTTGTTCGGAAAATTTCATACTTCAATTGATTAAGTGAATCAAGGATTCTGCATTAGAATAATAAAAATAAATCAAAGATAAGGGATATAAAAAACTGTTTCAGGAAAAAGAATCGGACCTAATACTTTCAAGCGGAAGCGCTTGTATGTGGGGCTTGAGCGATCAACTTTAAAACCCATTTGTTCGAACATTTTCAGCTGCAATGGCAGATGGAAAGGAGAATATCAACCAGAATGAAAGGAGTCTTTACGTGTATAATAGATATGAACCAACATATATATCTTTTTATTCATGTCCCTCACCTGATCCATGAAACCATCATTTGGACCCACGGATTCACAGCTCTGTCGCAAGGACTCAATAGCATCTAATAATCACAAAAAGAATGGAATATAATTAAAAAAGAATAATGAAGAAGAAATAAATCAATAATAATAATAAGAAACAAAACACTGATTAAACTAAATAATCTTGGAGTATAACTGCATATGCATTATCACTTTAGACAAACAGAGAATTCTCACAAGTCCAGACCTTCTTGTGATAGCCGTTCGCTTTTCATCAGGTAAGCTGTCATAATTGCTGCACTGCAACAAACACAAGCAAAAGGGTGTAAATCCTTAAGGCTTGACAGAGCAGAGAATAAAATCCACAATGTGGATGATAACTGATAATTTGCGGACTGATAATAAGCCGAAGTAAATCAAGGAGAACTTTGTGAGCAAGCATGAAACACTTAAAAGTTGACCGATAGAACAGTAGTCTGGTTCGTCTACTTGGCACTTGCCATACGGAAAAAAATGTTCAACTAAATATACCAAGTAAACTCAATACAAAAGGGGTATGAAACTCCAAGTATGCAGTTACCGAATCTATTTATTCTTCCTTGAATCTTGACCAACTTGGAAGGTGAAATTAGGTAAACTACTTATGGAAACTCCATATTATTTTCGATTTTATGCGCTGGCCTTGCATCAATTACAAACTTAGACCCAAAAAATTAGAATTAACAGTCACATCATCAAACAGAAAAGGTAGATGAAAGATGAAAAATATGGTGACGTTGGCGGGAGATAGATATATTCACAAAGCAGAATTACATTGAATAGACCATTGGTCAGCCATCTTCTATGCACACCATGGCATATGAATCAAAATCCCTTCTTCCCAGATACACGTAGCAAAACTGAAACCTTCCTCTCAAATATTAGTAGCAAAACTGAGTCAGAGTTTTATAAATCTAGTAATTCTCCTGTGCGATGCATGGTTTGATTATTGGTAAATTTAATGTGAGATTAGGTAGTGTGAGATACACTGTGATATGAATCTAAATTAAATTTATTTTGTTCATCAACTAATTGATCTTTATTAACTTTTTCAATATATTTTTTAAAATTAATTACTATATGAATTTTGTGAGATAATATATATAAGAGTGTCTTCCAATTATCTAATTAATTATTTAATTTTAAATTACCAATTAAAATCAGCATAAAAACCAAAATTCTAATAAATGATATTAATATTAAAAAAAATACTTATATAATAAACAAACTCAAATTAAGTATCAAAATCAATAAAAGCATACTTTAAAAACAATAAAATTGATATTTTAGATCTGGATTTTATTTTATTTAAACAATACAAAGGTCATATTAAAGATCACAAAAAGAAGATTATTTGATATGTAGTGCTTAAAAAATAGATTTGAAGCGAAGAATTAATCGAAAGAAAAAATAAATCATATTGGCTGATTTTGCAAGGCTGCTAAACCACTTTCATTCCTGGCTTGTGAGCTTCACCACTTCTCCACAAGACAAGTGTAGCTTCACTTGGTCAAATAGAGTTTTATTTCCCACTTGTGTTTTTATATACGTATAGAACTTTATGAAACCGCAATAGCACATGATGCATGCAAGCTGTAAATTAGAACTGTCTCCTAATATAACCGAGTTATAAAGACTGTTAGTATCTTTCACTATTAAGGTTAGCGTTCTTCTGCCCTACTGTTTATGCGCCTTAAAAGGATGCTCCTGGATTCATAGAGTGATCACCATGGACCAAGTGCTATGTTTTCTTAAGACGATAATAGCATTTCAAACACATTATATATTATACAAAAAAATTACCAATTTTAAGAATGTAGTCTATGTAGATCAGCAGTAATTTAAACATATATAAAAATCAGACAAAAACTATGAGACGTAGTCAAAATCATATATTGCACCAACAAAGTAGGTCTAATACAAGCAGAGATACGAAAGAATTAACATGAAAAGGGAATACCTTCGTGATACACCAGCAAAGCAGTGGACCAGAACAGACCCTTCTTTCCTACTGTCTTCAATAAAATCCAAACATACATCCAAATAATCCAGCAAATTTTCACTCTCCATGTCCCTCAAAGGTACAGCCATCCTCACAAACTTCAAATCCTTACCTGCATACTCCAGAGAGTATAGCAACTTATCCGGAGACAGTGAACTCTTCAGCCCGTTGCTTGAAACATCCTCAGACCCTGAGTCCCCAACATAGACCTTCCGAATTTCTTTGCATGGAATTGAAACCGAACTACGCCACTCAGAGAAAAAAGAAATGGATGCTGAACTTAAAACTGACAGTATATGTGTGACTTCATCACTTCCATTCTGAAGAATCTCCGCAGCATCTCCAATGTTACCAATGAATAAATGCTCACGTACCAGATATGGCATATCAACACGGTCAACGTTTTACCTATTGAAGTCCAAATATCACTGGGCTGTCTCAAGTGGATCACTCAAGAAATTAAGGCTATTCACATATTTATTCTTGGCAGGATATTCTGAGTAGTTTTTAATGTCAAACGTAGGGTTCCTATTTAGAAGCGATAAACGAGAACATACGCACTAGAAAAAGACACTTCAAACGTATTCAATCTTTTTTGTCTTATCAACCTACTTTTAATGTCAAACTTGTTTTTGTCTGATCAAAAATTTGAATCATTATGCTTCTGAATCCAGTCCAATCCCCGGTTACTATCATAAATGGTGGCGTATAACATGGACGACTCATATCATTCTAAATTTCTAATCATAACACAGTTTTATGATCACTGAAGAAATCCAAAAATATAAACTAAAGAAAAACCTCATATTGAAACATAGAACATAACTTCATCTTTCCATTCCACTTTAAGAGGACTTAATTGGTTCTGGTTCTACCTTAGTGAAAATGCCACAAGTAGAAATTCATTTCCTCACTGGTCACTGCAGCAAGAGTAATTAGTTTCTAGTGGTTTTACAGTTTTCACCATTGATTAGCTCGAAAAATAAAAACACTAATTTATCTATTTCGCTGACATAATCCAATCTATTTACACTTACAGAGCACAATAGGTAGGAGTTCACTCGTCCAAAAATTCTCCCCAACAGGAAAGGTTTTAGACCAAAGCAATCCGTCAAAATTCATATGATTAAAATATTCCCCAAAAGTAAAACATGAAAAGCGAAAAAACTCCGATGACTAAATAAAGAATCCTTCACATTACCTGCGGCAGAGGGAATATTCCGGCGAGCTGGAGTGGCGGGGGACGGAAGCGGAAGCTGCCTTGTGTGTCCTATTAGCACGCGTGAACGAATCCAAAATATATTGGTTCGCGTGAATTTATTTAAAGGAAACACCTGGCGCACACTTTATTTCCATTTTCTTTTTCTCAAATTAAATAAATAAAATAAATTTAAGTGTGATGAAATTTCAGTCAGTATTTTTAATTAATTTTTCAATGTTTATGGAAACATTTGATTTGGTATTAATAATTATACTAATTGAGTGAGAAATGTGGGACAATCTACCACAATTTTTTATGTAAAAAAAAGTTATATTCTATTTTAAAATGATAATTTGCACACCTTTTTTTAGATGCTCAGAATAACTTTCACTTTAAAAATGATTTTTTTTTTATAAATTTCAACTTTAAAATATTTAAAATGTGTTACTTTTGATTCACACATATATTTCATTTTTAAAAAAAATATGCTTAGATTATGCTAGAAAGGGATGATAGTAAATATTCTCTGTCGAAATCTATTTAAGTTTTTTTTTTTTTTTTATCCTTTCAAACTTTATAAATCGTCTTGTAAGAGTAGTTAGATATTTCAGTGGATGACCTTTCTAGTTTGTTCTTGTTGATTGGAAGGGTATCATTTACAGTACTTAATTTTATGTCGTTTAAAATTTACAATTCTTTTGACAAAACAAAGAAATAAATATATAATGATTTATAAAATTAACATATTTATTTTGATTCTTATTTAAATTTAGATGGGTTTGGATAGAGTCATTTCAAATACATAGAATTTGAAAATGAATGGATTTAAGAATTCTTAAATTTCAAATGAATAGATTTGTGGATGGATTTAAAATTCTCACTTAGTTTTAAATATCATAGATTTGAAATCCATTAACTTATTTTTTTGTCCAAACATGTAGGGTGGATTTGGACTATGGATTTCAATCAAATCCATCAATCCAAACACAGCCTTAAGAAATTTGATTCATTGACAATCATATTCATAGTGTCATACAAGTTGGCACCCTAATGATTTATTAAGTTAATGTATATGTGTGTGTATAGTTATTTACTTATTCATTTCGACTCTATTTTAAATAAATAAAAATTGATTCATTAACAAAATAATCAAAAAATAAAATCCAGCAACTTTTTCAACCTGGATATCAGTTACATACAATTTTCAGTTTTCCATCTCCCACAACTGTAACAACACTTTAGTTACCTTTTACTCTTGGCTGATGAGTATGCAAAAATGCCTTCCGCCTGACCTGATTTTTCTGTATAATTTTAAAGAGGATAGAGCCATTCTCAATGTGTGAAGACGACACTCATTTACGTATGAGGAAAAACGGAGCACGATGGTCAGCAGTCATCTCCATCCTTGGTATAAACGGGTATTTGCCAGAGCTTTGTGTTCTTCTTGGGATCATCTGTGAGGCTGAGATCGGTATCATCTTCTTTGAACGTTGAAATAGACGTTTTGGCTCCCATTATAATGAGCCTTTCCACCATAAACAACTCATAATTGTTCTCAATTATTGGATCCAATATGTTGCTATAATTTGATGAGTAGGCCAACTTGTACCTTCAAATAGACGAGTCAGCAGACATGGGGGAAATATAAAACACTCATGGTAATGCACGTTTTCAAATTGCAACAATGCATGAGACGAGGAACTTTTCCATGACAAGTGTTTTGGCCTTTCCATCTTTGTTTTTAGATTCCATTAGCACTCTCAACTTCATGAGTAAAAGTAAATAAGGAAACTAAGTAAATATAAACATAATAGAAACAACTTATAGGCCTGATTTTTATTTTTCATTTCCAAGACCAGGACGATTTCTGCTACGAATAGTACATTGAGGAACTGATCTCTTGTGTAAATTACTAAAACTTGGAAGATAAAAAAGTTCGAAGGCAAAAAGTATGTTACCTTACACCTAAAGGAGAGAAGAAGCCAGGAGTCCTCTCATTGGACGCAATAAAAAGGGTTCGTCCAGGTTTGACCCACTTGGAAATCCTACAAAGAATAAACTCTGGACGTGTATCTCGATCAAGATGAGGATGTAAGCTCCGCTCAACACCAAATCTATCCTTCCTATTTTTCAGTACGTCACCTCGGCGAACATGGATAGCATCATAGTCTCCAAGATGTGTCTTAATCTAGTTTAAACATATATCTAATTAGATAGTAGCAGAGCAGAATAAACCGCGACAAAATTTAAATGGCCCAATAGTCATTAATCATAAAACAAAATGGACAAGGCAGAAAAGAGTTTTGCAGTCAGCAATAATTGACAGAGCAAATTAGGTAGATCACCTTTTTTGCAGCATCTCGTAGCTTCTTTGCAGCCATTGAAGGAAGAAATGAATATGGCAACATAACAGAAGTGCGGTTTTTCCGATCCTTGCACTCCATGAACCTGAATGACTACTATGATTAATACCTACAGAAAAATTATCAAGATTCAAAATCTAATTGAAGTACATAATTCAGCAGAGACTAAAACTGCTTAATGCACATCAGTTATATGCTAGGTTTATGTACTCAATCCGCTGGAACAGCGAATTGATTAAATGAATACTTCCACATTTCCTCATAAACTTCATTGCCAAGGGGAAATACACAATAGAACAAATATTTTCATATATTTTTCCAACATCATCTGAAAGAAGATACATCTACTTCATTAAAGATGATAATCAATTTTGTATTTTTATACTATAAGACAAGGACCCATCAGACGTGTTATGTCTGACTAGAACTCCAACAGATGAACATGAAACAAGGAAATAGACAGTACATATACTAGAAATCAATACCTACCATGAGAGAGGGCTTGCAGTGCGATTTATAAGTAAAAGATTTGAGTAGGAACTTTTTTCCATTAGATCAATTCGACTAACTCCTTGTACATGTGCTATGCCTCTAGATCCCAATTTCATGCTTGTCGTAAGGACATGATGCCACACTTTGGAATTATCCAAAATCACAGGTACTGTTTTGGATATGAGGTCCAGATCATAGAAAGATTCTGTAGCGCATGAGCTAGCTGCCCACCTAATGAACAAGATCAATTGAGGGATTAAGACTACTTTTGGCAGTTTTATTCTGCCACAAGATCAAACTGAAATAACAAGGCCAGTCTAAACACACTACAGAAGCACTTTCATTTCTGCAATCTCCATTAAAAAAAAAAAAAAAAGGGAACTTTCAAATGGAGTACCCTATTTCTTTATATGCCCAAGACTTAAGGTGCTGTCAAAAAACGTGAGTTAGATCAAAAACTAAATTCTTTTTTGACTTTAGGATTTTAGAGACATCAAACTGATATCTGAACAATATTTTGTATGTTTCTCTGTGTGTGTGGATGTAAAATCTGGCTTAATTTCATTAGTGAAAAATCAACATTGTTATAGTTCAGTTCTTCTGCAACATGCAATTAGCAAGCATTCTAAATTGCGCAAACAAGCTCACCCTTCTTCAGAAGCTGTATTGTCAGATTGATGAAGAATCCCTTTCATGTTGTGTATTGGATTTATGCACATCCTAGAAGGCATTACAAAGGTCCTGCAAATAGAGGAGATTTGTAAAGAAGACAATCATGCTGCGAAAGCAGGAAACAAGTTATATTGCAAGTAATTTGTGTGTAGAGCTCTGTTTGTCTTACACCAGATGCCAATATAATCTAAGATACAGATTCGATGATCTCTGATCTTCTCACTTTGTTTAAAGAGCTAATGTACAGTTCTAATATAAACTCTAACCAGTCAAATCAGTTCGTAATAAGTAGATCAGTAAAACTAGCGTATTTTCATTTTTCAGAATCAAGATTCAATTTCCTAGTTTTGTCGGATAATTTCAGGAACCATTGTACTTCATAACTGAGCATCAGAAGAGTATGCCGCTGTGTCAAATTACTACCCATGTTAATATATAACATAGTTCATCAGTGACCACTCTATTTTTCAAGAAGGAAAAATAGAAGTGTCAAATGTTAAAAAGAACATCCAAAGAACTAGAATCAAGAACTGCGTACCACCAATCAAAGAGGATTGTTCATCAACAGAAACCACTAAAAAATGAAATAACCAAGGCTCTCTACAGAACTAACAACATAGCCCTTCAGAATTGTAAACCAAAAGCATCACTTCTCAAGTAAATCCCACTGAAGCTAAATTAAGAAAGTAATAAAACCCATAGTATGCAAAGTTCAACGTACACACTAAATCAGCTCAAACATGCCTATTTCAATGGAAGACTACATTAAATCTCCAGAATCAAAATTCATAACTAACCTAACCATCCCATCAATAATAAAAAGGCACATCGAAGCAATTGCCAAAACCGAAGAAATTCAAAAATCCAAGATAGAAATGCGATACGTACCTACCCAGAAACAGGGCTTCTTCAAGGGCACACCTAAGGCTGGATTCTTGGTGCCCTAAACCGGCACAAGTATCGCAGTGTTTCCCGGGGCAATCAATTCTGCTGCCCCAATATAAGTACTTTTGTTGCAAACTGTGACGATAGTTGGGGTTCTGTACCATGCTTCTCCGCGTGGAAACTAGAGATGAGACAAGGTACAACACAGTAATGCATGCAATGGAAGCTGTGAGTATGAACACTGGAGATCTGGGCTTAACTGATTTCGATTTCGGAAGAGTTTTCTGGATCGCCATTGATTCTGATTTGGATTTGTTACTTCACTCAGTTGATTGAGAGCGAAGACTCCCACTCAGATTTTATGTTATTTTTTGTTTATATTTAATGACTAAACATTATTGATTCATGTCTGTATTATTTAATGACTAAACATTGTATATAACGACGTTACATTGATACGGATACGGAACAGTATAATTTAAACATAACATTTTAACAATTTAAAATGAATAATTCGTCTTAAAGTATTTAAGAGGTGTGGATATAGTTACATAAAAAGTTAAAAAATGTGATAAAATAAATAAATGTATTAAAAGTAATATAATTAAATGAGATAAAATATAATTAAATGTTAAAAAAAAATAGCTTGTTATAAAGATAGAAGCAAGATGAAAGTTGTCTATTTTTCATTAGATAACTGATTATTAATTTTAAACTCATTCTATTATTATTTAATATATCGGGTTGACCATTAGTCTTAATTTATGTTAGATTAGATCTACAGATTAATCGTTTTTTTTATTTCATTAAGTTGGATTTCACGTGCCTTTTTTTTTTAAAAATAAAAGTGCGATTAAACGAGAAAATGATTGGATCAATAATATTGTGTATTAATTTTATAAGTTTATTTTATACTCTTTTTTTTTTTTTAATTGACTCGTGTTTTATTTTAGAAAAGCTAAGTTAACTTCAAATTTTATTACATAATAGACGTAATACGTTATTTTCTCTATTAAAGTGTATATTTATTTTATTAAACTTTTTTGAAGGCATTTTATTAAACTTTCAACTCTTGAAAAGAAGCGTATCATCACATTACTTTTTAAGACTTTTTTTTAAAAAAAATATTGAACATTAAACACGGATCAAATTTAAAGAGGTACAAAATTTAAAATAAAATATAAATATCTGATAAGACTTCTTTAAAAAAAAAAAAAACTAAAGTATAAATTATGGCTTTTCAGATATAAGCAAAAATTAATTAAGTTGATTGGCATTCTTGAAGCAATAAAGAAACAACAGTCACTCAAATTTAAGTAAAGAAAAGCTTGAAAACTCTACCTTTTATCATCTAATCTCATCTGTACAATATAATATCCTCTACCATCTCATTGGTATTGGAAACAAAATTACAAGCCCACAATACGAGTTTTTTTCCAGAAAACAGCCACAGCTACGTACTTATGATGTGCATTTCATGTCGTCCAGCTTAATCGCATATTTTCTTGCAGCATTCAGGCCTTCTGAAACGATCGCGAAGAAATCCCATGGAGAAGTCGAACAAATCCTAAGAAGCTCAGCTTCCCGTCTGAGTGTCTAATCCAATCTTTCAGAACTACGTGAACGGGTACAGATGGACTAAGCCCAAGTTCCTGTTCGGAAAACAGATGAACATCGTAAATTTCTTGAAACCTATGAAAATATTTTCTTCATTTTAAAAGACAGAGAATGCATACTGAGGCAAGTTCCTCGATCATAATAGGCCTGTTTCCATCCTTCTCAAAGAAATCATACGCATAGCGTGCGTGTTGCTCCCAGCTTTCTATTCCTTCCAGCTGATATACACTCGTTGCAGCAGCACAGAATTCTTCGAAATCCAATTTTTTGTACTGGAGACAACTTATCTGTGTAACACATTTAACAAATTTCATTCATATCAAGACTAAGCAGTGTTATTATTTACTAGAAATGAGTCTACACTAAACATTCAAAAAACTGGTTCCTAAAAAATTTACCACATTGACATATTCTAAAACGCGTGAAGTCTTCATTGCATCGGTGGAGTGTTTTGCAATTGCCTGGAGAGAGCAATTAAGTAGGCGAGTGAGACACAAGAGAGAAACACACGTGCCCACAGACTAAATGAGAGAGAGGAAGAAAAATTCAGCTGACCGGTTTGAAGTTCTGTACGGATATAAATCCACTTCTGTTCGGCCCTAGTAATGTGAACTGTTCTTTAAGATAGGATAGCTGAGGTATAGTCAATGTTTTCGCCAAAGCCTGTTGCAAAGGTACAGCAGATAGTTTCATCATGCAGAATGATCGCATAAATCCAACATTTACGTAAATTCATTATAACAAAAATAACAAATTCATCGAAATTTAAGATTTTAAAACCATGCTCCGTAAATGAATTGAACTGTTTTCTGTTTGACTATTACCAAAGCATAAAAAAATAGTCAAGAACATGTGCAATCACAGTCAGGATTAGTCAGAAACATTTTTTAAACAGAATAATTCGTTGAAAGAGGTTCTTCTGTACACCAAAACTATACATACCCCCAAGGCAGCTTTCCTCAGAGAAGAAGAACATATATAAGCTTTCAAAAGCTTGAACGTTATCATATCCAAAGGAATCTTCATATCATGGTGACCAGCCAGCCACGGATGACCTGGAAACGATGCATTTTAAGGTAAGATTTGATATCAAAAAATACTTCAAGATCTCTATTTTGTTATAAAAATGCAAGAATTTCTTTTGAATAAGATGGGGCACAAACTAGAAGTTAGCAACTATTCTCATCTTACTACTTACTAAGGGCCTGGGCAGCTGTTATCCTTTTCCGGTAATCCTTGTTCAACAATCTTTTGACAAAATCAACAGCATCTGGAGACAAAGAAGGCCAAGGGTCTTCGTCAAAGCTTGGATCAGCCTTTAGAACAGCTCGAAAGATTCCCGATTCTGTCCTTGACCAGAATGGTCTGCTTCCACAAAGAAGTATATAAGCAATGACGCCAATACTCCACATATCGGCCTCTGTTCCATATGATCTATGCAAGACTTCGGGTGCCACATAATAAGCACTCCCAACAATATCATTCAGTCTTTCATCTGCCAAAATATTTATCGTCAAGACTTAACTTCAACTATTTATAAGGGGAACACTGCTGTATGAACTATTTAGAAATTGACTGAACCTGGCTTTACATAATCAGAGAGTCCAAAGTCGATGGCTTTCAAAGCGGAATGCTCGTCTTTTGAAGAAAAGAGAAAATTCTGAGGCAACACAAGATTAACCGTTTCAGTTGGATAGGGAAAAAAAACAGGAGTTATCTAAATACCCTGAGGCAATGTACAATTTTATAATACAAGCTCTGACATTTAGCTGATGTAGAGTATGATTTTAAAGAACAGAATAACAATGTTTAAGCTACATGACTTATAAACCTAGACCAAAAGTATAAGAGTTTCTCAACTAAAAAGAAGTATTACTTCTACTTAAATTTAAATATCGACAAATTGACAGAACTCCACGTTCTCTAAAATGCTTCAGATGTAAGGTTAAAAGAATGGCACCACCACTAACCTCTAATTGCAAAAAGGGAGACATTATTATCTAGATAATTTAAAAAATAAAGGCAAATATAAATCATATATTCCAAGTCATTGTACCTCACCTCCCAATTATTGTGTAATTATGAGATGATTAGTATCACCTCTTATTAAAAGAGTGGGTTAAGGCACGTGTATTGAATTCGGAGGAAAGCCTTAATAGTTAATACACATTTATTAACATCAAAATTAAAGACGAAAACTAACTCATCGTGAGACATGCACAGAACTCACTGGCAAACTTTTATAATATAAAATTTTGCACCATCTTCTCAGTTAAACATCAACAAGAAGCTCACAATTTCAAAAACGAAAAGGAACAGAAGAAGTATGTTGAATTACAAGCTTATTCAACAAAAGAAAGACATAATTTATTAGAGCGTCTGTACCAGATAAAGTGATAAACACGGATCTAATATATGAACATCATGAATGAAGCTAGGATAGGAAAGAAGGGCATAATGGGGATAGCAGTAGTTGTACCTCGGGTTTTAGGTCACGGTGAACCACACCCTGAAGATGGCAATATGCAACCACGCTTAAAATCTGTACCATGATTTTTTTTGCATCTTCTTCTGCATATTTACCACCCCTGGAGCAAATAATAAAAATTTTTAGAAAAGTAAGAAGCACAAGAGAAATGCGCAGAATATACAAATATAAATTCATACTTAGAAAGTATCCGGTCCAATAATTCTCCACCTTTGCACAACCTGGAAAATGGAAAGGAAATGCAGAGATGAGATTCATGATTACATACCAATCATCTCTAAACCAATTACCATCTAAGTGATTAGTGAGTTACATTTACATAAACTAGTGTATACGAATACCATATGTAGCATCTTGGGAACTGGGTTTAACATGCTTAAAAATTAAAAAGGATATGGTTAAATCTGTCTTCAATTCAAATAGTATACTGTATTAAATAACAAATTAGCAGCAACTTATGACAGATACTAAACCAGTAAGAAAACAAAAAAACTCAATTATATAAGGTTGAAACAGTCCAAAGTCCAACTTACTCCATTACTAGATATACATTCTCTTCATCCTCGTACACATCGTAGAATTGCACCAAGTTTTTATGTCCTGATAGTGAACGTAGCATCTTCACTTCCCTTCTCACATCCTCTACCGCAATTGCTGTAGACATCTACACAAGTTTAAAAAAAAATCTACTCACATGAGACGATAAACAATCTTTATTTCAACAATCATCACATATGCAATCTAACAATTCACCATAAGATAAGTTACAACTTCAAAGGATAAAATGCCCTCCACTTGAGAGTAGTATACAAACATGACCAAGTCAAATCAACAAAAGTGCATCCACTACTAACATACATCAAACACATATATATACTCAAATTAAAAGCAATTGAAACTAAAGAACTTTGAGCTATAATGAACAAGACCTTTGATTTTGGGATAACTTTAACAGCAACATCCTGCCCTTTTAAGGCCCCCTTCTTTCCTGTAGCCGAACAAGTGTACCCAAAATGCCCTCTGCCCACCTCTTCCCCAAGAACATAGTGGCTAGCAAAATTCTTAGAAAACCCAAAATTCTTATCTAACCCTACAATTTCACACTCGCTCCCTTCAGGAATTGTGGCCTCATTCGGCTTCACAGAGCCATGTCTCCGTGCAAGCAACGCCTTGATGTGCTTAGCAGGAGATGGTGGTGGAAAGGGGCGCTTAAAAAAGCGCAATGGTGTTGAATTGACACTGCTAGAATTCGCCGGCGAATTCTTGAACACGTTACGCAGGGGACTAGGGCTGTAAAATGGGAATTTAGGGGTTTTGCCGGTTGAGGGATTGACAGTAGATTCGTTGCTTTCACTCGGAATTATACCATTTTCAGACGGATTTTTCGGCGGTTCAGTGGGTTTTCCATGACAGAGTCCCATGGAATCGAGAACCCAATTTTGAACAGATTCAGAGAAAAACAAATTTGCGATCAAGAACTAATAAAAACTCAGAATTTCAAGCTTGATCAGCGCAGCCCAGAAAGGAAAGCAAGAGATTTTCCCGAGAAAACGTAATTCAGAAAAGGAAACAATAATCTATTCCAACTTTCTTCCCTACCGATCAAAACTAGAAAGATGGGCAAACTATGAGAAGATTAGAATAAATTACTCCACTAGGTAACTATTTTCAGCACAAGAAAGCAGTGAAAATGATATGCTCTGAATCACTCAAACTGAAAAAGAAATAAAAACAAGAATGGGCCTGAGGAAAAGCGAAAAAAGATGCTTAGCATAAGCATATAGGCTGCAAGAAAAGAGAAGTGGAGGGCCTAAAGCAAAGAAACACACCCTCTTTCTTCCCCTGCTTTATCAATCTTTTATTTTGTTTTCAGTTTTATTTAGCCACTTTTTGTCATGGATTTCTTGCTTTTTTCATATGGGTTTGTTTTGGTGATTTATTATTGGATCATTCTCAATTTTTTTAACATGGAATGTATTAATTCATAGTAATGGTGGGGTTTGAATTTGGATCCTTCCAGCCTGTTTTATTCAGTGAGAGACAAATCTGTATGTATACATACTTTCATGTACATACATTGCAAACAACTGATTCAAAATTTAAAGCAAAATATATTACTTCTTTAAAAATTTCTTTAAATGGTTATATTTAACATATTTTTGTTAAAAGTAACACATTTTATTTTCAATTTTTAGTTCTATTGAAAAATGAAACAAACGATCGTGCTCTTGCAAAGGACTTGCTCAATAGTTAATTAGAAAATAAATAAGTGAATAAAAAATGTACTTGGTTTATAGTACTCCCGTGACTTACTTAATAACTCATTATTATTTATTAATAGTATTATGTAAGATAAAAGTGAATATTTTAGATACTTTTTAACTTTATGAAAAGTAAATATGATTTTTAGTGTGAATAAAGTGAATGTAATATTGAATTATTTTGAGAGGATAGTTAAAATATTTTTTTTACTATTTTAAGTATATGTTAATAAGTAAAGGACGTCTAAAATGATAAAATGAGTGAGAACAAAAGGGAGTAAGAATTTGTCAATATAGAAACGTACTTGAAAAAAAAATTATGGAAGTTGTATAAATATATTTATAGTAAACATGGTCTCAGTCTTGGAAATAATTCAGAAAGCCACGGATTATGGAAAGTGTTACTATTTTTTATATAAAATAAATTCTTAGTTGATGGATACATTCAAAGTTATCATTGAAGGATTATTAGAAGGATTAAGAATAATACTTACCAAAAAAAAAGGATTAAGAATAATCTATTCTGCTTATTTCTACCATATATAAAAGGAAAACGTACGTACAATCATTCACGGATTTTAAATAAGATATCAAAATTTCGTGGATCAATTGAATTAGAATTTGAACACGGATTTAAAAAAAAAAAAAAGGTCCGAAAATGCATTTTTTTAATATTTGGAGGACTCAGTGAGTTTATCTAGTATACCACTAATATATAGGATGTCCGATGTTATTCAAGAGTTATTTAATTCTGATGATGAGAACACTTTTTTTTTACACAATGAATACTTAGTTTTCATTATTGCAAATGCATGTAGATTAAGGTAGTTCAATCACAAATTCCGATGAATCTATCCAGCTACAAAGGTTGTAAAAAAAACGAGACTTTCTAGTCAAAGTATGTGCTATCAAATTAGCACTCCCTTTAACAAAGGAAACAAAAACATTAGAAAATCGAGCTAATAAGGCTCTACAAGCGACAACATAATCACCATATAGAATCATATGAATCTGTCAAATTTATAGCAACAACGACTAACTTAGCATCCCCTCCAAAACAAAGTAATCTCAATTATTGATTTTCATCCATGATATGACTTCAAAAAATTCATAGCTTCGCCAACACTAACATTCACACAACCAGATTTAATTATCGTACTCGGTACTTCCCATCATAAGCATGAGAGATGTATCTTAGGAAAAGTGATTCCCCAGTATGGAAATAAAGATACATCGGTTTGGCATTTGACTTAAAATGGTCTCTACACTATTAAATTTGCTTATAAATTGACGAAATCAAGGTCATGTGAACTCGGGTTCACAAAAGACCTACCACACCTTAAATATGTTTATCATAATTAGATTTTAAAAAATTGTATTGGATGTCTTTTTTTTTTAGGTACAGTAGAAACTCTATAAATTAATAATCTTGGACCACCAAAATTTATTAATTAAAAGAGTTATTAATTTATCTATAAATTAATAATTATTAATTTATATATTAATTAATATTTTATTAATTTATAGAAACACTCTTTCAAACTTTCACTTCTAATTATTTATTGTATATCAAATGAAGGTCTAATTTAAAAGAATCCTTGTGTTCATTGTATCACTTTATGAACATTAAAACATATTTTCAATATAAATATACAAGATCAAAATATGCTAACACAAACAAATCATACACACAACATGACTTCTCATCTTACAGGTGTGAAAAAAATAACAACGACCGACAAGATTCGAAAAGCATTATGTAAGCACAACAAGGATAATCCAAGTCTCACTCAAAAGCAATTGCAAGAATGAGTTCTTAGTAAATATGGTGAATTTTTTAGGTGAAACTAATAAGGAAAATTAGCACGAGATTTAAGGTGAAATTGATTTCAACAAAAAAAAAAAACAAAAATAATTGAGTCATTTTTTAAGAAACATTCATAAATCATTCATGTAATAGGTAGTATATATGGAATTATTAATTTATATTTTATTTGGGGTCTATAGAAATTACAAAAAATGTATTATCTTATAATTTTAGCGAGTTTATTAATTTAGCACGCTATTCCCGAGTCGGGACCGGCCAAAAATATTGTCTTAGAGAGTTTATTAATTTATCGAGTATTAATTTAAAGAGTTTCTACTGTACAAATGTAAACCAAGACCATAATATTGTTGCAATAAGGACTTATCAATAATGTGAGAGAGAGACGTGATAGTTTTGCATTGATATGGCGCCAATAATCACTTTCACATAAATAGACCCCTAACCATTTTCAACTGTGAATTCTTTGGTGCTAAAATTGTACTTATTTTTCTATTACAAATTTACAATTATGTTTCATGATTTTCAGCAATAATTATGCCCATTCTAGTCGAAATTCCTATTAACGCTTTATAATGTGTGTAAGAAAGAAGTACAAAAACTCAAAAAGAGAGGTTAAACTAGACTTTGATAGTTGGATATATATTTTTTGATTCAACTTTCATCAATTTCGATTTTAGACTATTAACTTTTTAATTTAAAAAAAAAATATTTTGTTTGTATCAATTTCTTTTTTCTATTTTATTAAAGCATTTTAAGTTATTAACCAACGAGAAGTGTGGGAAAGAAAAGTCCAAATATGTGACATTCTATGCAATTTAGTTAGAATGGACCGAGGGATAACTGCAAGAGTAAGATTCGAGACAGAAAATTACTTTGAAGAAAAGTCCGGCTCTAGAAGTTCGACAACCACCTATCTCGAATGTTGTTTGAGAACTCAACTATAAAGTGTTATTGAGAGTGAAGTGGATGAATTGCTCATTGAATTTGAAGTGAGCACAGTATTAAGTGTGGATTCAGTTATGCGGGCCGTATTTGCTCAATAAGAATTAATGGGCTCTTATCATTTTATGAAGGGGGCTGACTATTTACACCTCATTTGCGTTGGATGCACTCCCCCATCACTTTATTAATTTAATAATTGTGCAAAAATTCTAAAATACCTTTGAGAAATATCACACTACTAAATGCACCTCGTTACTAATTACACCATTTATTCAACCTTTAAATTCTAAACTTAATTTATGCCGCCGTCGTCACCACCACCAAACAAAAAAAAAATAGAAATTTTAGAAAAAATTTAGAAAATTTTAAATTTTTCAGTAAACCAGTGTCAACCATATACATTCTCGTCGACAACAATTTATCGACGAGAATGTATATGGTCGACCTAAAAGGGTAAAAAAAAAAAAATTTAAAAATCAACAATGTAATGTCGACCATATACACTCTCGTTCGTCGACAACAATTTGTCGACGAGAGTATATATGATCGACCTAAAAAGGTTGAAAAAAACAATTTTTTAAATCGACAATCTAATGTCGATTGTATACACTCTCGTCGATAACAAATTGTCGACAAAATTGTATATGGTTGACATTACATTGTCAAAAAAAAATTAAAAAAAAAAAAGTTTAGGCAGAAAACCCTAAAAAAAAAAACGCGACCGTCTGGTAAAGGGCCAATGCACATACTTGGGGTAGGGGTGGTCGACATCTTGGAGAAAAACTTGCAGAAAATCGGAGAGGGAAGGGGCCGCGGCGGCTGCCAGCGAGGGGTAGTGTGCAGCGGTGGCGACAAGGTGGAGAGTGGAAAACGAGAAAGAGATAAATTAGGGTGTAGTTAGTAAATGTGTATTATATAGATAAAAGGGAGAAAATATTATTTAGGACAAATTGAAGGAGAGTGCATTGATAAATCTTAGGGGTGCATTAATCGGGAGTGTTCTCAACGCAAATGGGTGTTAATAATCAGCCCCTTTTATGAATGGACATAATGGGCTATACAGGATCTGGTCCATTAACTTGCGTGGCCCAACTTATCTGATATAAAGGTTACAAATTCATATTTATAGTTTGTTTAAATTAAATGTATGATTCTCAGAGTTTGGCTCTCAGAAACAGAAGTTCGTTCACTATTTTTATTTGAACTATACAATTCTGCATGCAAAAATTTAAGTTTAAAATACACGTAATACAATTAAATTGTGCAATTAATATAATTAAATTACAATTTTAATTTATTTTAATGTGAGGGATCAAAAATTAAATTATACAATTAAAATATATTAAAATCATGTAAAATTGAATTGCATTGCACCCACACCTACGCGTATTCGATAATGCACACTAGTGGTTTTCTGGAAATCCGTGCATTATAGATTTAACTAGTATGGGTAGTACACTAGTACCTCAATTCTTGAGGTTCTTGAGGTATTTACCCGGATTTTGTGATTGATTTAATTAGTTGAATAAGTAGTAGTGGACCTAGTGGTAAAATGTTTAATGTATAAAGTATTATAGTTGGCAGTTTAAAATTAAATCTTACTTTTTCATCTATTTAATTTCTTGTCATTTATATATATGCGGCATTTTTTATAACTAACTTCATATACACCTCCTGTTTTAATTTGGTTAAAACTTACAAAGCAAATAATATTTTAATACTATAAAATAAAAATGTATTTAATATTTTATTATAAGATCAAATTTTATACATAAATATTCGAGTTATATTTGGATGAAATTGATTGCATCTATATATACCATTGGAATTGAGTTCAAATAAATTGAGTCAAATGTTAGGGTCAAAGATTAAATTGAGTATATTGAATATTAAAATTGAAGTGTATCTATACACTCAATTGCATGAAAGAATTTGTCCATATAATCATTTTATTTATAAGTGTATTAATACACCATAATACCCTCCAAATCGTCTACTTTATATAATATTTCTTAAAATTCATGAAAAAATCATACATATAAAGTTTTAAAAAAATGAATAATTAATAAAAAGTAATTTATTATGTTTATATTTATATTTATCTTACTTATACAAAATGAATAGTTAATACAACTTAATTTATTATGTTTATATTTATCTTATACAGTAGAAGACATGATTATTAAAATTAAATCCTAACACTCCTAAAATTCAAGGAAGTTATCTAGATAAGTAACTAATTTAGGAAAAACATAGGAGTAGTATTTGCATACAATTGCCAGCTGTGTGAAAAGCTTACCTGCTACTGGAAAGAAACTGGTCAACTTAAGAGAACTCTCTCTTTTAGATAAAAGTAATTTATTATGTTTATATTTATATTTATCTTACTTATACAAAATGAATAGTTAATACAACTTAATTTATTATGTTTATATTTATCTTATACAGTAGAAGACATGATTATTAAAATTAAATCCTAACACTCCTAAAATCCAAGGAAGTTATCTAGATAAGTAACTAATTTAGGAAAAACATAGGAGTAGTATTTGCATACAATTGCCAGCTGTGTGAAAAGCTTACCTGCTACTGGAAAGAAACTGGCCAACTTAAGAGAACTCCCTCTTTTAGATAGTAATAGATGTAACAACAAAATATTACTTTGTACTCTAACCACTTGAGTTATCCCACTTTGTCGAAGACACATTATCTAAAATAGCAAAAAAAAAAAACACTTTTAAACACTCTCCTTAAAACATCACAATATTACAACAAAATATCACTACTTTAATTACACTAAAAAGTAACTTTATTACTATTTATAAAGTTGAAAAGTTTTTACTACCCCACTTTATCTTACACAATATTAATAAACAATTTATTCATTAAAACACTTTATTTTACACAATATTAATAAACAATTTATTCATTAAAACCTGTGTCTTTGAGCCTTCAAGTATGGAAAGGAGGGAGTATGTGACTAGCCGTCTTTGATAAATATTGAGATTATTCCCTAATAGAGTCATTTCTATAGAGTCTTAAGCAAGTAAAACCTACAACTTTTAAAATTCTCTAATAGGGTCAAATTAATGTCAAAAAACCTTAAATGCCCTTAATATTCATATAACTCCTTAATTAATATATTTTACCCATTAATTCGAATTTTAAATTCAAATCATAATTGCAGCACATCAATCCCCCAATTATAGCGCATATTCAAAAAAAACTTGACTTCCTCAAAATTGATGCAATTGGGAAGAACACATCGATACATTTTGGAAGGAACGAAGGAGAATTCACCATTGTGTTGCTGGGCTACAGAAACGATTCAATCTATGCTGCCATTGATGCGATTTGGGAAAAATTACAAACGGTTAGTCTTAATTTCTGCCATTGTTGATGAGCTTTGTTCGAAATCTGTCATTGTTGATGCGATTGGTGCGAAATCGGTCACTGTTCACGCCATTAAAACTGGAGTTTCTAGAGTCCATTGGTGAACGTTCACTGCTGGAATTGTTAATCTTCGCTTGGAAGAATTCAGATCTGCTGGAATTACCGGTTAGTATTTTTCTGAGCAAGAATCGCCTTAATTATTACGTCTTTAGGGTGCAACTTAGTACTATAGGATTAGGCGAAAAAAAGAGAAGTTTCATGGATACAACAGTTTGACATGGAGGTGAACATTAGATATGCACATTACCTGACAAAGTTGGATAGCTCAAATGGTTAGAGCACCACTACCTAGGCTTTAGATCCTGGGTTCGAGTCATGGGGAGGGGAAAAGGGATGGGTATTTAATGTAATTAAAAAAAATATATATATGCACATTACCGTATGCATGTATACATGCATATCGTATAGTGCATTTCACATATGCATATATGTAAAATGTATGTACCCCGTTTTCCGTGCATATTAATATGTATATCCATGTATGAACCTTTTTCTAAGCTTATAAACTCATAATTTTATTATGACCCATTTCTTCATACCAAAATTAATTTCACTGTTCATATTAAACTTCATAATCTATTTTCATATATGTATGCATATTCAAATAACCGGGAACTGCATCCACTATGACACAATTATTTAGTCTTTTTGTTATTTAATTGTGTTATGGGTCTTGTGTTAAGATCATAAAAGTCAGCTAATTAATTTGAATTGCCTTATTTTTAGGAATATTTGAATTAAGGAAGGTGAGTGATTTTCGCGTTTTTCAAGACTATGCATTTATAAAATTGATTTGATGTTAATTTATCTAATATAATTAATTTGAAATTATTTAAATTGAAAAATGGCAACTTTGTCTTCTTAAGTGTCAATTTGACTCTATTGGATAAAAATTAAAAACCTATTCCCTATAAAAGTTTTAGTGAAATGACCTTTAAGAATTTACCCATAAATATTAAATAAAAACATTTTTTTTTTTATAAATATCTTAAAGTTTTTGATAACGTAACTATAATTATTTTGGAAATAGTTTTTAAATTATAAACAATTGTACATCCCATAAATTAAATAACAATTTGTTTTTATAGTCTTTTAATGGTTTTTCAATAATTATACTTCCTCTGTCCCACAGGAATTTGCACACTTTCCTGGATGTCCCATACCAATTTGCACACTCCAAAAAAGGAAATATATTCATAACCCTCACCCTTAAAATATACTCATATTTACCCATATGCCATTACTTTTCCACACTCAATCTACTTTTTACTTTACTTTATTCATAAAAGTTTACAAAACTATCCCTCAAAATATCACTCATTACACTTTTTCTTACACATTTCTTAAAATGTGTGCTGTCCCAAGAGTGCAAGTTCCTCAGCAGGGGCGGACCCAGGACTGGACAGGGAGGGGGGCCAAAAATTAAGTAGTAACTAATTTTATATTTAGTATATATTTCCTCCGTTTTACAATTATTTGCACACTTGTTTTAATCGTCCGTCACAATTTGTACATCCCAAAAATGAAACGTATACATAAATTTAATCCTCATAATATTTACACAAAATACTAGTATTACTTTTATACTCAATTCAACTAATTTATTTATTTTATTTATAAAAGTTTATAAAATTATCTCTCAACACTCCACTCAATCTATCACACTCCACTCAATCTATCATTTTTTTAGTTTGTGTGTCCATTTTGATGTGTAAATATTTAAGGGACAAAATGAATATATAATTATAAAAAATAATTATTTCAATTAATAATATATATTGTTATTTGTAATAAGTATCACAATATCCATCATTATATTTATAGAAAAAAAATGAATAAAGGATAACATTAAAAAATTATATTCTTTATTATATGCCTGTAGACTAGTTTAAAGACTAACTTTTCATTAAAAGATAACTTTAGTAACTAAAAAATTATTAACAAATATTTTCTAAATTGGGCTACAATATGCATACTATACAAAGTAATTAGAGAGGAAGTGAGGGGGCCAAGGCCCCTCCCAAGGTTAACGTCCGTCCGCCCCGGTTCCTCTGGGACCGAGGGAGTAGTTTTTTTCTTTTAAAAATATAGCATCCCGGCCCATCTTCTTGATTCATACTCACATATCGGTGCTTCCATTTTTTACAAGAGTCAACATTTAAGATTTTTTATTTTAATAAAGAGCAAAAAAAAAAACCAAATATCATATCCAAAATTTAATGTTGCATTAAGTCGTCATTATTAATTGTAATTAAAAAAAATTAAATGGTAAATATATAGAGTATAATAGTAATGATTAAGAATAGGGCGGCGGGGACTGGGGAGGGGGCCGCGGCGGTTGGTGAGAGCGGGGCACGCGGCCGGGCCCGACAACTACTGCAGCGGCGTGGCTTCATATTGTCGGCTCCCCTCATCATTATTTGCTTCCCCAATGTCCCCACCTCCAATACTTTTGTTTTTCTTCCCATTATCAAATTTTATGGAAATTAGTAATCCGTAGATTACATATATTTGCCCCATTGGTCTTATACTTTTTCGACTTCTTTTGAACATAAATATTAAGAATAAATAATTAAATAATATATAGAGTATAATAATATGATTGAGAGACAATTTAATTTGCCTTTAAGAATAAAAAATTAGATAATATATATATTTGTAAAAAATTGTATAAAAAATATTATCTAGAAATTACTTAATGAGTATTTAGCTCGAAATTCATTTCCATTACCACACTCTCGTTGTCTAGTTTCATTAAACCATTACTACCAGTTACTTTATTTTTTTAGTAAAAAGGATTTTATTTATAAAAATGGGTAAATGGGTGCACCGCCCTTTGACCATATTTATCGCCCTAGGGACGACCAGGGCATCAACATAGGACAAAAATAAGAAGAAAAAAAAGGGAAAGTTTAATAATATTGGATGATCATGGTTGACGGACAATCAAAAACAACCAATTAAGTGTGGGCCATGTGGGGTAATGTTTTATTCCAAAAAAATATAAATATGCCATGTGTCAATTTTTTATTCGTCGGTTATATTTTATTTAGATAATTTTTTATTTTCATTTATTTACCTTAAAAAATTAAAAATAAAAAATACTAAATTAAAATTCATAAAATTAAATTCTCTATAAATAAAGATCAATCTTGATATGTTTTGAATCACAATTTCATACACTCACTTTTCTATTTTCCTAATTTTTTTTCTATTCATTATCCTTTTTATATTTTAAATTTTTGTCTATTAAATAACTATATATATTTTCTAAATATTGTGTAAATATTTTTAAAAAATTAATAATAGATATAATTATTATATTATAAAAGAAATAATTTATTAAATGTTGGTTGTGGTGGTTATGGATAAAGTGTGAAAAAAGATGAGTTTGGGTTGTGGTGTAAAATATGTAGGTGGAGGAGTGAGAAATGAATTTTATATTTGATAACTCGGTCATGATCGGATAAACATGGTCTTACAAATCAAAGATTAATAGGGACTTTATTTCGTACGTCTCTCTTTTTTATTTGTGAAACCAAGTGCACCAAAACTAGGGTTGAAGCCCTTAGGATTATGCTAGGATTTACTTTTGCGTTCAATGTTGACTGTTGCGGTTTGTCAGGAGGCCTTTGCCTCTTCTGGAATGATTGGAAAGTGCACCTTTTGTCTTTTTCTTTGGGCCATATCGACTGTCAAATTGATGATTCTTTTCAATGTTGGCGCTTTACGGGTTTCTATGGAAACCCATCTATGCAGCTTCGTCATAATTCCTGGACACTTCTTAAACGACTCAAGAATCAAACTTTTCCAGATCATATGCCTTGGCTAATTGGGGGGGGGGGGGAGGGGACTTCAATGAGGTGCTTTTTCAGCACGAAAAGAAGGGAGGGGGGGGGATCCAATTCATATTAATCGTATGCTACAATTTCAAGATACATTGGAGCATAACAACCTTAAAACATTGAAGTCTAATGGCCCTAAATTTACATGGATTAACAAAAGGAAGGGAACTGATCTAATTAAAGAACGACTGGATCGATTTGTTGCTAATAAGGATTGGTTAACTGTGTTTCCCTATTACTCAATTAAGACTCTTGATTTTTTGGGTTCTGATCATCGACCCGTCCTGCTCAAATATGATCAGCCCCCTTCTCCAAAAAGAGACCACAATGCCAAGTCTTTCAAGTTTGAGAATCATTGGCTAAAGGAGCCTGATTTTAAGACCATTATTCTACAAGCTGGATCGAAGGTGGAATGCTTACATAATATGGACGGAATTCTTGACCCTATTCGGACCTCACTTTGTGAATGGGATAAGGCTAAAGGGGGTTCAGTGCATTCCAGATTGAAAGGAGTTGTTGCTCAAATTGAATCCGAACTAAGGGATGACAATATGGAACCTAATTTTGCTAAGGTTGATTCACTTGAAAAAGAATTCTTTAAATTGCAATCCCAGCAAGAAATTTACTGGAAGCAAAGAGCTAGAATTGATTGGCTTCGTGAAGGGGATCGTAATACAAAATTTTTCCACTCAAAGGCGACTTCTAGACGAAAGAGAAATTTCATCCGATCGATTCTGAACCATGAAGATGTGGAATTAAAAGCAACACAAGACATCTCTCTTTGCTTTGTTCAATCTTATCAGACTTTGTTCTCCTCTTCTGAGCCAAGGAATGATGATATTCATGATGCTACTAGTGCCTTAATATGTTCGGTTTCTAGTGAGACTGCCTCTCTGCTGGATGCACCCTTCACTAAGGGTGAAATTGATAAAGCGGTTGGAGATCTTAGCCCTTGGAAGGCCCCAGGACCAGATGGATTCCCTGCCTCTTTTTATCAATCTAATTGGTTAGAGATTGGGGGTCAAATGGCTAAACTTATGTTGGATGTCTTGAATGGGGACAACTCTCTGGATTCCTGGAACAAAACTATTATCTCCCTCATTCCAAAGATTAAGAATCCTTCAAAAGTGATTTATTATCGACCAATCAGTCTATGCAATGTCAGCTATCGTATCTTGGCTCGTGCTATTACTAATAGATTGAAAGGCTTCATGAATGATATTATTGATCCCTTTCAGAGTGCATTCATACCGAGTAGGCTTATAACTGACAATGTCCTTGTTGCTTATGAGGCTATGCACTGGATTAAAGCATCCAAGAGTAAGGAGGGTTATGCTGCTTTAAAACTTGATATGAGCAAAGCCTATGATCGGGTTGAATGGTCTTTTCTGGAGGCCGTGATGCTTAAATTAGGGTTTTCTTCAAAGTGGGTCTCTCTCATTATGAAATGCCTCTCCTCCGTCCAATATCAGATCAATGTTAATGGAGAATTGTCCTCTTCTTTCTCTCCATCTAGGGGGCTTCGACAAGGCGATCCACTATCACCGTATCTTTTTGCTTTGTGTGCTCAGTGCTTATCCGCTATGATCTCTAGAAGTATTGAAGTGACAAATTTTCAAGGTGTCAAAATTGCAAGGACTGCCCCTATCCTTTCTCACTTATTTTTCGCGGATGATAGTTTGATTTTCCTCAAAGCCACTCCAGCAAATAGTTTCATCTTGAAAAAGAATTTGTATAAGTATGAGAGAGCATTAGGACAATTGGTGAACTTTGATAAGTCTGCTATTTCTTTTAGTCCGTTTACTAAAGCTGAGAATCGGGAAAGAGTGGCAGCCATTCTGGGGGTTCGAAGGACACAAGGCCATAGCATTTATCTTGGTCTTCCCACTTTTTCTATCAAAGCCAAGCGATTGCAATTTGAATATCTTGTTGATCGTATGCGCCAGAAAATCAATTCATGGAATCATAGGTTCTTTTCAGAAGGTGGAAGGGAGGTTCTGATTAAAGCTGTTCTTCATGCTATTCCTTCATATGTTATGTCGTGTTTCCGGATTCCAACTTCTACTTGTGCTAAGATGGAAAGCTTAATGGCCAAATTTTGGTGGGAAGGAAATTTGAATGGTCATAAGATGCATTGGACCAAATGGAGGGATTTGTGTTATTATAAGGAGAAAGGTGGCTTAGGATTCAGAAGTATGATTCTCTTCAATAAAGCTATGCTTGCTAAGCATATTTGGAGGATGATTAGTAATCCTGATACATTGATGAGTAAAATTTTCAAGGCCAGATATTTTCGACATACGGATTGTCTTGATGCTGGTCTTGGAACAAACCCCTCTTTTGTGTGGAGATCCATCCTCTGGAGTAGAGATATTATTGATCAAGGTTGTCGTTGGAGGATTGGAAATGGGGAAAAAATTTGCATCCTTAAGGATAGATGGATTTGGAATACAGAAACAGGGATTCCATCGTCCAAAATGGTGAGTGCTTCAACTGTAAAACGCTTTATCACCAATGATTATACGTGGAATGTTGATCTAATTCATCAGGCTTTCCCCCTTTATGAGGCACAAACCATTCTTTCCACCCCTCTTCATGGTGCTGATAAGGATGATATTCTTTTTTGGCCAGGCAATTCGAAGGGTATCTACTCTTTTGCTGAGGGATATCATCTTGCTAGGAAAATCGAGTGGCAGGTACTGCACAAGGAGGATGATGGGCCATCAGATTCCAACTCTGATGCTCGATTATTCAAAACAATCTGGAAATTAAGGATTCCGCCCAAAGTTCGTATTTTTTGTTGGAAAATGATGCATGAGATTATAGCAGCCGAAGGCAATCTTGCTAGGCACCATGTGCCTATTAATCCAGCCTGCTCCCTTTGCGGTTTTTCATATGCTGATACTATGCATGTGATTTGTTGGTGCCCACAAGCTAAGGCAATCTGGAAGCAGCAGAAGTTATGGCAACCTCTCAAAGAATCGGCTAGTGGGTATGTGATTGATTTCTTTTTCAAGCTTATGAATATACTCAATAAGCAGGATTTAGAGATGTTTTTTATTATTGTTTGGGCCATATGGAGAAATCGTTGTCAATGGACTCATAGGATTGACAAGCCTAAGATTGGTGAGGGTATATCCTTGGATATTCAATGGGCGTTAGACTATCTGCATGATTTAGGATCTGCTAAAAGGCTCACTTTGAGAAAACAATTTCCTGGGACTAATGATATGAGTGCATCACTGGACAGATATGATCTTAGTCTTTTTACGGATGTTGCGTATGCTGAGAGTAAAAATTTTTTTGCTGTTGGTTATGCTTTGATCAAGGATAACAATAAAGTAATTATGGCTGGTTACAAAAGAATTGATCATCCAGGTTCGGTGTTAGCAGCGGAGCTATTAGCAATACAGATTGGGATGGAAAGATGCCTAGATGGAAACTTCCAGATCAAAAGAATTTGCTCCGACTCCTCAATAGCTATTGGCGCAATTAGAGCTGAGATTCATCTTAATGGTTTTGAAAAAAAGGTTGCGGGGTTATCCAGAGTAAGTTAAGATCAATCCTAGTGTGGGATTATCAACATGTGCACCGGAACAAGAATCAACTTGCACACTATCTGGCTCAGAAAGCTTATGTCTCTTCATGTCCTTACGATTGGATTGGAGAAGATAATCTTAATTCCTTCAAGGAGAATTGGTTGTAATATCTTTCTCCTTGATTTGTTTTTTCAAAAAAAAAAATACAGCTTGCAATATCTGCTTCATCTTCTTCTTTGTTTAGCTGCAATTCCTTTCCCCCTTTGGCTAATTCAGTCTCCTTCGAAGCATGTAAGTGGATTGTTTCTCAAATCTCAATTGGAGAAACGAAAAAGTACACATTTGTATTATACCTTACCAATGGATCCACTTTCGGAAAAAAATATATATATATATCGATTTTTTTTAAAAAAGGTTATATTTTAAAAGCATATATGTTAATAATTAAATTTGTGGATGAATGTATTTGTTTTTGAGCAAGAAAATCTACGTTGGAACTTGGACTTCTAATTAACTTCAAAGAACAAGAATGTGAAGTAGAAATAGATTCTAAATCAAACTTAATATATTTAGTCACATGACCAAATCAAACACTATTTACATAACTCGACAAAGCAAAGCAAAGCAAAACAAAACAAAGATTCAATAATCATTTAAGTTAAATTAGAATTACAAACCCTAAACACATGATAAAATTATTCGAATTAGGGTTTAATTCACTCTCCTTTGTCTTTTGAATCTCTGTCCACCATTAATATTATTATTATAGCTCGAATATCGCAAGATCAACGAGTTCAATGCATCCCTCAACAACAATGCAGATTCATCCACACTATCTCTATCACCAGCCAAAACGATGACGTTTCGAGTCCTTCCACCCAATGTCACAATTTCAGACCTCAAAGGACACAAAGGCAATGGTTTAAGGATTTCGATCAAGTCCGGTAAGAGTTCCACCCGATCTTCGCAGCACAAAGATGCCTTAACCAGCGACTTTCCATTTATAGAAGAATCGTGGTTTTGCAAAACAGCGATTTCATCGGATTCGGTAGGGAATGACGACATTGCAGGATCGAATTGCATGAAGATTTCGGTTGTTTGTTGTTTTAGATCCCTCACACGTTGAACCACTTTTGCTAGCAATGAAGCTTTATCTATCTGCAATATTATAAATTTATTCAACAAATTAAATACTCCATCATCAAAAAATTTGAATTATTTTAATTTATTGATCAAGATCATATAATTAAACTTAATTATCGATCTATTTTCATTAATTCACCATATATACCATAAAAACCCTCTTTAAAATTGAAATCATCCCATCTTATGATCCAATATTTTCCACAATTTCACGAAAACAAAATAAAAAATTGCCCTTTTTGTTCTTTTATATAGAAGAAAAAAAATTAAACGGATGAGTAATTTTTAATTGAAATGATAAATTGACGGAATTGAATATTCACGAATAATTTAGGAATAAACGTGAAAAAATAACTAAAATAACAAAGTACGTATAAGAAAAATAGAACAAATAATATGAATTATATTTATGTGTGTGTTAATTAAATTAAGAATAAATTAAATCAAATGAATGAACTCACTTTAGAATTACAGAGAAGAAGGGCCCTGAGTCTATCAAGATGGGCATTAATTCTCTGTCTACGTTTTCTCTCAGCTTCTTTATGGTTTTCAGAAGCACCAAAACTTGGACCCTCCGCCGGAAAACCGAAGCTCAGACCATTTCCGGCGAATAGGTGATCGAGAGATGAAAATCCGGGCGGTTGCATGACGGTGGGTTAGGGCTGTTTGGTGGGACACTCTTTATGGAAGATATATATATTCTTACTAGAATGAATGGATGAATGATTAATGTTTTCAAGTATGGTCAATTTTAAAAGCCACGCGTGTTCGCTTTATTTTATTTTTTCTAGTAAACACCACTTTAGTCTTGTTTATTTTCTTCGTGCTTCTATATCATTTTGCCAAAAAAAATCATTCAACATAAGTGGAGAATATTGTATAGTATTAAATGAATGGTATAGAATTTCAAAGCTCATGTCCGGGACATGTTTTTGGTTCGATTTCAATTGAAAGTAACTACGCTTATTTAAATTGTTTGCTTAATGAGACTCATTCTTAAATGGTGGAGGATGTACTACATCTTTCTCACAAAAATAGCTACATTTTTTTTTTGGATGTTCCAAATTATAGTTACATTTTCTCTTTTACTTTTAATAAGAGTAATTAATGCTTAACAAATTTTAGAATATGAGATTTCAAGGGTAAAATTGGTACATTAGCTAAATTTGACTACATTTATTGATTTTTCTTAATCTGTGTGTAAAGTCAAATTTAGCTATCTTTGTGGGACGGAGGGAGTAATAATTAGGGCACGAGCCAAACTTAACTTCACATTACTCTCTCTTTTCTACAATAACTTTCACACTTTCCTTTCAAAACGTTTCACAATAACTTTCACACCTTTAAAATGGAAAACCCTATATAAACTCACTCTCGCAATATCTTCAATTTTACACAAACGCCATTAACTTTTCTACACATACACATAAGTAAACTCATTATTTTACTTTATACATAAAAAATTACAAAATTACCCATAATACTTTATTTTATTACAATTTTTTAATATGTGTATCCATATAACTATAAGACTTATTATGGGATGGAATGAGTAGTAAACAAAATATATATATATATATATAAATGAAATATCCACAAGTAATTTATGAAGCGGGCTGGTTCCACAAAGGCCCATTGTATAAACAAAAATGGGCCAACAACTTGCCACCTATTTCCAAGGCCCAATTCACAAAACGACAGAGTACAATTGATTTTGGAAAAAACTTGTGTGAGACCGTCTCACGGATATTTTTCTGTGAGACGGATCCTTTTAACTCATATTTCAAAATTTTGGGTAGGATAACCTATATTTTTTTTCCAGATTATGGTTTGTTAAAAAAGTGACAATATTTATGTAAAAAGTGATAATATTTTTAACAAAAGTGACTATTACTTTTTACTTAAACACTATCACTTTTTGTTCAAATATTATCACTTTTTATATATAAGGGCCATCTCACGAATCTCATTCTGTGAGACGGTCTCACCCAAGACTAACCCATTGATTTTTTATGAATTAGCATCATAATATGACACTCTAGTTTCGAAAACGTCGTAAAATCCCAATTAATTACTCGTAACTAATAAGCGTGTTTTGAGAAATTCATGCGTGGGTTTATTTTGTTTTATTTACATGGTTTGCAAGATTATTATACATGCACTAATCATTTAATTAATATTTTATTCCATTGGCCGAAGACAATGTGTACGGCTTGTAATTATATTATATGCACTGATGTACATTATGTAGCATAATTGAAACCTGACTTACTACTGCTGCACGAACAAATCTTTGGAGTGTTTCAGAAATCATTCAACGTGGACCATCAATCCATCATATTCATTTCAATCCTACAAAATTTCAATCACATTTATTTATTTTATTTTTTAAATTTCAATTTCTCTTAAACTTAACCCATAACCTTTGAATACGGAAATTAAAAAAATATAATAGAATAAGTAAATGTATTAAAGATGATGAGATTAGGGAGGAGTGAATAATATACTCTCTCCGTCCCAAGATTACTTGCACAGTTTGACCGACACGCTGTTTAAAAAAAGTGAATTTAGTGGTTGGTGATATAAGATAAATGAGGGATATTTTAGGTAATTTGGTGAGGTGTAAAGTGGATATGATGAGATGTAAAGTAGAATGTATGTAAAAAGGTGGTGACAATTTTAAAAATAAAATGATGTTGGGAGGGTATTAATTTTTTGGGGTATTTCCATATTAAGAGTGTGCAAGTAATTTTGGGACGTCCAAATAAGGAAAGTGTGCAAGTAATCACGGGACGGAGGGAGTAATTAAATATGAGGGTGGTTGTTTCCAAAAAAAGGGAATAGATAAGTTTTATTGGAACGGACGAAAAAAAGAGTTTGGTAACTTTTACGGACTTTAGACACGTAGGTTAAAAAAATATGATAGAATAAATAAATGAATTGAAGGTGATGTGATCAAAAGAGAGAATAATATAATAAAATGTGAATGAAAAATTTAAAAAAATGGAATGATAACTTTAAGTAGAACAAATGAAAAAGAAAAATTAATTACTCTCTTCGTTCGCCTATAAACTTCTCATTTTACCATTTTGGTCTGTTCGTCTATAAGTTTTTCATACATTTTTTTATAAGTACTTTTTCTTACCTTTCAATTTATATCTTACTTTTTTTCTCTCCTCTCTCTCCTCTCTCTCAATTAAATCACTTGTACTGTATCTATTATTTAATTACTTTTCTTAATTTCTATGCCAAAAAGTAACGTGAAACTTATAGGTGGACGGGGGAGTAATTTTTACCGTGAATAAAACAAATAGTTATGTGGGACCCCAAAATAGTGATGTGATGAAGCGCATTGTTTAAAGAGACAATAAAATAAGCACGCCGCATTAATCGCAATAATTACCCAACATATCACATCAAATATGATTTAAATGCTAAATAATTATACTCATGAATAACATGCATTGAAAAAAAGACAAAGCACTTGATTAGTAAGCAACTAATTAGGTTAAAAAAAAGTGTTTAATTTGTCTGCTTTGATTAAGATTGGTGTGGATTAATTTCCACTTAAAAGCGCTTTTCGCTTTGATTAGCTACGCTAATAAGTCGCGGCGTTTAAGCTTTCTTTACCTGAAAACGGGTTTTGGCTTTTAGTAGGCTGAAAAGATGGAAAAAATTGTTTGATCTGTCTCCATTATCTAATTTATTAATTACACGATTATGGAAATCTGATTATATTAATTAATTATATGTGGGAGCAATTAGCCACCATTCTTTGTCTCTATAATCATTTTTCACATTTTCTTTAATGTGTTAACATTATCTTGAGATATGTTTTATTATATTTGATAGTATATTTATCGGTTAATTCATGTTTCGTTGGCTCCATATCAAGACTTATAAAAAATTATGACATAATTTGGTAAAAGTTTAGTGATGAGAATAATATACTAATAAAAAGGGTAAATACATTTCTTTTCCTTAAATTGTCTCAGTTTTAATTTTTGACCATTAACATTTTAGACTTTAAAATTAATTATTTATATTTATAAAATTCAGTATTTCAGTTATTTTAATAGCAACATAGATTATTTTTTATCTAAATTAAAGACTAGATCATTTTAAATTGACATTGTATTATCAGAGTCTTTTTCATTATCAAAGGTGAAATTAGAGGCAAAAAAAAAAAAAAAAAAAAAGGCCAGCTTAAAAGTGTCCAATGTTTAATTTAAACAAAAAATAACATATATTTATTGATAAATAACTAAAAATAAAAAAGAGAGAAAAGGTCATCGTACGTAGCTCGATATAAAATTATGGAAATGTTTTATGTTTCCAAATATAAAAATAAAGTAATTTATGATCCATATATAACATAAGAATTAACAATCATGGGTTTACTAATGGTAATATACGTTCATATATAGTGATGTAAAATCCATTTCAAGAGGTGGTCCTAGTGTACATCTATGTAAAGAATTGTCTATTGAATGTTTTATATTGGAAAATTTTCATTTTTATATATGAGTAGTAGGTACTTTACTTTTTTTAAGGGTTTATAAAATAGTCTTTAAATTAAACATGAAAGGCAAATCCCACGAGATAAGTGAATGTGCACGAATGCAATGAACATGTATAGATATATTATAAGAAGTTTTGAACTTGTGCACTCTCCACTACATCAACAGCTCGTTCATTCGGAGGAGGTTGTGTACTTGAGAGAGAGAGAATACGTGGTGATGGATGTTCAATCGAACTGCTCCTGAACTTGGCTCGAGTCGAGTTCGAAAAACCTCGATTTATTAACGGGTCGATTTGCTCGTTTCTATAATTACAATTTTTTTTTAATTCAATTAGGTTAGTTAAGCCCGGTTCGACTCGATAGACTCATTTACGAGTCGAGCTGAACTCATTTTTATGCTCGACAATGTAATCGAATCAAACTCAACAAGAGTTTGAGCTTTAAGTACTCAGCTCGAAAGTTTGAATAACCGATCACGAGAGTACTCATATAATTGTTCGATTTTCCGCAATTTTCTCCATCCCTCTATGTAAATAATCCAATACCGGTTCACAGTTAATAACATCTTCACCATCGAAAGTAACAATCAGTCGAAGAACACCATGCATTGATGGGTGGTGAGGGCCCATATTGACTATCATGAGGTCTTTTCTTTGGGTTGGTCTAGTATGCACTCGAGTGCATGTTATGCACCCTAGTCCATGTTGCACTTTTCAGTTTTACTGACTTACACTTTTTGGTAAATGGTGTTGCACTTTTCAATTATTAAACTGTATAATAATATTTTTAATAATAATTGAAAAGTGCAACATCATTTACCAAAAAGTGTAAGTCAGTAAAACTGAACTAGGGTGCATAACATGCACTCGAGTGCATACTAGACTTTACCCTTTTCTTTTAGTTGGTGGAATCATAATTTTTTCTAGAGTAAATTTTCCATGCATTTTTTCCTGTCAGGTCAACAAAGCCATGAAATATTTCTATTTTAAGGCATAAATCAAATAGAGATCAAGGTATTGAGTATGCTCCTTTTTTGGGATGCCCATACGCTACAAGTAGTACCATTCGCTTAGCCAGGAATTTAATAGTACTCCGGGTATTATTTCCCGGCGTTCCGTATACGAGCCTCTTTCAGTTCGAGCCTGATTATCCCTAAATCCAATGTGAGTTTTTGGTCAACACCAGCTACTGAACTCAACGAGGTAATATAGGGTGAAAATAGTTTGTCAAATCAATTACATACATATAGTATAAAAATTTTCTACAATCTTATAGGACCAAATAAGGCTACTTGAGATTGACCAATAACTAGCTTAGTCCATTTATATAGTTGAAAGTAGATAAAAATAAAGATTATGGAAATATGATTTACGGAGTAGTTTTTTTTTTAAGTTTCGAATATTCCCTCAGATGGTTGGAACTGAAACCTTAGGAGAAATACATTTCTAAATCCTAAGTCTATATCACTAAACCAACTCCTTGAAGTTGTAATATATTGTAGTAAAACAAGAAGTTCAAAGACAAAGTTTCCTAATTTCCAATAAGCATGATGGCTATATGGGGTACATTTTTTTTTTTAAGTCTTGGGTATTCAGTTTAGGGATTGACTAATCTCGGGAGACCAATTCCACCTTCCATTTACGGGGTCTCGTTTAAAGTCAGAATTTTGCGCTCTGTCTCTATATGAATATGGCTATATAATGGAGTATTTGTTTGTACCTTAAGGGTTTTTAACTTGAGATTTAGAAAGAAATACACTTTTAAATCTCAAATTTACACCACTAGACCAGCTCTTTGAGGTTACAAAAAGAAAAGAAAAGGGTGTGTTAGAGGTGGGGTTTGAGTGCCTCCTCATGGGATGCCAGCATGGTAATTAATGAACCGACAAGGCCTATACACCTGCCCTAGCCCTAGGGCTCACTATTCCTAGAATTTGTCTTCCTGCTGTTGTGCACTGTCAACACACACTTACACCATCTACTGCGTGTTTTTTCATTATTTACTCTCTCTGAAAACCACCTACTCACGGAAAATTACACCTACAAGCAACACCAATCTCTGAAACCAAAATACCTCTGTCCACCCTTCCATATAATTAATTCTTTCACTTGCTACAGTACTTTATCTATAATTTTTTTTTTTTTTTTTTTTTTATGTTTACAATAAGTTTATCAGTTTTTATTTAGAAAATTATTTTTTCTCAATTTATAATACTCCCTCCGTCCAATTTCATTATGCCCATTCCCTTTTTAAAAATAATACTATTCACACTATTTTATCTCCACCCTCCAACCATCACTTATTTACTCAAATTGCCACTAACTTTATTCATAAACAATCACTTTACCTATAAATGGACCCCCCAACATCCCATCATACCCCCAACTTATCTACTTTATACATAAATTAATCAATATTCATTAAAATTCGTGCCCGAAGAAATGGGCATAATAAAATTGGACGGAGAGAGTATATAAAGCTATTCAAAAGTTTTAGGTACGAGAGTTAAAAAATATATTAAAATAAATACATGTATTAGAGATGATGTAATTGTGAGAAAAAAGAATATAATTAAATATGATAGGAGTAGTTTACTAAAACTGAAATGTAGAGTTTTCATTAAAACAGATAAAACAAGAAGTTTGGTACTATATCTATTATTTTATCATATTTTTAATTTAAAGATTAAAAAGAATTAAGAAACTTATAGTGGGTATCATGTATGGAAGGGGGAGTTATATATCTCTTATTTCATTACTCCCTGTAAAAAAATGTGGTAAATTTTAGACACATAGTACAGTATAACAAAAAAGTATAATAATTTAGAGTGTTAAGAGTAATTTTATACATTCAAAAAAATAATGACATGAAAAATAAATATAGGTGAGGATGAGAATTATAATTATTATTTTCATTTCGGACTCAAATCAATTTTTACACTTTCATTTTTATTTGTTTCACATCCATTTTAAACAAAAATCTTAACTCTTGTTCTTAAAATTTCAACTTATTAATCAATTATCTTGAGCCTTCATGCCACATAAGAGTGGACAATCTTCCCCAAATTGTGTTTCGATTAAATTCATATGTTATCAATTTATACTCAAATGCATGTTTTATTTTGACTACTTATTTGTCTTTAAATCATCAAGGATACATAGAGATTCTTGTTAGTTTTTTTTTTTTTTTTTAACTCCAACAGAAATTCGAAAGTAAATAAAATAAAAAGTAGTGGGATCTCAACACTAGAAACAAGCTTCACTTTTTCTTCTTCAAAAGAACAAAAGTAATAAGGGAGGGAGCAAAATAGTTCAGACAACAATGGACATGGGAGGAGACAAAATCAAAATTCTACTACAACTACCACTAGTTGTCTAATAATTTCATTTTCATTTTTCTTAAAATTTAGGGATTTCACCATTAGAACCCCACTAGGAAATATCTCTCATATTCCTTCTATCTTCTCTGTTAGAAGCCCAAAAAATTACCATGGCAAAAAGCGTTAGTTCTCTGTTCATTAGTAGTAGTTTTTTTTTTTTTTACCGCTGCACACCTTTACTTTTTACTGTGCTTCATCTTCAGAGTCCCAGCAGGATGTAGTAAACTAGTGTGATCGGTAGAGCAATTAGCATCCCGAAAATGACCCTGAAACGATCGAAAATTTACCACCACCGTAAATTTTAGAGAGCCGTTAAAACGAAAGAATATGAAGTAATTAGTACTACTACTAACCCAGTGCTAAGTATATCAGGATGAACATTGTATTCCTTTGCAAACACAAATGGAACAATCCCTTGCGGAAGAGCAGCCTGAAAAATCAATCACATATTATTTCATTGCTCGATTATTCGAAAATGCGACGTATATTTGCTTCATCTACAACCTGAACAATTGCAATATGCAATAGAGTGCCACGAAGTCCAACAGCAATAGAAGAGGCTGCCATGACCGCAGGACCAGTAAGAAACCGAACGGCCATAGAGAACGAGGCAACAGACTTCCCACAAGCGATTAATCGCGGTTGCAGCGCCATAAACAACCCTATAAATGACCCCATCACAAAATTAGTTCCAATTTTAAAACTTAACTAAACCCAAAAATCATTAAAATTATATTTTCTCACCAAGGCTAAACATGGCCATTCCAAGACCTGCATCAGATAAAATCGCAATCGATTTGGCAATGATCGCAGGCATCTCGACGTGCCACCTACAAGAATTGAAACATTGATCAGATTAAAGATTAAATCTCACTATAATAAAGGGCTGAATTCGAAGAATCGAATATTTACTTATACGAGACCAACGACCACGTGAGACCAATGAGGCTCGAATAGGTGTTTGGATTACGGATCAGCTTCCTCCACACCATGATCAGGATCAGCCTTGTCATCACGCTGGTGGGTGGCATTGCCGTTGGCTTAATATCAACGTTCGTCTTGGGGTGAAGCTCGGTCGTTGAACTGGAACCGAGCTTCGAAAGAACAGGGCCATCGCGGTCTGTACCGTTTTGGCCCTGTTTGTTACCAAAACTGAACTCATCTCGACCAAAATCATCGTACTCTGCAATTATTTAATTTTACACAATATTTAAAAAATTGCAGTAGAAGACAAAATATACCAGATTTCATGAACAAAATTACCATCAAAGGAGGAAAATTAACAAGAATAAGACACGACAAAATGCAAGATTTAATTCCTCTTCTTCCTAAATGACAAATGCCCTCACATCAGAAATTCCAAGAAACCAGTAATTTAGTCAAACATAAGTCAACAAAAATCAAAGACGAAATTATACCTTTAGGGTGAGCTCCAATGGTGAGGTCATTACCACCATACTCACCTCCTCTAAAGACATGAATCCCTCCTTCAGACACAGGTGAAGCACTAGAACTCCAAACAAACATGTGAAGATCCTTCCCCTGCTCCGCCCCATTAGCCTTCTTCTTCGCCGCCGGACCCGACACCGGCGAGAATATTCCGGCACTCGCCGGCACAGGGTACCCCTTCCCATTCCCATAACCGCTTTCCTCATCATAATTCGACTGCCGCGGGCTGACATTATTAGTATTATTCTTCCCATTAACCATGGAGTAAAAATCAGTGTGGTTAAAACTGGAGCCACGGGGGGTCGGGTTTCTAGAAGACTGCAGAGAGTAAATCTCGGCGTTGGTTAAATTCGAGGGCCGGGGAGTCATGGAAAGCCCGGAATTCGGCCCGTGAGATCTTCTAGAAAAGATCTCCGACCTTGAGCTTGTAGATTTCCGTACAGTCACGTGCAATTTCCCGTCGTCGCCGATTTCGGCTTCCGTCTGCAGCGGCTCCTTCCCGTCTAACGACAGGATATCTGAGTCGACCCGGAATGAAATAATTGACCCGGCCGTGTCGGGGAACTGTTCGGCGATGAGCATTCTGGCGCCTCTGTATTCAAACAGAAAAAGCATTAAAGTGTACCAGATAATGCACTGTAGAACGACAATCTGGACCATTAGGCTCCCCGAGTCTTCTCCGTACATGCCCTTGAGTAACGGAATGCCCATTACGAGCGTGTTGGGGAGTGTGGAGAGGGAAAAAAGCGTGATGGACCACTCGAGGGAGCCTCTGGCGCTGAGGCGGGACCACACGGCGAGAACGGAAAGGACTATGAGTTTCTGCAGCGTGTCTGCAGCGATGAATCGGTAGTTCATGGCGTAAGGGTTGTTGGTGGAGATGAAGTGGAAAGAGAGTAAGGGGACGGCGAAGAGGGCGACGAATCTGTTGATTCCGGAGCATTGGTCCGGAGTGAAAATCTTCCACCATTTGACGGAACCGTAGGCGAGGATCATGGCGACGTAGAGAGGGACGACGGCGGTGAGGACGTGGTAGAGATCGACGGCGGTGATCATCTTGGAGGGGGGGGGGGGAGGAAGGAGATGGGGGGATTGAATGTTTTTTTTTCAGAGCATTATAGTGGGGAGTAATGATGTAGAGGGGGAGTGATGGATGTGAAATAATTTAAGGAAAATAAATGGCAGACAAGGAAATAAAAGCAGAGGGCTTTTGAGAAGCTTTTTTATAGTCTTTTGATGGGAAAGAAAGAGAGAGAAGAGAAGAAAAGGCCGCCTCTCATTGCAGAGACATTTATGCATGCAGTACTGTACTGTGTATCATTTTTTTGTTAATTTATTATTATTATTGTCCTTTTTTTTTTTTTTTAAATTAGAAAAATTGAAAAGGTAAATCCCTCTAGAAGGTTTTCATCTTGGGTTAAATACTCCCTCCTTTCTTCATAAAAATTACTCCCTCCGTCCTAGAGCTTGGGGCACGGAGATTAAGAAATATTAATATAATAAGTAGATGTATTAGGGGTGATGTGATTAAGAGAGAGAGAATAATATATTGAAACTTGAGAAAGAATGATTAACAAAAAAAGAATGGATAGCTTTCATTGGGACAGATGAAAAATAAAAGATGGTTAGCTTTCAGTGGAACGGAGGGAGTACTCAACTTTCTTTCATTGTCATAACTCTCGTCGAATGAAACATAGAGTATAAATTAGTACGAACCAAAAATAAAAATGTAAATATAAAGAAGGTATAAAATGTAAACATTATGGAACAAACTTAATCGAATAAATGGTACTCCTAAGAAAATGTACTATATAAATTGTGTTTTATCAAATAACCAAGTAGAAAACAGATGATATAAAATAAGCAACTCAATTAAGACAGTAATTCAAAAAAAAATAAACAAATATGAAATAAAACACAGCACACAAAAATTTAAGTGGTTTGATCAATGGGATCTACATCCATTAGATCAGACGACTTCAACTTTGATTGATCAATAATATTTACACACTCATTTACTCGAAAAATGGATTTATTTTCACTTCACTTGTGAATTCACAACTCAAAGACGAATGCTCGTTTCGCGTCAATATTTACAAAATACAAGTGCAGGAGTATTTATACTAATCAATGGTGATTGTTGTAGTGTTGAAAACATGAAGCCATTAGTTTGTTGTAACAAACTCACGTGTTCCGTCTTGCCAAATCAAAATGACAGTTTTACCCCTTTTACTTGTAACTCGTAACAGATCTGTTTAGAAGACTCATCAGCTGACTACCTTCACCAGATCTCCTCTTCTTATATAGTCAAAAGACTAACTCTACTGATAGACATCTACTCAGTTAATCCAACCCTTCTAATTTGATCAACTCAAGTGATTTTAAGCATCACTTTCACAGCTGACTGAAAATCTTCAACTTATCTGATTAGCTTTAAGTTAGCTTGTGTGACTCCTATCAACTGACAATTCAACTGATTTGAAATTATGAGATAACCCTCACATGTTTGTCATTCTAACTCGAACAATTGAGTGAGTCGTTTTTTTTTTTTTTTTAAGTTGATAACAACTTATTTGATATAGTTTCATACACGAGACAAATTTTATTTAATTTACCTTGACGTATGATTAGTAAATTTATGAAGTTCCAGTTTAATAATATTTTTAATGAAAAAAATGATTCGGCTAATAAAATGAAGGTAAGCATGTTGTAGAAGCTACAAGAGTTACAATACACATTAAAAAAATTGACAATAACACTATTATAAATTTTAATTATTAATAAAAAAAACTGCAATTCACATTTCTGGCGTGTATATAAATTTTAACTTCGATGAAATAAATATGCTAACCCTTCCTTTTTCTTGCTAGATTAACAATGTTTCTTTTTTGTTGGCCTTTTACCAGATTTCTCTTAATAGAAATAACTACTTTAAATACTCCAAACACCAAAGAATTACTTAGACTACGTTTATTGGTGACACTCAAATGAGTGTCACCACCAAATTGCATAAAAAACAAAAAATTATAATAATAAAAAAATCAATTTGTAACCTTCCAGCCTTGACACCGGTTGCTCCACCAACCTCCATGGCATGCATATAACATTCATTAATAGGGTGACACTTGTCACTTTATTATTGGTTATTCAATTTTTTTTTGTATAAGATAAATTATTGAAAATAATGTTTTTAAAAAAAAAAAAATTTTTATCAAAATTCATAAAAAGAAATCCTCTACAAATAGAGTCCAATCTTGATGCATTTTGGAAAACATATCAATTATCACTCTTTCTCTCTTTCTCTCATATTTGTATCATTTTCTCTCAAATATGTAACTTGCATTTTCTGTATTTGTAATTTAGTATTTAATGCATCTATTTGTATTTTTCTTTTTATTTCATTTCAGTTTCCTATTGATTATCTTGTAATTTTTATTTTGGTTGAGTTTGTAATTTTATTTTAAGAATATGTATTTTTTCCCAATTTATAATTGCGGTTTTAGAATATCAAATCATAATTATATACTATTTCACACCTAAAAATAAAATAGAAAAACTAATTATAGATAATATATTTTAGAAAATAATAAAGAAATAATAAATATTTTAGGTTGGGTTGGTGTCATTGATAAAGTGAAAAAAATTTGGAATTGGATTGGGTTGTAGATTGTGTATGTGGATGAGAGAGAAATGAATATTATATTGGAAGGTTGGGTTGGGTTGGGATTGTGGATAAAGATAGTCTTATAGGAGTATACCAATACTTTATAATTTATATATAATAAAAAAAAATCTACTTCTTCCCACTTAGTTGACTGACTTGACTCTCATAGCCATTTTGCACTTCATCATTTTATATTTTTTACTCTCGATGTTCTTTAAAAGTGTGCTTACTTTTTTTTTATACATATTTTTAAAAAATTTATAATATTTTAATTATAAAGAATATATTTGGTAGATACTTAATCTTATTAGTAAAGTAGAAAAAATATTTAAAAGTTAACTATTTAAATAGAATAAACATATTTTTTGTGAACCCAAAAAAGAAATGAGCACATTTTTTTTTGGATGTGATCATGTGAGAGTATCATTTTTAATATTTAAAGAACTATTACATTAAAATTTATGTTCCAATTAAATGTATAGCCAGACCGGGCGAGTATGATATAGCACCATCATTTTTCCGGCCCGGAAGTATTATCCACTAATCACTATCATGCCAATGCATAATGAGGCTTAAAATGGATGGGATTCTTGTTCAAAAGAAGGTGAATAAATGTAAAGTAAGCACATTAGACATATATAAATATAAAAGGGAATATCATGTTACTCCTAGATATTTTCTTTTATTTCATTATGTGTTCTTAAATATATCGATATAACAAAATTATTTCATGGTATCAGAGTTGGTTCACAGTCATACGACGACCTGAATTCGATTTATATTAAAAAAAACTCCACTCATTTAAATTGTTCATTTAATGAAGTTCTAAAAAATGATAAAGATAATAATTTGAGAAAAAATATTAAAAAATTAATAATTCTCTAACTCTCTTCAAATATTCCAGGGTGACGCTATTAACACCCCATAAAATGTTATACACACCCCAAATGTTAAACACACCCCATTAAAATTTAAAAATCAATTTTTATTACTAAACATACCCCAATTCTTTCCTATTTACCCTTTTAACACTTAAAACAAAATACAATTTAAATAAAAACCAAAATAACATTATTAAAATTAACTAAATCTTAAAAATATATAAATTTAAAAAAAAAAGTTATCATCCGAAAAAAAAAATTATCATCCGAACAAAAAATATTCAATAATATAAAAAAAATTAAATAAGGTTGAAAAATATTTTAAAAAATCAAATAAATATTAAAAAAGTATTTGAATGAAAAAAATCAATTAAAAATTTTAAAACGTTAAGAAAATCAACTAAAATTTTAAAATAATTAAATTAATTTTTTAATTATATCTGAACAAAATTAAATAAAATCTTAAATAAATCAAATATAAAATAAAAATCTTCAAAAAAATATTAAACCTACAAAAAATTTAAAAATATTAAAAACTCAACTAAATCTTCAAAACTTATTTAATTTATTAATTTTTGAAGATTTAGATGATTTTTTTAAATATATATTTTTGATTTATTTATCTTTTTATATTAATTTAATTTTTTTTATTTAAATATTTTTTACACTTTATCAAATTTATTAAATATTTTTACGATTTTATTTATTTTTAATTAATTTTTAAAATTTTATTTTATTATTTTATTTATTTCTGAATATTTTCAGTTGATTTATTATTTTAAATATTTTGTTGACTTTTTCAAAATATTTTCAAATTTTAAATATATTTTTTCAGATTATTTTTTTAAATTATTTTACTCAAGGATTACTTAGTCATTTTATTCATACCTATTTTTGTCTTTAAAATAATGGGGTATGTATAACAGTATATGGGGTGTTAATAGCCCCACCCATATTCCACTATATTTAATTTATAAAAGAAAGAGGGAGCTCCATTAATACGAAGATTCTCTTCCTCTAATTGTAAATTTAATTATATATATTGTTGCCTATTTTCATCATTTTAGGTTGTCTTTACGAGTCATTAAACAATTAACATGTTAAAATAAAAAAGGGTTAATTGCAAAAAAAATCACGAACTTTAGTGTATTTATCAATTACAACATATTCTTTTTTTCTTTGCAATTTGATACACCACATTTTTATATTTTGCAATTCGATGCACCAATATATTTTTCAGTCAATTTTAATTTAACTTGGCGCCGAAAATAGCGAACTCACCACGTTGTCGACACATAAACTATCAACTAACAATTTTTTTTAATGAAAGACACACATTTTTTAAAATATTTTTGCATAAATTGCACACTAATCCATCAATATATATATTTTCTATAATTTCCGATAAAATTCTCCATCATTAGACTTTGATATTATAGGTATTGATTTGGTGTTTTCCATCTCAAACTCTTATCCTCCATACAAGTGTGATATCTATATAATTTTATTTTTAAAAAATAAATCAAGAAGTTATGCAAAACAAAAATAATTCATATAATCATATTTATTCCTCTGATGTGCATTAACGTGTTTTGCAAAAAATAAATAAATTATAATCACACAAGTCGTGCATTAATCAAAAACATATTTATTCCTCTATTGTCTTGATTTTTATTCCTTTATGTTGCTTTATTTTTTTTCTTAATCACATAAAATAGTTTTTTCGTATGTTATGTTGTATTTTTTTTCCAAATAGCACACAACATGGCAAATTAACAATTTTAGATCGCCATGTCGAATTAAAAATGATCGAAAAATATATTGGTGCATCAAATTGCAAAATTTAAAAAGTTGGTGCATCAAATTGGAAAGAAAAAAAGAATATGTTGTAATTGATAAATACTTAAAAGGTGGTGATTTTTTTTGCAAATAACCCAATAAAAAAAATGGTATTATTTTTTCTACTGTCCAGACAAAAGATTTCATTGAAGGGCCCACTTTAATAGTTTGTCACTTTCTCTACCCTAAATTCATGTGGATATTTGGCACAAAGTTGCCTTTTCTTTTGCATCGTCAGCTGCAAAAAGTATTGGGACATCGCATGGGATGACAATGTGGTGGGATCATTCTTTTATATATTTACTACACCCTTCATTTATTTTATACTACCTTCGTCTCGAAATATTTTTTATAACTAAGTGAACATATTTCATAAGAAAATATAATAATGAGTAGAATTTAAGAGATAATTTTATAAATTTTTATAAAGATTAAAGAAAATTACTCCGTATATCATGAGTTAATATGTACTTTCACCTAATTATATTAAATTACAAATTTTAGTTAAAATTAGTGCCGTGTTTCAACACATAATTTTGATAATAATAATTAAAACGATATTAGTACAAGGAATAAATACCATTATAAATAGGTATAATCTACACGTGAAAGGAAATAATTAGGTCATTGACTAGTCACGACTCAATCATTTCGTATTATTTTGTGTATATATTTAATTTTGGGAGTCATATAAAGCTTATGAGATCCCCTATTTTGTATTCTCTCGTATTAATTTCTACATTATTAATTACTGTATTCATTAATAAAATGAAATATACTCCCTTAGTTCGGAGAAAGCTCCCGAAAGCTTTGAACACAGAAGTTAAAAAATATAATAAAATAAGTAGATGCATTAGAGGTGATCAAGTGATGATTGAAAAAGAGAATAATATAATGAAATGTGATGAGAAGTACTTTAAAAAAAAATGATGAATACCTTTCATTGGAACATATGAAAAAAAAAAGAAAAAAAAGTACGAGTTACTAATTTATTTGTTTTGTATTGGACTTTCTGTGATCTATTTCTAAACCTCTCAATTATTTTGAGACGTAAATGCTAAATTTCGAAATTTAATACAATCATCATATACTGTATATTATCATAATATTTACATAACTCAATTTTTTTACCTCGTTAACTAGTACTACTAATTTCTTTTAATTTCGTGATTAATATCACTGATCAACCTAATAACTGCATTTTAATTACATTCTAAAACTTACAAAAACCTAAACTTCAACGTTCAAATTAATTTCAGTCCAAATACTACCCTAAAATACTACTACTACTACTACTACTATACAGTTAAAAAAGGGTTGAACGTAACGTAATTTCCCTACAATTATAGGTATTTGTTAGTAGTAAGTAATAGACTAATAGGGCATGTTTAAGGTAAATAAATAAATAAAAACAGACAAAGCATAAAGCAGCACAACAGCCCATACAATGGGATAAACACGCCTTCAATATACTGTTAATTCAATCTCATATTTTTATTCCACGATGATCCACTGATTTTTCTTCAAAAAAATTTCATAAATTAATTTTGTCATTCAATTTTATTTGCATATGATATCCTCCAACAATAATAACATTGTTACTAGTATTAGTTATTCTATAGTGTAAAATGATAGCCACAAACAAATTACCCAATAAAACAACCTTTGATATTTTAATCTTTTGGCCATTATCTTTTGTAATCTTTTTAGGCTCATTTCATTGTATTACCTATCAAATGATGGAAAAGTATACTCCAATTACGATTAAATTTAAGTCCATTGATGTATCTAAATTTGATCATAATTAAGTATCTCAACATATTTATCAAATAAATACTCCTGTCTCGAATTATTTACATGATTTGATCGACGCAATTTTTAAGAAATTGAGATTTAGTGATTGATGATGTAAAATAAATGAGGGGTATTTTAAGTGATTTAGTGAGATGTAAAGTAAAATATATGTAAAAAATGAGTAACAATTTTAAAAATATAATAATGTTGAGAAGATAATAGTTTTGGAATAATTTTTGAGACGTACAATAAAAAAAATGAGCATATTTATCAAACAAACCATTGATTTAGACGGTAAACACAGCAGACCGATGAAGGAATTGAGAAGTGAATGGTGATGAAATGATATTCCGTTTTCTCTGGTCCAAAATGATATTCTTGAACAAATAAAAAGTGAGAAAATAAAAAATCTTTGAATCAAAGAAACCGATTTGATTGGGCAGAGGGAAATTCTTTCTGTTAATGTGTTATCAATTTTATGCTAAAGCAACTGGAAAAGGGTTAAAAATCAAAGAAATGAAAACAAAGAAAGATAAAAAAGAAAGAATTGAGAGTGACAATGCAAGTCGAGAAAAATGAAAAGGGGAGCAAAGAAGAGGAATAAAATACCAAAATGCTGGAATAATTAGGGCAAAGAGGGGCAGGGGAATCTATATCAATAGCCACGTGTCACAAGCCCATCTCATCATTCAACAACATGCAATTTACAGTACCTCGCACTATACTGAATTGAACATTTACTGTGTATCCGTGTATTCTTGTATAAATCGTTTATTAATTATTGTTAAAAAATATTAGTATTACTTTTTGAGGAATACGTGATAGTCAATTTTAAAGAAAACAAGACAAACGAATAAGATGATAAATGTGGAGAAAGTAATGACATTTTTTATAATTTTAAAATGTTAGAGGGAGATAGTTTAAAGGTAAATAATTAATTTATTTTCATTTAAAAAACATTCAATTAAAATTGAGACTATCCTTTTTTTGTAAATGTTCAATTGAATATGATATTCATCTTGAAACTTTAGATATTAATTTGATTGATATGTATATAATATATTCCTCTATATATATATATGTGGTTATATTATGGGAGCTTTACGCATTTGTTTGACACTTAGTAATAATGGTGAAGTGATTGTACCATTAAAATTTTAATATTTTTACATTAAAATTAAATTGAAATTACCAATGCAATATTTGTAAACTCAAATATATATATCTTAAGGGTCCGACTATTTACACCTCCATTTGCGTTGAGAACACTCCCCCTCTGGACGCACCCCCCTCAAATTGTCATAAATGCCCTTCTCTTATATAACCTTCTCTTATATAATTCCAATTACTACTCACACCCCCCCTAAACCCTACTTTCTCCCCCATCCCTCACCACCACCGCCGGCGACTTGCCCCTCCACCACCCGTCGCCGGCGACGCCACCCCCTCCCTCCCTCGCCGAACCCGTCCCCCCCCCGCCTGTAAAAAAAAAAAAACAACAGATCGCGGCCGCGCGCGGCCGTCCCCTCCCTCCCCCCTTCTTCTCCCATCTCGATTTGTAAAAAAAAAAAAAAATTACAGTAATCGGCCGCCGCCGCCCCCGCTCCCGTCCATCGGCCAAATCCAGGTTTGTTTTTTTTTTTTCCTTCTTTTTCTTACCTTTCGACCACTTTAGGTCGATCCAAATACACTCCGTTGACAACAGGGTGTCGACGAGTGTATTTTTGGTCGACCTAAAGTTGTCGACGAGTTTTTAATTTTTTTTTTTTTTCGATCAACAAATGTCGAGCATATTCACTCCCGTCGACATGGTCGACACTGGTTTGTCGAAATTTTAAAAAAAAAGTTGAAATTTTTTAAGTTGAATTTTTTTTGTTTGGGGAGAACTTTTGGTGTTTGGTGGTGGCGGCGGGGGAGGATGGATAAAACTTAGGTTTAAAGGTGGGGGGTGCATTTAGTAGTTTAATATGACTTAAAGGGTATTTTTGATTTTTTACTTCATTATTTTATTATTAAATTCATAGAGGGAGTGTTCTCAACGCAAATGGAGGTGTAAATAGTCGGACCCATATCTTAAATGCTTGTAAATTCAATATTGGGTTTATTATATGGGCCAAAGCAAAACCAACGTGAATGGGCTAATGGGCTTGTATTTGCCCATAAGAAGGGGTTACACTTAAAACCGGCCCTGGTGGATACACCCCTCACTCCCTCTGTCCCTCGGGTTTGACTATATGCACCTCCATTTCGGAGAGATGCACTCCCCCGATTAATACACCACACCAAAAATAGATGGCACCCTCCTCGAAATGTCTTAAATACCCCTTTCTCTATAATATTCCTACTACTAACCACACCCTCCCACCAAACCCTGATTTCTTACATTTCATCTCTTCCCTTCGCACCTTCATTTCTCCTATCTGGCGTCGCCGATCCAGTCCCCGCCGCGCCCTTGCCTCCCTCGGCCGCGACGGCCTCCTTTCCCTCGGCCGCGAGCGGCCTCCTCTCCCTCTCTCCGATTTTCTGATTTTCCCCCACCCCCTCTGCTAGAGCGCCGCCGACCCTACTCTGTAAAAAAAAAAAAAAAATGCAGCAGCGGTCGCGCGGCCGCTCCGTCCTTCGGCTGCCGCGGCTGCCCCCTACCTCTCTCCTATCTCCACTCCATTTTCCCCCCTCCACCCCCATGCCATGGCGCCCCCGCCCCGCCACCCTTTAAAAAAAAAAAGTGCTACAGTGGCCGCGTCGCCCCCTCCCTCTCTCCCGATTCGTCGCCGACAACCCCAACCCACACCCTAGGTTTGTCCGCCCAAAGCAGAAAACCTTTTTTTTTTAAAAAAATTTTCGACACTGTAATGTCGACCATGTATCTTCCCGTCGATAAAATGTTGTCGACGAGAGTGTATATGGTCGACATTACAATGTCGATCGACCTTTGTTGGCCGACCATATACCCTCCCATCGACAAAATGTCGTCGACGGGAGGATATATGGTCGTCACTGGTTTGACGAATTGTTTTTAAAAAATTGTTAGTTTTTCTATGTTTTTTTAGGCAGAAAAAAGAGGTTTGATAATGGTGTTTTATGGTTGATTTGTTGAAATTTTTGAATTTCTTTGTTACCGAAAAAAATGGTGACGTTGGTCGGAAGTTTGACTTAGGGATAAGGTGAAAGAAATGTAGGGGATGCGTTCGGAGGGTGCATCTAGTAGACTGAATTTTAATGAAGGGTATTTTGGAGATTTTACACTATTATTAAATTAATAAATTAATTGGGGGAGTGCATCTCTCCGAAATGGAGGTGCATATAGTCAAACCCCTGTCCCTCAGGCCTTCAATTGCATCTAAAGCTCCGAAGAGAGTACGGTTATTTGCACCTTTGAGTTTGTAAGATACACACACCACACTTCATGACTTTTCAATTTAAAATAATTATAAAATGTCTAAAGTGCCCTTAATCACCACGGTGTGGGTGACGAGCGGTGGTCGCTCTTTCTATTGTACTCTTTCCGTCATTTTAAAAGTTAATCGTGTCGTTTTGAACGTATCACTTAAAGTAACTAATTTTATTTTTTGGAAATATTGACCATATGTTTCTATATTTTTAATATTTCTCTACATTTTTTTTTCATCTCTCCCATCCAACAACTCATTACACATTTAATACTCTTATTAAATTTCTTAATATAGATAATATACATACACATGTCAAAAATAAATAGACAACTTTTGAAGGAATTTAAGAAATATTTACATTATTTAACTAAATTACTCGTAGCAACATAAATGTATCTATAATTATATGCCGAATTATATTTACTACTCTCTTTGTTGCATGATTACTTGCATACTTTTAATGTAGAAATATCCTAAAAAATTAAAAAATTTCCAACATAATTTTATTTTTAAAATTGTCACTTTTTTTTACATTATTTTACTTTACACTCCATTAAATCAATTAAAATATCTCTTATTTATCTTACATCACCAACTACTAAATTCAATTTTCTTAAAAAAACGTGTTAGTTAAACTATGCGAGTAATGTTGGGTTGGGACGGAGGGTATATACCTATTTTTCTCTAAAACATTTAAATATGTTCTAAAATAAAGGGCATAATTGTCCACTTTAACATGTCACATGTAGTCTGCGGCCACTGCAGTCAGCATATATAATTATACAGTATATAAATGCTGATGAATTCAAAACCAAACCAAACACGCCTTTCGAATTATCAAACAGATTGAGAGAGAGAGATGAGCAAAAATGAAGCGGCTAAGGGGTTGGAGCCGTGGCTGGAGCTGAAAGACAAGGTTGTGATGGTGACCGGCGCATCATCCGGCCTGGGCCGAGAATTCTGCTTGGACTTGGCTGAAGCCGGCTGCCGAATCGTAGCCGCCGCTCGCCGAGTCGACCGGTTACGATCACTCTGCGACGAGATTAACAACCGGATCGGGGCTACGGGTCCAAGAGCCGTGGCTGTTGAGCTCGACGTTGGGTCGAGTGGGCCCGCCGTCGAGGCATCGGTGAACAAGGCGTGGGATGCGTTTGGGAGAATTGATGTTCTGATTAACAATGCCGGTGCAAGAGGTAATTAGTAACACCGAATTACTTTTTCTTTTTTTTTTTGCTTTTTATTTCAACCAACAAATTTGGTACACCAATCAAACATCGTTTTACATTTAAAGGACATTTTAATTTTGTGAAAATTATTATAATTACATATGCATACATTATTCATGATTCCTCTTGGTGGGAAAAGGCGAATATTAATTGATCTAGTTTGTCGTTATTGATGATGGTAGGATGTGAAATAAATGTGGTTTCCTAGTAATTGCATGTTTCCATCAAATTTGTAGTTTGGAATTTAATGAGCCCCACTAGCACTTTCTTTGTCAATGTAATTGAAGTTTTCATAAAATTTATTGAAATTAAGAAAAAGTATGTATTAACAAATATATCCTTAATTAATAAAGAAATCTCTAATTACATTAATTTTCTAAATTGAAGGAAGGGCATAATTGAAACAAACATTATAAAAAATGCTAAAACATAATTTAATTGTGTACAAGAAAAAAAAAAATTAAAACTTCACTTATTAAAAAACGGAATTTGTTCCTCGTTTTAGCATGTTTAACAAATACTATATGTGTAATGTATATTTCTACTATCCTTGTATTTTCTTATAATCATTTCATACATATTATTATAAAGACAAATATAAGGCCACAATTGAAATGCTACATTTAATTTTTCTAGATTGGTATAAAATGACAAAAGAACTTGAGAGGATTCGAAAAAAAGAAGTGAAAACTAATAATTGTAAACAGTTATATGTTGCTAGTCTTTGATAAATAGGAAATTGACTATTCAACTCAATTATTTTTTAAAAAAATGTAATAAGTATAAATTATAGGAGCTTGATAAAGCTTGATTTCTTATATGATAGGGATTTTGAGTAGCTTGTTACAACTAGACTAGTAAATAACTGGCTTGTATATGCTATGGAATTTGGGAAATTTCTAAATTTCTAATTGTTAATGATTCACTTACAATAGGCAGTGTGCATTCTCCCTTGAACTTGATGGAAGAAGAATGGGACGACATCATTCGGACAAATTTGAAAGGAACTTGGTTGGTGTCGAAGTACGTTTGTACACGAATGCACAATGCAAAACGCGGTGGATCTGTTGTCAATATCTCATCGATTGCTGGTCTTAATCGGGGGCATCTGCCCGGAGCTCTAGTTTACACTGCTTCAAAAAACGCGGTGAACTCAATGACCAAGGTAACTTTTGATGCTCTTGTTGACAAAAAATTGTATGTAGTAGATGCACCGTGCAACTATACATATTTTTTTAATGATTTAAGATAATCTATTTCAAATTAAGATATGCACCTACTTTTTTAATATGAGTTTCTCTTTGCTGATTAATTTTCAATGCTTTCGAGATTTAATGTTTTGTTGTTATGTGTTTGTATTAGATGAACAATTTGAGGATAAAATCAAAGCTTATTTACTTCATCTCTTGACAACCATGCATATTTACATACAGATCATGGCCCTGGAATTAGGGGCGTATAACATAAGGGTGAACTCTATATCTCCCGGACTTTTCAAGTCCGAGATAACGGAAACTCTTATTGAGAAAGACTGGCTCAAAACAGTGGCTACAAAAACGGTTCCTTTAAGAACCTTCGGGGAATCAAATCCAGCATTGACATCACTCGTGCGCTACTTGATCCACGATTCGTCTAACTATGTATCGGGCAATCTTTTTGTTGTCGAGGCAGGGGCTACGCTGCCTGGTTTTCCAATATTTTCCTCTCTTTAGATGCCAATGTACAGAGGACTATATATATAGAAACCCTGTATCACAAAACTAACAGAGGACTATATATATAATATATCAACCTTTAATTTGTTGTTTACTGCTTTGGCCTGGAAATTGAATGTGGATTACTGGAGTTACATCTTGAATCTTCATAGATTTTATTTTAATTTGAAATAGGGAGTTTTACTATCCAAATTAGAGTGAATACCCTCACGGCTCACCACACTTCTGTTGTAGGAATGTCTTTTTTTTTTTAATATAAAAGGGGTATTAACCCCGCATTGTAACAAGTTTGATTGAACTCTACAATAAAATACTCCGTAAAAGACTAGTGAGTACCTTTTTTCCACAAAAAATATATTAAAGCCATTAATATACTTACATTGTAGTATATTTGATAATATTGGAAAATAAGAGCATATATATCCCAACCACTAGTTGTAATTAAGAATAAATAATATAGATATTATATTATTTACAACCGAATATCGTAATTTTATATGCACTAAATAAACATAATACTCCATACTAATTATTATGGAAAGGAGGGAATAGTATTACTCAGAAAAAATAGAAAAGGATAATTACTTTGAAAATAGCGTCAAATAAACAGTGGCCCAGCCCAGTTACAACGTAGATACCCATAGACGGCCCAGACCCGTAATTCTAACTCCTCTCCAATCTCCCACATCGATAGTTTACAGTTCAATTATTTGGTTTATCTATCCATGGCTTCCAACTAGAGTTCGTCCCTTCGGGGACATCCGATAAAATTGGAACAGAGAAGATTAGCTTATCTTCTCATGGCCCCTGCGCAAGGATGACACGCATAAATCGAGAAATGGTCCAAATTTTTTTTCATATTTTTCCCCAATTCTCTGAAATTGTTTTGAGATTTTTTTTTGGGCATGATTTGAAGTAATTTTTGTTGCCTTTCAGTGATTCGTCGTTTGTTATACTGTGAGTACGTTTTGGTGCTTCGGTTTCTTCAGTGATTCGTCGAGAAATGGTCCAAATTTTTTTTTCATATTTTTCCCCAATTCTCTGAAATTGTTTTGAGATTTTTTTTTGGGCATGATTTGAAGTAATTTTTGTTGCCTTTCAGTGATTCATCGTTTGTTATACTGTGAGTACGTTTTGGTGCTTCGGTTTCTTCAGTGATTCGTAGCTTGTTGTAGTTTGACTACGTTTACGATTTTCGGTTCGTCAACAAATTAATGTTGCTGCGGGAGTGTATAAACAAATTATCCAGGTTGCGGTGTAATCAGATCAGAAAATATTCTTCATGCTTTCCCCTTTGGGAAGAAATGGAGGGTAAAGTTATTAGCAATGGTGGAGATGAGCACAGTTTCCTGAAACATGCTATGTAAGTCAATGGTACTGTTCGTGTTAATGGACATATGATTTTTTACAATTTTATAGTTATCTTGATGATGCGATTACTATGATTTTAATGAAGTTAGGGCTCCTTTCCTTATTGGATGCTGTAAACTAAAATTACTGCTGTGAAGTTAGATTACATGTTCATTTGTTCTTATTTGCTTGCTGATGTCTGCTAATCAAGAGCACAGTTTTTCCTTTGTTTTTTTGTAACAAGAAATGTTTCCTATGTAGCAAGGGCAGTGGAAAGGAAACATCTATATCAAACTATAAAACATTGAGCAAGTCATTCAATTATCTCTGCAATCGAGAATCTGAATTCGTTGGGCTTAGCACTTCCCAAACACTAAATCGTCACTACAGCTCCCACAATCATATGGCGGATGTAAAACACAAGGTATCCTGCCACTTATGATTGACCTGGTCATTTGGCAATGGATGGATAACATTTTCTTGTGGGATAAACTTTATAAAGTGTTCCACATTAAAGCAAAAAAGCTGGCCTAGAAATTTGATACGGCTGGAATTTACATCTTTCTGAGCATATATTGTTGTCCATGCATCATTCTTATCTCCATAAAAAGCGTTATTGGTATTACTTTACTTAAAAGAAGCGTTAACGTTATAAGCAGACTTCCAATTCTAGAGCCTGCTGTACATATATTTTAAACTTGTTGTTAACAAAAAAAAAGATCCATATAGCCAACCATGGGGTAAAGGCTTTGATGTTGTTGTTGGTGTAAAGTGGTAACACTAGAGTACTGGAACATCTTCATATGTATGCAGTTCAAACTTTAAAATTAATAGATTGTGTGAAATGTTACTTTTCTCTGTTTCCTTTTAACAATATTGGCATCGTTATCGTGCAGTTGTTGGGTTCACTTCCTAAATTCGTGAAGATAGTGGAAGTTGGTCCTAGAGATGGACTGCAAAATGAGAAAGAGATTGTTCCAACGGCTGTGAAGGTGCAACTAATAAAGATGCTAGTTTCTTCTGGACTGCCTGTTGTTGAGGCTACTAGTTTTGTCTCCCCAAAATGGGTACCTCAGGTAAAATTATTGTACAAATTTGGGATTATTAACTTAACCATCCTTGAGATTATGACATTTTTTTCTTACAAACTCCCCTTAAGAGGAGTCTTACATAACACATTGCATGTGAACAAATTGTTTGATATGACACTAAGGGGATCTGATATTTCATTCATTTGGTGTGGATTGCTTAATGTACTTATTATGTTGCTGGAGTCATTTAAATATCAGGTTATTTCAGTTATCCATGGATCTTGGAGTATTATTTTCAGTTAACGTATATGATATAATATAACTACAGCTAGCTGATGCGAAGGATGTAATGTCTGCCATTCAGGGCATTGAGAATTCTACACTTCCAGTTTTGACTCCAAATCTTAAAGTAAGATGCTGTCTCTATCGATATTAACATCACAAATCCACAGTATGTAATTCTTTTTGATCACTGATGACTGTTTTCCAGGGTTTTGAGGCTGCTGTGGCGGCCGGAGCAAAGGAAGTAGCTGTCTTTGCTGCAGCTTCTGAGTCCTTTTCCCGATCAAATATAAATTGCAGTATTGACGATAGTCTTACTCGGCACCGTGAGGTTGCGCTTGCTGCTAAAAGTCACTCAATTCCAGTTCGTGGGTATGCCATGGTGCCTTGCTGTATTTCCTTCTATTTTTATTTAAGTTATAAATAGCTTCTTATTTATAGTAAGATATTTCTCTGCTAACAGTGTAAGACCTCTCGATTTTCTGAATTATCTTTCCTTTTTGATAGCTGGAAAATAGAATATGGGGCTACAAAATCATGTATATTTGGTGCTTTATATGGCCACAGAGTCTTGCAATGTGAAATGACACAGCATGCTTACATTGGTGTTTTCTGATGTTTTGATTATTATTGTTCACAACTGGCATTCTAGCCTTCAATACGTATTTAGGAGAAGACTTTCTGATTATTATCTGTTTTAATGAGTCTGTCTACATAGTTTTCTCATTTATATGACCTTTTGAGACTTTCTTGGCTGTTTGTCAGACCTCATAGATTTTGGTTTCCTATAGTATTGGTCTCGATTGGTTTAAGAAGCTGGCTGCTTTAAGAAGTCTGTGTTCATTAGGATCTTGCAAATGCTCAATAACACCCAGCTCTCCTGTTCCCTTTTTAACCTGCTCTGCCCGCCCAACCTACCACACACACAGATGAGTATAATAATTTAATGAATGATATCAGAATAAAATGTCCCCAACAAATTGCATAAGAAGGAATGCTAGCGACTAGATAAGTGTTTTAAGGTGGAAGAGTTTTTCTAAGTGTGTTTTCAGTCAGCTAACATCAATAAAAATAGGTATTTGCTTTTGATTGAGAAACATGTGTCCAAATCTTGTTTAAGTGCAGTTCCTTTTTTACTCTTCCTTTTCCTGATAGAGAAATTGCCTTCTGGCATCTGCCCAAAATCATGTTTTACAGTGCAAGTGTAACTAGAAATTGATTTGCTGTTAGCATCAGCCTGCTTTGAGGTGCTAAACTGTATTAAAATTGAAATGGGGGATTATTAAATTTATTTTTTAATTTTCATTTGAAGATCTTCATTTGATTTATAGTTCTTTTAAGTTCTAGAAAAAAGTAAAGTTAGTTTCCGATCTTTGAAGATTTGGTGCTTAATATTGTCAGATACGTATCATGCGTTGTGGGTTGTCCAGTGGAAGGAGCTGTACCTTCATCAAAAGTAGCATATGTTGCTGAAGAACTTTTAAAAATGGGTTGTGCTGAAATATCCCTTGGTGATACAATTGGAGTCGGCACTCCTGGTATTGCTTCTTCGTAGAGTCAACTGATTATAGTCCTCGACATGCTTTTTTTGTAGACAAAAACACCTGTCACTCATTCAACTGCTTATGTATTGTTTAATAAAACATGATTTCGAACATCGATGTGCAGAATGAACCTATAGGAAGAGTATGTCGGCGTGATTTCCCCACAAGTTCATCTATCTCTTTCTCTTAATTGACAGCTTTAACTTTAATATTTTCTACGCATGTGTAGCTCTTTGAGTTTCTATGTCTCTCGTCCATTTGTAGGTACTGTCATTCCAATGCTTGAAGCTGTTCTTGATGTTGTTCCTATAGAGAAGCTTGCTGTACATTTTCACGACACTTATGGGCAAGGCCTTTCAAACATTCTTTTATCACTCCAAGTAAGATGTCTTCCCTAGCTGGGTGTTTTTTTCTTAAGAATTATTTGTTTCTGTTTCCACTATGACCCCTTATTCTCTTAAGGGACTTTAGTTGGGATTCAGTTGATTAATTTCTTCTCCTGACTTCTTGGTTCTTAGTTGGTTTTGTGTTCTTCGAGACAATTCTTTTGATGAACTGTCACTAAACTAAAAAAGAAAGAAGAGAAAGAACTTTGCTTTTATCTTTCCCCCGATTTCAATGTGTGAAAAGAGATCAAACGAATTAAAATTTTTATTTCCTTGCTTGAATAATTGATGGAAACCTATGTCTTATAATGCCCCCAAGATATCTGGGTAGGTGATGATTAAATGTCATGTCTATGTTCAGAGATCATCTGTTGTCACATATATATAAACATACAGTAGTTGCATTGTTTCTTCTGAATTTTGAATTCAACTGAACACAGGATACATGACATAATCAGCATTCTGTTTGGTTTGCATCATTAGATATTAATAATGATGTTTGCTGTGGGTGAGCAGGGTTTTATTGATTAGGCTGAACTTAAAAGATAATGGTTCATCCCTTCACTGACCTTCAGAGATGGGGTCTTACACAAAGCTTTTATGTGTAAAAACATAAGGTTAATGGTATTTGAAAGAATACCATATTTTTAGCCATTTTTGGATTTTGTGAAGTGGAAGGACTTGCATGCTGCTAAAATTCACAAGATTTAAAAAAAAAAAATTTAATATGTAATACATGCAATACTTTCCTGAAACAAAAACACTTTCCTTATGATTTAATTAATTCTTTTTTAAATATTTGTTAATTGCTTTCCCGAACACAATAAGAAAAGAGATCTCACTGCCCAGTGGCCATCATCAAAACCAACAATTTGAATGATATATATATATATATATATATATTTTTTTTTTTTTTTCTTTTTCTGTGAAATATTCCTTGGAAAGGCACACTCAAGTTTATACAGGATTGAGAATCAGCTAAAATGCAGTCTTCCAGATATCTTGGTGAAATTCACCGAAAATTTAGTGTCTTAAGAAATCCTCTCTTTGTGCTGCTTTTGACCAATCATTCAGCTGGATGTTTAAAACCTAATCATGAAAGCCTGAAAGGTTATAGGTTTTCTTGGGATGTTATATGGAGTATTATCAAATTATTTAGATGGGCACTATCTTGCTTGATTTTGTTATACCTGTGACTTCCATATCTCCAAATTCAGTTGATACAGATATAGATCTATGAACCAAATATGCAAATTGTCAAACTTTTGGTTTGAAATGACTTGAAATGAAGCTATTTCATCAACAGAATGTTGCTAGCTTTGTTGGGGGAATCAAATGTTATTGCTAATATTGTGATGGAAAATGTATAAATTAGCTCATGAATTATTCTACTAGACTAATTTGTCCCCCCATCCTCACCCATGGCCTTATAATAACATTCCTAGTGGAAAAACCAAAAATTTAAGTTAGAATCCAGTTCACTTACCTTTACCTAAAGTCCTATTGACACATTATGGCACCTAATTTGTTCTTTCCATTATTAATCCCTGCAAAATTGAAATATGTTTGGAACGTTTTATCTCAAACCTTCAGGTGATTTTAATTACAAGGTGTTAGTTTGGTTTTATATCACATTTAATCATTTTAAAAAAATTCTTACAGATGGGTATCAGTATAGTAGACTCCTCTATATCAGGCCTTGGTGGCTGTCCTTATGCCAAAGGTGCTTCTGGAAATGTTGCTACAGAGGATGTCGTTTACATGCTTAATGGTTTGGGAGTAAAAACAAACGTGGATCTTAGAAAACTTATGTTGGCCGGCGATTATATTTGCAGACATTTGGGCCGATCTTCTGGTTCTAAAGCTGCAATTGCCTTGAGTAAAGTCTTGGCTAATGCATCTAAGCTTTAACGTTTCTTCGACACACGATGAAAATTGAATAATGTGAAGGTCTGTAATGTCTCATCTTCTACCCTATCTTGTCTTAGACAGTTTGTATTTGTTTTAGTGCTCTGTGTGTGTGATTGGTGAGGTGGTAGTTTGAAGGAGTTGCATGTGCTTGTAAGCCTTTGTGCAAGATATTTTTCTCTCTGCATTGTAAAAATGTCTGAATTTTCAGAAAATTGAAGAAAACTTCAGCCTATACGCTAAGGTAGTTTTCAAAAAAATAAATAAAAAAATAAATTACCAAATATGCATGATTTTAATGTGTACTAGATTCTCTCTATTGTAATATATGGCTCTGAGCTTCCTGTACAAGATACTTCACTTACTCACTGACATGTATGCTTATTACTTGAGTTCAGTGTAGTTTCAATTTCTTTTCTTGGATTTTACGATTGTCTCCCAGAAACTTGACCGTCTCTTTTGTATGATTGTCTGCTGATGATTGTCCTTCATCATCATCACTCTGATTCTTATCCATATTTCTCCATTGACAGGTCCAAAGCATCTTCTCCTAACCCGATGGTTTACGGGCATACTGGATAGAACTCGACTCGGGTGATTTATTGCCCTACTTTATTGCACTCCGACGGTTGGATTTCCAAACGTGCAAAGCTCGTCTTCGCCTGAGGTAAAATGGTAATTTCTCAAGTGAATGTAGTATTATTGATACTATGAAATAAAATGTTTTTATATATATTGTCAATGTCTGGTAATTCAACTGCTGATTTATGAATTTTCTTAGTATTAAATTTCTTTTGGCTGTTACTTATTAATATTTGGGACCCTGTTGTTCAGGGGCCTTTTAAGTGTAGTAGTGTCGTTTATCAGTCAGCTCGTTGTTATACGTACCACCTACATAGCTCCACTGTTGTGTGACAAAACAGGCATTTATGTTGCTGTTTTTACCCTGTGGTCCTTTTACTCATTTTTTCACCTTGAAACTCATCCATAAATAAATATAAAAATAATTTAAAAATAAATTGAATCTTTGTAGTAAATCCCTTTTTTTAGATGTTAGGTTGTGGAGTTTATAGTTTGAGTTGAACAATTCTAAGCTCCATTTGGATTGAGGAACCGTATCATGTATTTTTAAATACATTAATTTGAAATGCCTACTCAAATCAAGTTCCAAATCCCTTAATTGTAGTATCAATTTTGATTTTTGTTGAGCTTTTCGTCTTTGAAAATTGAAATTACATCTCTATGCTCATTGCAACTACTCCATCTGTCTAAAAACAATTGTTCATTTTTTTCCTTTTTCATACAAATCAATGCAAACATTTGGACATATAAAATTTGTTATTGCATTCTTGTTATACTCTTATTTAACAATATTAGTATTAACTAATCACAACAATTATTAAATGAGGATGTTTTAGAAGAAACAAATTAAAATAAAAGAAAAGTGAATTATAATTTGAGACAAATCAAATAAAATAGTGAGCTATCTTTTTTAGACTAGGGAATACCTAACATATCATCATCTCTAAACTGAATGAGTTACCTCCGTTTACATGTTACAACTTAAAAAGACGGGTATATAACACAGAATTTTTTAAACTCATATAACTAATTTCAAACTTGATAATTTTAAAAGATAAAAATTAAAACTGATATATAGATTAGGGGCAAAAAATAATTTTTTTTTTCCTAATGCACAATTATGGTATATTTTGCATGATAGAAACAAATGTACTCGTGTCTGTGCTTAGAAATTAAGCTTTTGTTCCTTTTCCGCTCAAGTCGTAGCCATTCGAGGATTGCAGATTCAAAGCCATACGAAATTAAATTGCAAAATGTACCTCTTTTGAATTGACCATTCAAAAGAAACCTTTTTAGGGTTTTTGTCAATCATATTCAAGTTGATAGCAAAGTAATGATGGGAACTGAAAAACAATTAAAACGTTTAATGACTCCCATCAAATTTTAAATATAAAAGATGTTAATTGTAACAAATGAAATAGTTAATAAAATTATTTAATAATAGTTAATAGTTTAATATAATTTACTATTGTGTATGGACAATTTAGTCTAGGTTGCTCATTCAAAATTCTTAAAGTACATTTTGTCCTAAAAGGAAAAGAAACAAAAAAGGTCCTGGTCAGTGGTCACTCTAATATTTTTTTAATTTTTTATTTTTGCCTTAAAGATGAAGGCATGTATAGTTCTATACTCATGCTTCAACCCCCTAAGGATAGAGGAAGATTTTCAAAAAGGTAAAAGAAACAAAAAGTAATGTAACAAAGGTTAACATCACACACACGCACATATATATATATATATATATATATATATATATATTTTGTTAGATGTGTATCTGTTTTTTTGCTTATGAATTTTATGGCCATTTTAAGGATACATGCTGAATAATTTTTTTTTGTATTAAATCACCAACTTTAAATTGTGTGAAATTTAGATATTTTGACAACTTTATTTGTGCTCGAATTTAATATTTTAAGATTAGATTGGGTTAAAAAAAGAACGTTCCGACTGCACTGGCATGGCTCAGGATATCGACTGCACTACCTTTCGAGCCCCTGGGTAATATGACAGGTTTCGGCGGCATCATGAGAGGAAAGAACAGTAGAAAGAACGCAACATGCATATGGTTTTGTATAGTGTGGCAAATCTGGAAATGGAGAAACGCAACAATATTCAGGAACGAGACACTTTCAATCTCAAGATTCAACGAAGAACTCAAGGCAAGACTATGGAGTTGGTTTACCATTAAATATCTTACCTGATGCAGTTTTTCTTTCAAAAACTGGGTTGTAGACCCTCTTAGATGCATTGGCTGAAAAAGGGGGGCTGAATAATGTTCTCTCTAACCGATTAACCCTCTTAGCTTTTGTAATTATGTAATCAGTTTTGGGTATCACTTGTACCCATTTTAATAAATAAATACCTTTACCGATAAAAAAAAAAAAGTTCCATTTTGCAAATAAGATTAAATTTCTTTTCCATATAATTTTAAAACAATTATAAGATGCAAGTAAATTCAAATACCAACATAAATATGTGAAAATAAGGTAAAATATGTAAACAACAACGCCAATATCATCACATATTTTTAAAATAGCTATGTGTGACGGGAGCATGAGCTATATATGATGCAAATTCCTTTGTCTTCTAGATCTTTTATAAATCAAATATCATCATTTAGGCCAACCACTTGTGAGTTGTGAAATGTGATCACTAATTTAATAACTCACACAAATATTTATATAAATATTTAACATTATTCACGCCTTCAATCGATTCTAAACAGTACTGATCGAACATTATCGCTATCTATATCGTTTGTACTATTAAAATTACAGAGTTTTGTAGATATAGAAGACTAATCACAACTTTAATTAGGCGGAAAAAAAATGTATTTCCCCTACAAATTTACATTGTATAATGAGATATTATATTACATAGATGTTGACTCTTACAATATCAGAATAACCTGCAGATTCAAATCTAGCAAGAGTTTAATTTGTTGAAACATTGTGGATTTACTAGCTGTAAAAAAACAAACAAACAAACAAAATGGGCTCATTTTCAATCATTTATTCAGAAAGTGGGCACATATATATGTGTTGCAAGATTGAGTATAATCAACTCTACTATACTATACACTATCAGATCAATCCTTACAATATACAGTAGTATTACACATGATTATTTAAATAAAATTTAAAACTATTTATATTTTGAAGGGTTAAAAAATCTCAGATTTATTACCCTACTAATTAATGGCCGAAAGGGATAGGGTGTGCAAGGTGGGTCCTAATTTTTTTTAAAAAGTAAATGGGAGTATTTATTGGTATGCATGAGTGCTCTTGTTTCCATCTCAATGTGCAAATCTATAGGGGCAATATCATCTTTGACGCATGCTCAAGTAGCACCTACACTACACATATATATACATGTATCATTTCATGTACAAATATGAAGCTATCTTTCATACTCCATTCGACTCTAAATTGACTATTCATTTCATCAGGACATAAATTGATAAAGTGGATAACATGTTTAATACACCCTCCGTTTCGTAATAGTTTGCACATCTTAACCGTCTCACTTTTTAAGAATAGTGAATTTAGATCCAAATGTGATTTTGTAATTTATTGAGCTGTAAAAGTGATTTTGTGGGGGTGTGTGAGAAAATGTAAATTCAAAATGAATGACAATTTTAAAAATAAATTAATGTTGTGGGATTATTAATTTTGTGTGTTATTGTCGTATTAAAAGTGTACAAGTAATTTTAGAACGTCTCAATAAAAAAAATGTTCAGAAAATAGTATTTATTGAGTGATCAAGTAATTAAACGAAAAACTAAAAAGGAAAAAAGATAACCTAGAACAAAAGGTGTGAATTTTTAAAATTAATCAATACATACAAGAATTTGTACTTTAAATGATGTGATTTTTTTGTTTATTTTTTCATCAACAACAAAAGGAAAAATATGTGAAAAAATCAAGGAAAATTTGCCATCAACATGAGCAGTACTTCCAAAAAATCTAGGGAATTGAATGTCATTTTATAATATTGACAAATTCAAGTGATAAATGGCTAGGTACCAACTCTTCCAACAAGAAATTGTTTGAATTTTATTAGTCATAAAAGAAATTCCAGTATTTTGAAATTTATGCTCCTTTTCTTGAATTTTTGCCAATTCATAATTTTGAAAAGGAGTGCCGGCCCTACAAAAATTTAAATTTTAATGACGGAAATTATGTTATCATAGTTTTTCAATATTCTAAAAAATAAGAATTAACGAGAGATGAACTAACATTAAAAGTCATTTAGGTAAAAAAAAAAAAAAAAAATTATAACAAGAGAATTTTGTCACTAAAATATCGTATTTCTGATAGTATGAAATGAGGTAGAGCATCGTTTATGTAAAGATTCGTTGTTATGCCATCATAACAAAATTAATGCTATGTCTATGAAGATAACAGCACCCATTTAATATATACATCAACAACAACATTAATGGGAGCATTGATTATTCAGAAATACTATATTTTTCTTAATCGAAACAAAAATAAAAATAATCCTTGTGTAGTGAATTAAGCACAACAAAAACCCTTAGATATATGAAGATGAAAAGAAGTTCAAGAAATGAAGAAACTAGAAGAGTCTAAATGAAATGAAAGATTATTTGTTTAATTACAAAAACAACTACATGACGATTGGACTTATCTGTTGTGTAGAGGATTGGGGCCTGTGTATACTCTTCTCTTTTCACCTCCAAATACTTCATCTCCTCCATTTTTACCCTCTTCTGCGGATCCTTTTCCTTTGTGATTCAAGGTAAAAACGGAGGAGTCCTTTTTACCGCTGTTACTTCTTCCATCTGCAAGACAAGGATTTTCCAAGAGTAAAAGGATGAGGAGAAGAAAAAGGCAGAATTCTCTTGCAATTCCCATATCAAATTTCCTCCTTTGAAACATTTCATGAATTAATTCAGCTTCAATTCTCTCTCTCCTTTTACTTTGTTTTGTAGAGAGAGAGAGAGAGAGAGATGTGCATGGAATTTGCAGCCTTCAATTTGTAGAAGTTTTTCCTTTTTAATGTTGACAACTTTTCTCTTCTGATTTCAGAGCCAAACCTGTTGCACAATTCAGACAGAGAGAGAGAGAGAGAGTGGCTGACTTATATAAAAAGCTTTTTGTGAAAATAAGGGCAACTAAATAAACAACTTTTTTGTTTTGGGGTTTTATTTTTTGATTTAAAATTTGAGCCTTTTTCCCAATATTGGGTCATGTGAGAACAATCATTTTCTTGGCCCTTTTCTTGGTTTCTTGGAATATTGGAGAGTCTCTAAGGCTAATTTTTTTTTTTACAAAGTCGAAGGCTAATGTTGTTGATGTGGAAAGTTTCCACTATATTATATACTCTCTCCATCCCGGAATAACTTGCATAGTTTGATCGATACATTAAAAAAAAAAAATTAATGATTCATGATGTAAGATAAATAAAGGGTATTTTAAGTGATTTGATGAAGTGTAAAGTGGATTTGGTAAGGTGAAGTGTAAAGTGAAATGTACGGAAAAAATGAGTGACAATTTTAAAAATAAAATAATTTTGTGAGATTATTAATTTTGTGGAGTATTTCCATATTAAAAGTGTGCAAGTAATTTTGAAACGTTCCATTAAAAAAAGTGTGCAAGTAATCACGGGACGAAAATAGTATATACACCCTCGGTTTCAGAATGATTATAGTCTTTATTGTTTTGTTTAGAATTGAGCAATATTTTTTTTTACACATTTACCCTTCAATAGTATTTCTCTTTCATTTATCTTTCTTCTTTTTAATAATTTCTCAATCGTTTAAGGATCTCTAATTTGATCTATAAATTACAACAAATTGCAAAGTATAAATTTGTAATTTTGATCTATATAGTATAGTGTTACAAAAAAAAACTACTCCCCCCCCCCCAAGGAATATCTTCATATGTGAAATGACACACATAATAAGAAAAGTGAATTTAGTGGAATTTTGATGGGTAATTTTGTAAATTTTTATGTATAAAGTAAAAAAAATGAATTGACTTTTGTGTATGTGTAGAGAAAAAATGAAATTTGTATAAATTTGAGAATATCGTGAGAGTGAAGTATATAATGTGTTTTTCATTTTAAAAGTGTGAAAGTAATTATGGAACATTTTAAAAAGAAAAGTGTGAAAATAATTAGGGGAAGAAATTATTATTATTTTGTAATATCATAGTATAACTTCACTTTTGAAAATGGTGAAATCCACAAGTTTGACATTTGTAAAGTTGTTTTCGTTTCTGTTTGTGAATATGGCCAAAATGGTGATAGAATTAAATATTCCAACCGTAGAGATTTTGAAGATAATATATTAGTAATAAATGTGATATTGCAGATTAAAGAAATTTTGGTAAACCTGCAAACCCTTGGTGCCTTTATTAGACCATGGTAGCAAGGACATTAAATTTGTGATATACTCTATCAGCTTTTCAAATTTGAAACTCCACCATCATTAAAAAAAATAAAGAAAGAAGAAGAAGGAGGTTTGAAATGCAACATGTATTTGGCTATGTGTAGTGTGACTCATTTAAAAATGGAAAAATGTCGTGATTTTTAGGAACGGGACACTTTCAATACCAAAATTCAACGAGGAACTTAAGGCAAGACTATGAAGTTGGTTCACCATCAAATACCCTCTTCGGAGCAATTCTTCATCCAAAGTCTGGGTGATAGATCCGGTTAAGTGCACTGTTGTATGATGAATTAATTTGCTCCGTTCTTATTTCTTAATAGCCTGTAAATTGTTTCTCCGGGTATCACTTGTACCCATGTTTTAATACATCACTTTACCGATAAAACAGGTTTTCAAATTTCGAAATCTTAAAAATCCAAAGTATGATTTTGAAATCCAAAGTAAATATCATCAAAATATTAGTGCATGTAAAGTTATAATATCAGGTTCTAATTTTGTTCTATTAGCAATATTAGTAAATAAAAATATATTTCATCCTTTATTAATTATTTAGAAGAATAATGAGGGCAAAAAATTAATGGAGGCCAGCACAATTTTTGCTTTATGGCAACGAGGGTTCTACTTGATGCAATTATAGTTCCTAAACATGTATAATTATAGAAAAGAATACTTTATTTTTCCTCAATTATTCAAATATTAATTTGCATGGTGTCATATCAAGAACTAAGTTTCCAACTTGCTCTTGCATGGGATTGGCTCTAATTAATTAAATTCAACCTCATTATCCCAATGTTGAAAATCTTTTTGTTCTTCCTTAAAGACTAAAAAATACTATATTATAAAAATCAATTTCAAAATTATTATAGCTATTATTGTCTTGTTTTTATAAAATTGAAATTCAGTTTCAAAATATCAGCCGTCTTGCTTTTCAGATGCTTCTAATTATTACTATATAAACTCTTTATTCTAGAGAAAATGTACTTACGCGACATTATGCATTTATAGATTATAGTATAATACGACACTACTAAAATATATATATATATATATATTTATCTAAAAGTTTAAATTTGTAAAAAAAATATAAAATCAATTTATTTATATTAATTTACTAATACTATTGTAGAAATCAACTATGATCAAAGGCAAATGATGATTTTACATGCAATATATATATAATGAAGTGTAACCACTGCAATCAACTGGTCAAAAAGAGACTGAACAGAGTTGTGTTTAAACATCAATAATTAATAGCAACAATTATCCTGATTTTCTGATCCATGAATTAAAAGCAAAGGGCCTGCATCATCAAAACTTCTTTTAATTCATGAATCTTTAATTCTGACTACATCTTGTGGACTCTAGATTTTGTTGCAATGGAGTAATTGGAAAGATACAAATTGATTAATTATAAATTTTATTTTATTTTATTTTTTGTAAATTGCTAAAAAAAACATTTATTATGAAACGGGGTGAGTTTTTTTTATTTAATTATATATATATATATATATATATATATATATATATATATATATATATATAGATAAATTAAGTATGGGCATATATATAATGATTGGAAAAAAGACTATGACAAATATGGGTATAATGAGGGGCCACCAAGATATAATAGGATGGGAATATCAGAAATTTTTACATCACTTTCTTCCCACAAATCATACTGTCTCTTCTTCCTTTCTCATGCCAACAAGTAACACTGCTCACAATTTTACTATTTTATTGTTATTGTTATTATTTTATTTTATATAATTGAAATTAGTTGTACCAACTATATATAAATATGTATTTAAAAATAAATAAATTATGTATGTATGATCCCCATACCCTTTAATTCCTCTGAACTCTGAAACATTTCATTGATCATTCTTCAACAATTCTATATATTTTTTTTCAATTTCCATTTAAAACGCACTTTCATGGTATATATACAAGTGACTTGGAACTGTCTCCTCCAGATATTGATTATTAATTAATTTCTAAGTTTATTTTTTCTTATATATATTATAGAATTAATGTAGACGAGAGTTAATCACATTGTTCTCATGAAACTCACTAGATAGGGAAAAATAGTGTATATATATTAGTAATTGTAATCATTGGATGAGTTCTAATACCCTGAATCTCCTGTGTTTCAACAGGAGTTAATTAGTTTGGACAGACAAACATTTGGGAGTAATTAGGCAGTTGTTAGGCTATAATTAAAGTTAATTTCAAGCTGGTGTCAACTTCTTAATTGGACTTTAATTACCATGCATTATATGATAACTAGCTAATCAAACCAAATATTTAACCTTAGGTTAATATGATTGTTAATATATAAGATTGTTGATCAGTTGAATGAATCCCACATAGTAACTTGCATATATAATGACATTATTTCGTGGATTTTAAGTAAAAGAACAACTTTAAGGTACAAAATTTGTTATCATGGAGAAAAAAAAAACTAAAGTTTTTTATCTTCTTCTTTTTAAAAAAAAAATTATATTTATTTACAAAGCCAGGATTCTTCACTAGGATTTCGAGAGTTATAAGAGTTACAAATAAATCGGTAAAAATTCGAACTTTTGTTTGAGTCGATCTGATACTAACAAAAGAATTGTGTCTAATCTAAAATTTTAAGCAAATCAATCGGTATAATTTTAAGCTATTGTTACTACTCTTTTCTTTACATTTATATTGTTGTATTCCTTGGTACCTCTTGTACCATCTCACCATGTACTTTCTACTTTATTCGTATTAATATAATTCTCTTGACCGATCAAAAAAAAAATTTGAATCTGTGTAGAGACTAGAGATGTGGAAAAAGAAGAAGCTCATGTATATATATATAAGCTAGCACAAACAAAAAACCATTCCCTATAGGTATTAGTGGAATGGGAAAACACCATCATTAAAGCAAAGGAAATCATATATTGCTCTACAAGAAAACAATCTGAGGTTTCTCTTTAATTTCTCAATCTCATATTGTCTTTCCCTTTCTTTCTTTTCCACACTACTTTTAAATTTTCTTTCTTTAAATTGGTCAAACTCATGGTGTTAGCATCATTGGAACATCAACTACTTGCTAGTACTTGTAATTTTTCACATTAATTCTATGGTATTTAACTCTTGAAGAAGGCCCTCACCCCCTTACAATTATTACTAATGAGTAGTTGCAAAATCAATTACTCCATCCGTCCATTAAAAGTATGCTCGTACATTTTGACACAGATTAAAAAAAAAAAGATAAAATAAGAGTAGTGTGGGGTTATTATTAGATAAAAATAAAGTGATTGTTTCCATATAAAGAAATTAACATACTTTTAGTGGACAACACAAATAAGAAAAGTGAACATACTTTTGGTGAACGGAAGGAGTAATATTTTTAACTCTTTTTTTATTTAAGATTTGCGACAAGACGAGGTACTGCTAGTGACCCAGAGTCGTGCGATCCTACGATTCCAGAGGTCCAATGTAGATGCGGATAAAATGTGTCGTCTCGTAAGAAGACGGCACATGGAGCAGAAATGATAATGTATTCAATTTTGTTTTGAGTCATAGTCATAGTTAAGAAGTCAATAAACAAAAAAATAAAACAATTTTGTAAATAAACAATATGTTCTATAATTTCAAGAAATAAAAAGAAGGAAGTGAAGAGCAATGAAAAAAAGAAGATTGAAGTAAAAAATAATGCATTCAATCTTGCCTGCTGAGTGCTGAGATCTCTAATGTGAATCCTGATCTTTTAATTTATGTATCATCATATAAAAAAGACGTGGGCCATTACGTGGGATTCTGTGTTTTAAAGAAGGGCGCGGCTAAAGGCACCCGGATTTCCTATGAGTACACCCACGCGATGAGTACACACACAAAATGGATGAGTACACCCACGTGGAAAACCCAAAATTGCCCTTAACATTTCTCCCCCTTCCTCCCTCCATTCTGTCCATTCGGTACACCCACCCCTCCCAACTTCTCTCCCCCATTCCCCACTCTTCTCCCCCACTCCCACTTCACCGTTCCCCCCTCAAAAAACGAAACCTCACTCACCTGCGACGTCGAACAGGAGATTGAGAGACATGACACTGCATCGTTTTTTTGAGCATTTGAGGAGGACGCATTTTTTTTTCTTTTTTGCAAAAATGGTTAAAAGTTAATTTTTCTTACTTATATTTGAGAAGAAGAGGAGGACGCGTGTTTAATTTCGGTTTTTGTTGATTGAAACATTGATTTTATTGTTGTAGGGTTTAGGTTTTATTTTTTGAATTTGGTGTTAATTCATGCATGTGTTGATTAAGGTTGGTTTTTTATGTTATAATCATATTTATGTGTAGAATGTATCAATTTTTGATGTGTTAGGATGAAAATAAACCAATTGACATCTAATTGGCATGGTTTAGCACGATTGCAGCGTTTTGGACTGGTTTTTCGAACATGGACCCAATGTTGGGAATTTTTTTTCGAACATTTGTCAAATGTTCGAAAATTTGTTCGTTACAGAGACTTTTGGGTAAAAAATTCGACCAAGTAAAACTCGCGGAAGTTTTTTTCGAACATGGACCCAATGTTGGGAAGTTTTTTTCGAACATGGACCCAATGTTGGGAAGTTTTTTTCGAACATTTGTCAAATGTTCGAAAATTTGTTCGTTAAAGAGACTTTTGGGTTAAAAATTCGACCAAGTAAAACTCGCGGAAGTTTTTTTCGAACATGGACCCAATGTTGGGAAGTTTTTTCCGAACATGGACCCAATGTTGAGAAGTTTTTTTTGAACATTGACCTAATGTTGGGAAGAAGTGATGACCCTTCGAATTCCCGCGTTTAGATAGGAGGTGGGTGTACTCATCCGTCGTTTTTTAAAAAAAGTACAAGAGGGGTAAATACGTCATTTCGCAACACCTTTGGGACAAAAAAAAATTCCCGTGGGTGTACTCATAGGAAATCCGGGTGCCTTTAGCCGCGCCCTTTAAAGAAAGACTGGAATGGGCTGAGGCCCACTTTAATTGGGCTTTATGTCTACTGCTCACAGTAGAAAATGCCATTTTGGCAATTTGGCTTGAAATGACATTTCTGCCACTCTAATTAAATAAGATAAAAAGTTAAATCTTAATTTTGGTCCAATATTCCTAAGGATATATTTCAATGTACTCACACCACCACTCATTATAGATACATGAAGAATACAATAGTCTCACTAAAATGTATATGGATTTTCGATTACCATGAAAATTTTGTAAAATGTTACCCGAAATTCATTTTGAGGAAGCCTTTAATAGAGTGATAGTCGGAGTGAATGTTAAAATTGTTTACGATGCAATTATTGTTCAAATAAAGAATAATTTTTTTGTGATAATTTTATTACTGATTGTTTAAGCATTTTATATTCTCAGTGCTAATGTAGTGACACACCGTCTAATTAGAGTTGCTAGAACTTTTTCCTAACTCATTTCAATTGGATCAAACCTATAACTTTTGTGAATGAGCTTTCAAATTTCAAATAATGTTTGTTCTTGCGATTAAATAATTTGAGATCTTTTTCTAAAAATAAAAATGCACATAATTAGAAACAACACTAGGGCTAATCTAGTAATTTCAACAAAATCCTGGGTATATAAAGCATCATCACTCTTTCTGAAAAACCCTTGACCCCCAAACCCAAAACCCTAGCTCCTTCACTGCAGTTTTCATTCTGCTTAATCTTTCTTCAGTTAGAGAAATGGCTAAGCGCTTGATTCCGCTTCTCAACCGCGTTTTGATCGAGAAAATCACACCGCCGTCTAAAACCACAGCCGGAATCCTTCTCCCTGAGAAAACTGGCAAGGTAATTAGCGTACACAGTCATACTCCCCCTGCATTCCCTTACTTTACCCTCTTTAAGAACACTTTCGTTATGTCTTTGTAACTTCTCTGTTGTTAGATTCAGAGAAAACTCTGCAAAATGATTAGTGGTTGAATTTGTAGAATTGCATTTTTTTTCATTTGTCTATTTGAATTGAATTGTTTCTTAATTTTATGGATTAGTCTAATAAAATCAGACACTGTGATCCGGTTGTTTGATGTTTGATGGATGAATGTTGCAATTGATCTCCTCTTTTACCAGTAAAACACCAAACGCACTCGCCTCATGTAGGGTTCGCTGGATGTATGTGACTAGTAGTATGCTTTTTAATGTGGATGGTGTGGTTACTCGGATTTTGTTGCGGACTAGAATAAAATTCGGAAAAATTGTAGAGGAGAGTCAATAGCAGCCTGAATGAAAGACTCTAAAATTATGAGAACGGGTAGTTCTGTAATTTTGGGTTTTGGCTATTAATTATCAATAGTTGGTTTTGATTTGATCATACATCACATCATTGATACACTGATTAGCATGTGTGAAAGTGAACTTGTAGAATGCTAAAGGTTTCTATTTTACTATGATTCAGTTGAACTCTGGGAAAGTTGTTGCTGTTGGTCCTGGCGCCCATACCAGAGAAGGAAAACTCATTCCTGTGAGCGTGAAGGAAGGAGATACTGTTTTGCTGCCTGAATATGGAGGAACTGAAGTTAAGCTTGGTGAAAAACAGTGAGTCTTGTTTCTTCATCCATTTTTTTTCCCTCGCGTGTTATTCTTTTAAATCTTGTTTCCCTCTTATGTGTTGTTGCTTTTGTTATATAGATGAAACAGTTATTTTTTAACCTTACTCTACATTTAAAAAGAATATTTTTTGGGCCTAGTGACTCCAGTGTCATGTTTATTGGCCCAATACTATTTATCTCTTGTACAGAATCTTGCCTTCCTTGATTTAACCTAACTTTATATGTTTTTGCTAGTGATGCTCAATTTTCTTCTGGTTTTGCTTGATGAAAACCATGTTTTCCCTTTGTATTCAGTTGGTTATAGGTTTCTCATTTTCAAATGCCTGCCTTATGAGTTATGATTAGTCATCTCCTTGAAAATTTTGTTTACTCTGTTTAAAACACTCTCACCCCTCACCCCTCACCACTCCCTGAGAACATTACTATTTGTGTCAATGTGTTCCTGCTAAATAAAGCTGTCCCGCACAAGATAAATTTGTTTAAGGGTCCTTTGTGATATGACCTGTATTCAAGCATCCTTGGTTCTGTGTGTTGTCATTTTACTACTTTTGTTAATTTATTTTATTATTATCTTTATTTTCCTTGTAATACTAATCTTCAAGCTCTCTCCTTTTGTTATGCTTGGTTTTATTTTATTTATTTTTCCATAAGAAAAAGTGTAAAACCAAATATTTTGATGCATGCATCCTCCAATATGTTTCCCTTCCCTCCAAAACAATCTTATCTTCGTTAAAGTACTTCAAAGCATTTCAATTGTTACACTTCGAAGAAGATGTTCTATAGAACTAAAAACAGATTACATTGCCCATTACCCTAAATCCTCTAAACCTCAGAAACTAAGTGTTCCCAAGTTTCTACCAACTCAAGTGTGGTTGCATGCAATTTTGGCATTTTTAACAATTGAATGAAATTAAAATGTAGTCATCCTTTCCAAATATCTTTTTCAAAATAGAATGATCTAACCTGAGGTCAACCTCCATTGCCTATGGGCATAGATATAAAGATGTTCTTGTGGGGGCACATTTTTTTTAATCTTTTCGTTTGTGGTCTCTGAACTCTTTTGGACCAAATATCTCAGCCAAGCATCACTTTACTTCCCAGATGATGGTTTCTAGTATAATAAAAACGTCTCCCTGTTATTTTCTACATTATACTCTTAATGATTGTTCTAAGATGTTTACTTGAACTTGTCAACACTGGTGATGATTTTGATGTTTTCTATTTTTATACAGAATGATTCCTTGATCAATTTTTAACTTTCAGGTACCATCTTTTCCGTGATGAAGACATTCTGGGAACTTTGCATGAATAGTTTAATGTTATTCTCACCCTGCCAAAGAAAATTTTACCTGAGAACCATGTCTAGTTTAAATTGTTTCACTTGGCTTTCAACTGTACTTTAGTAAACTTGGTTCGATATCAATGGATTCTTTCGATGGAGATTTTCCCTACATGATATGATAATTATTGTATTAACTCTCCTGAAGTGGAGCAGCATACATATTCATGAGTCTGTTTTGGGTGTTATATTTAATGCGAATTGCAACATGTCAATGCTCATGACCTTTTGCGTCTGCTCGTCTGGATTCCTCCTAACCGGATGCTTCAACTGGTCCAATCTGGAATCAGTGGATGGTCCGGCTTGATAGACCTGAAGTTTTATTTAATGAAGTTTAAGCTTGATTTTTTCGTTATTTTTTTCTTTAAACAACTTAAAAGCTCAAGCTCTTTCTGAATAATTTTGAGATTAAACTGTTTCTCCCTAGTTTAAGCTTAGTAGGTGCTATTAATATTATATTTCCTTTCTCCCAAATCAGTCTGATACTTTATTTTAGATTTGTTTCATATTAGTTTTTCATTACACAATATATTTACATGATTGGTAGAGGGCTCCCTATTCGTACTTTAAAAAAGTGATTGGCCACTATCAACGATTGTTGGGAGTAGGTGTGACTATACAGTCTATACGCATTAAAACTTGTATCGTGGTAAATCATTAGTTGTTGCTAAAGGTTGGTAAATGGGAAGCATAAGTAAACATACTGACCCCAGTTTGCAATTTTAGCCATTCTTTCACCTCCCTCATTCATAATTCTTGTCTGCATAAACCAATGAATTCCCAACTTAATTTATTCTCATCAGAGTTTACATAAGCCTGATATTCAACGGATTCATCGAATTTCTTCCGGATACTACATCATTAACTTGTGGCAATGGCTTCCCTGCAACAAACGAACTGAACAAGACGAGCGATCTTTCTGGTTGAGAAAACGGCGCTTCATGTGAAGCTCCTCGTATCGTTGCAAACGACAGATAGTCCCCATACACTTGTGTCCACCCACCAACCTACAAAACACAAACATAAATTGTTACACTATACTTTATTTCATCATAGAAAAATGCAAACTAGTCGACTTCCTAACCTGTCTCCCCTCGAACCAAACACTGTATGGCACTGTAGTGTTCAACCTGAGCTCTTTAGCTAGACCGGTGACCAATGTCCGAGTTCCAGTAAGTGGAAGAACAGAATCTTGATCACCACTATTACAATTTTCGCGTAAATTCACCATAAGTTAGATGAAACAAATGTAAACTGTCAAGAGATCCATCAAGTTCCTTACCTGTACACTAAGACCCGAATGCCCGACTTGACAAGTGTACCCACAACCCGGATTGTTGGTATCTCAAGATCTTGCATCTCATACTGTACAACACTGTAACAAAGTTAACAGCACAAACAGAATTTTAGTTGTTTGTGTTTTATGCATGCAGTTTAAGTCTGGTTAAAGTGAGAATGACATTACTTGCTGCAAATGCTCCATGTTTTAACTCCAACAAGCCGAGCATGGAACGCCTTCTGCACGTCGTGTCTGTTCAGGTACACGCTCGTTTCGTCCTCTAGACACACATCTATTTTACGATCATCTTGCTGAAAAAACAAGAAAAATGTTACATAACCAATAATTAAGTTTGTACTAATACACAAAAGGATTTCACTCACCAAATGACTTAGAATCTGAGACTGCTGATCAATAGACGACAAGCAGACATCAAGAGTCACGTCGTAAGCATCTATGAATCGACTCATCTCTGAAGAAACAAGCCTTATTACACGAGAGCACACCGGAGTGAGCTCTCCTGTCACCGCCTGCCTTCTTATTTGAGAGAAGTTGCAAGCGTATGTGAACTCGTGGCGCGTGGAATCGGATATGAGGCCATGAGACCACAAATACTCGGCCCTTGAGTTGAAATCCGTGTCGAATTCCAGTAAAGGATTTCCAATCTAATTCATCAGAAAAATCAACAACTTAGATATTTAACAACTGTAACAAAATTATATAATTGAAATGTTAGATTTATTATGATCACTCACAGCAATTCCTTTGAGATTGATCTTTGCTTTAGACTGAATAATAAGATTAGCCAATTGTGGAACATAATGCCCTGTTAACAAACATGACTTTTCAGCTTAATTTTTTCTCAAATGACAACATGGAGAAATTAAACATGTCACATACCACCATAACTTTCTCCTGTTATGTAAAACTCTCTGCTCTTGAATTCTGGGAATTTTTCAAACCAATTTTCCAGGAAATTAAGGTTGTCTCTAGCTATAACAACAAGAGAGAGAGAGAGAGAGAGAGAGAGAGAGAGAGAGAGAGAGAGAGAGAGAGAGAGAGAGAGAGAGAGAGAGAGAGAGAAATCACAATTAATTACTGTTGCATTAAATTCCCAAATAAAACGTTCCAAATCAGTTTTCACACTTTTTCTACTAGTCCGTTTTTTCTTAGTTTTCGTGCCTAGATTAGTGTGAAAAACTGAAATGGGACGGAAGGAGTATCTTTGACTGTACATGAACTAAAATTTGAGACCTGTCATTTCATCATTCACAGACTCATAGAAAGATTTATTGGCAGAAAAAGAGAAACCAACTCCAGCAGGTGATTCCAAGTACAACATATTTGCAACTGCAGTAAAAAAGAAACATTAGCATAATCAATAAAAAGTGACCAATGTCACATGGGAAGTATCTTATTTACCTTTATTCCAGCTGTAATTATTTTTCACCAAAATACTTCCACTAGGTTTAAAGGGCCCATGCTCACCAAAAGCCCCTGCTCCAATGGATGAACATCCCGGGCCTATTCAAAACCCATTTTTCACATTAAAACAAGTGTGAAAATGCATTATACCAAATTTGGAAGAAAGATACCTCCATTGAGCCAAAGGACAAGAGGCTTGGAATCAGGCTGAGTTTCAGCTTCCACAAAGTAGTAAAAATAGGATCTTTTTTGGGGTTTATCAACTGTGATATAGCCTGAATATTGGTGAAAATTAACACTTGGCTGGCCTGGAAAACTTGCTATTTTATCGGCTGCGTAGTGGGATTTCACTGGTGACAGAGATATTAGTAATGCAGAGATTATTACCAAGATTGACCATGTCTGAGATGCCATGAGAGAGTAGAGAGAGAGAGAGTGTGAGTGTGTAAGAGAGAGATAAAGGGCTATCTACAGCATTTCTAATCTACTTCCAACCATTCAGCATGAGCACAATTCAAGATTTTAAAATAAAGTACTTTTCGTCTACTTAATGGATTTTTGTATGTATTGATACACCCTCCCTCGGTTATAAGTTTCGATTTTGATTTTTGTAATCCCTCTATTCTGGAATAACTTTTACATCTAAATGAACACGTAAATTAAAAAAATAAAGAGAATTTTAAGAGAAAAATTTGTAAAAAAAAAAAAACATTTTGTATAAAATTGAGGATATTGTGAAGACATTTTTCATTTTAAAAAAAGTATTTTTGCAAATATCATTTATATCTATGCACTTAGAATTTTATTATTTATATATAATAATGTAAATTTTATTTTTTATATCTTATTTTATCTCCATCAATCACACAATTTTTACTATATCTAAAGTGAAAAAATTATAGGGCCACCGAGTATAGATTAGAATAACGCGTGAGGTGTTTTGGACTTTTTGCACACCTACCCCATTTTGGGGTTTTGAAATTTGGAGCATACGAAATTATTGAGAGCCTAGTTGCATAATCTTGACACGTGATTTCGAGATGATTGTTACACTACTACATTTGACTAATAACAAAATTTTGTTCTTTTTTGGCCTTTACATTTTTTTTAAGGAAATTATGCATAATTTTTCAAGGGAAACACGTGATTATTTTATTTTATTAATTTTTAATTTGAATATATATGTTCATTGGTGACCGGTAATAATCAATAGACTTGTAAAGATAAAAGACAAATTATTACTCCCATCAGTTTTGAAAAAAGCTTTTCATGAAAAGATTTAACAAAGTTAGAAAATATTAATATAAATTGTAATGTAATTAAACATACATAAAATAATTTTAAAATTAAATATTTTAATAGTTAATTGAGTGATAGATATCCCCATCTAACTAGGTTTTTTTCTTTCTTTTTTGTTCAAACGGTTGATTGCGAAACAAAATGAATATTGGGACATGACTTCAGGAACTCGTAATACATGACGTCAAAAAATTTAGATCTTTAATTGTCAAAAGAATTTTATGATTATGAGTAATTAATCACTCTTTCCTTTTGCAACCCCCGTCCATGATGAGATTATATTTCTTTCTTTGTTTTTTTGAATAAATTGAATTTGATATAAATATTGACAAAACCTTTTACGAATTCTTTTGAGATGTGGGGTACAATTATTACTTTTCAATTTGGTTTACATCACTATCAAGTGTCCACTGTTATATATTTCAATATAAAAAAAGAAAAAAGAAAAATTCCAATACTTATTATTAGGCTAAACATTGGATTATATAATCATTCCATTTGATAGAAAATCGATTTTAATAAATTATGGTTCAATTTTATGAAGAAAAAAATCGTTCAATTTCACACTATTGAATTATTAACACATGTCTATATATGGTTTACAATTCATTAATTTTTTTCACCCTATAAAATACTCCGTATCATTCATTCATTCATACTTTGAAATACAAAATAAAACACTAATGGGCCAGATGGGCTTCTAGGAGCACTTAGTTTTTCTTGGCGGCCACGGATAAATTCCCCCCATTTATTGGAGTATATGTTAACCCTCCACTCCAATTTAGTTTTTGAATTAATGGGTATAAGGACCATTCTACCCATAAGTGTTGAGTTCACCACTTTAAAAAAAAGGCTTTGCAATCCTCCCTTTCCACATAATGTACCAAATATCGTAACAGATTTCCACATAATGTCTCAAATTTCAAAAAACACTTCCACATAATATCTAAATTGTCGAAAAAAACTTTCACATTATGTGTCAATTTTCGAACAATAGTTCCACATTATGTCTCAATTTTCGGAAAATAGTTCCACATTATGTATCACTTTTCAGAATTTTTTTCAAACAGTAGGAAATTAAGATTTTTATTTTATTTTTGTTTAACAGAGGTTGGTTGATGGTAAGGAAGATTACATAGAGGAAGAATATGATGAAGATAAGCATGGCAAATCTGCGAATGAGGGAGTTTGTTACTGAGTTTTGTGCAAAAATGTGGAAGTTTGTCACCGAGTTTTATGTAAAAATGTGGAAGTTAGTCACCGAGTTTTGTGTGAAAATGTGGAAGTTTGTCACCGAGTTTTGTGCAAAAATGTGGAAGTTTGTCACCGAGTTTTGCGCAACAGTGTGGAAGTTTGCCACCGAGTTTTATGCAAAAATGTGGAAGTCTTGACCGAGTTTTGTCACCTAACTCGACGAACTAGACTCGAGAAGGAATAGAAAAATCTATTTTCAATGTTTCGTCTCCTAATGCTCAATTTTGTGCAAAAACCAAGTTTCTTCAATAACTAAAAGTCTAAATCATTTTCAATAAAAACGGGAGTTGCACGATTTCGCTCTAAGAGGGGTTTTTTTGAATTGTGGGTGAACTCAAAACATTTTATATTGTATATTAATTGTGGGGGAGGAGAAAAGGTTATATGTGGTATTTTATGGGGGTGAACTCATATTTTGGAGGGTGAAGTCATGTGGAGGGTGAACACATAATAAATAGGGGGGCATTTATCCGTAGCCTTTCTTGGCCTGCATATCATCAATCAAATGGGCCAAGCAGTTAAGTAAATGGGCCAGGTATTTAAATAAAGTGGGCCTGCCCGGAGACTCACAGTCAGAGCTTCAGTCTGCTTTCCGAAATCAGAACGTCAAGCTACGCCGTCGCCACCGGAGTCTTGCCTCCGGCCTTCCACAATATCCGTAATCTTAAAACCTCTAGCATTTCGCAATTTTCAAGGTACGACTCAATGAGAATTTATTCTGTTGCATACAAAGCTGAAATTTGTTTTCGCCTTTTTTTGTTTTCCCGTTAATCACGCGATTCCGAAGTTATTGATTCTCGTTGCTTAAGAATTCTCTAAATCCCCAAAATCGGTGAATGCTGAAGTGAAATGTATCAAACTGAGATCTGTCAATAGTTGTTTATCTCGGATCGATTATGTGAAACGAAAAACTCAATTGCTGTATAGTTTTGAATTTCTATACAACCCTAAGTTACCCCCAAATTTATTTCCTTCTGTTTTAGACGGGTATATAGTATATTAAGTTCAGAAGAAGTTACGCAGTATCTTGATTCATTGTATGAGTGCTTCAAATCAAATTGTTTATATAGGGTATGGAGCCAGAGGCCGCTAGAACTGCACGAGATTCCCTTGATTTAGCGTTTCACATGTCAAACATTCTTGATAGTGGTTTGGATCGTCACACGCTCTCTATTCTCATTGCGCTTTGTGAAATGGGTATTAATCCAGAATCACTGGCCACTGTTGTTAAGGAGGTTCGCAGAGAATCACCGCCTTCTTCTTCCCAAGAAACAGCTGCACCGCCTCCTTAACCAGGTATGGATGAATGAATATATACTTTCGTCGATTACTAGCTTCTTTGATGATGTTAACTATGTTATGGGGTAGGACGTGATTGTGCTGTAGTAGAACATTGTTCTTGTTTGTCTTAGGATGCCCTTTACAAGTTGATATAATGAAGTTCAAAACTCTCTACATGGATTCTTCTTATATTATTTCAATTCACATTCCACACATTTAATGTTACATAACCACTATATCTACGTGCCATGAGTAATCTGGTATTGTTTAAATAATTCATATTCCCCGACTACATCAAAAATCTTAGGAGCTTAAAGTAATATCTGAGTCTTAAAGTATTCAATTAAATAAAATCACAGAAAGAAGAGCAAGAATGCTGCTATGTATGGGTTTCACGATGACTAGCTTTCTGCTTATGGTTGGCATTCCCAGCAGATGTTTTCTATTGACTTTGTCTTACCTTGTTTCACCCTTCTCCATTCCTTAACTATGATCTAGTTCTCTGCTGTTTTGCATACATACGAAGCTTTTATCCTTTTGACTGAATATAGATATTGTAAACAGAAATTTCCAAGGAACCAGAGTTATCTTAATTCTCCATCTCCAGCTATGTCTGTCAATGTCATCATAGATTTAGTTGAGATACATTATTCATCTTTATCAATGTAGAATTTCCAAGTTGTAAATAGAGGATCTTGGTCAGGCTAATATTTGTAGACTCGACGTATGGGGGTTCCGTCTGTTTATTGACATGTAACTAAGTAACTAAGAATGTTCAGTAGTTTGAGGATATCTTCTGGACTGGATTTTTTTTTTTACCTCAAATTCATAAACTTGTCAAAATCTCGTGATTAAAACTCGTCGGTAAAGGTTGTAAAGCATGATATCAATTAGAAGTCACTCACTCTTTCACTATTGTTGAAAATGCACACATTTTATCTACTACGGTTCTGGTGCCCCTATCTTAATTAGCTCACATGACTAGGTTACTATGTTTGCTAAATTCATTCATCTAAATACTGTATTGTTAGAACCCAACATCCTTAGTTTCATTCATCTAAATACTGTATTGTTCTGGAAACCATATGAAGAACCATGTGGAAGTTGTTGATTCTCCTTTTTCTGCTTCACTATCTATTACTGTTACATTAACAACATTGTACCTCCGACTTCAATATGCTTGTTTCACGTACAGATTCGTAAAGGGCAGCCAACGGATTGTTCTGATGAAGGAGATGATTCAAAGCAAAAAAGGTTGCTGGTGTCTCTTGATACATTTGTATGTAGCAATAGGGTAAAAACTAAAAGGTGGAATTCATGCTTCAGACATTTTCAACTCTTTATATTCATGTATGGTGTTTGCGATTATAGCTAGATGGGACAAACTATACACTAGTGATTGCAAACTCTTTAGTTCTTGTGCAGTTCCACGCTTTCATACTATTCTCCAGTCGATTGTACGATTAAGATATTAAATCATATTTGATCTCGTAATTTTCTGACAAAATATATTTAGTCTAACAAAAATTGGGCCGCACTTATGTGCAATATTTCACGTGAAATATTAGGATATTTAAGGAAGGGTCAAAATTCGCGGATCTGTAGCGGGTTTGACCGGTCAAACGAATATTTCCTTAAAAATCGCAAAAAAGTCGCGCGCAGAAGGCTAACAGGATAACGGGTTTCAGGTCTGTGTTACTCTAAAGGTAATTATATGTTACTGCAAGACCAAATATGTGTTACTGTAAGTACAAATAACACATAAATTTACTTTTCACATGAAATATTAATACAAATTAATTTAAGGAATGATAAAATAGAAAATTTTGCTCTTAATCCGTGTTACTATAAATACAATTATATGTTACTGTACGGACAAATACGTGTTACTGTAAGGACAAGTAACACACAATTGACTTTTGAGTAACACATATTTGACCTTAAAGTAACACAGAAAAATGTGTTACTATATAAACACAGGTGTATTACTGTATTAAGAAAGATGTGTTACTGTATAAATAAAGACGAAGAACAATAATTGAAAACACGAAAAACGTAACCATGTTGAATAATTTATCGATCCTTACAAATAAAAAGACATAATTATCAACAATTAATTGGAATAAATCTGTGTGTGGTATTATTGTTGATTTTTTCTCATTCAGAAATTTATTCAAAAAATAAATAATGATTTTTCTCTTTCGTGATTAACAGATCAGATCTGAAGTTTTTTTTTTTTTTTTTTTAATGAAAGTTGCGCTGCATATTTTGCGCAGAAGAGAAGAAAAGCAGCGTAAAAAAGAAAGAGGAAGAAAGCACAGAAGAGAAGGAGGAAGAAAGCGCAGAAGAGAAAGGAGGAAGAAAAAGCGACGGGAAAGGAGGAAGAAGAGCGACTGGAAGAAAGCGCAGAAGAGAAATGAGGAAGAAGAAACAACCGGGAAAAGAGGAAGAAGAGCTACCGGGAATCGGATAAAAACATAAGAATTAGTCAAATTGCACCGTAAGACTATGGTGAAATATTGTACTCCTATATAAGTTTTTGTCAAAAAAATTTGAGTTTGTCGATTAAATTCCAATTTTTTTAATAAAAAGTTGGGCCTATTCCACCAAGCCCAACTACTTTTTGGCCACTAACAGTTATATTTTGGGCCATTAAACTTAAAGCCTACAATATTTGTAGGCCAAGTTCAATGTCTAAATGACACATTTTAGGACTAACGACTCGTGGTGATTGAGATTGTCAATTTGTCATCGTTTAATATAAAAGGCGTTGGCTATATACCCCTCCAGCTCTGTTAAGTATACTCCCCCACTTCATTTATTAATTAAATATACATATTAAATACCCAATCTACCCTTTTATACATATTTGTTAGATGAATACACCCCTTAACCCTAAAAAAATAATTCTAACCATAACCCTAATTTTTGCAGCCACCACCAACACTCCGACCGCCGCTGCCTCCAGCAACCCTTCCGCCGCCGCCGACTTACCTCCAAAATAAACATTCAACATATTTTCTAACATTGAACAAAAAATAAAAACATTGACATATTTTCGACAAACCAGTGTCGATCGAACTAGTTTCGGTCGACACTAGTTTGTTGACGAAAAATACTCTCGTCAACACTGGTTTGTTGACGAGAAGCATTCTTGTCGGCAACTATTCATCGAAAGAAATTTTAAAAAAAAATTAAAAAATTTCGACAACTGTTAATTGACAATATACACTATCGTCGACAATTAGTTGTCCACGGAAGTTTATATTTTCAATTAAAGGTCGTCGGAAAAAAAAAAAAACCCTACCTGTGTTGCCGGCGGCTGGGCAGGGTCGTCGGGGCGGCGGATGGGGCGGCGGCCGCGCGCAGGGGCGACAGCGGCGAGGGCCGCGCTCAGGGGCGACTGCGGCGAGGGCCGCGCGCAGGGGCGACTGGGGCGGAGGGCCGCGCGCAGGGGCGACGGCTGGGGCGGAGGGCCGCGCGCAGGGGCGACGGCTGGGGCAGAGGGCCGCGCTCAGGGAGGCGGCTGCGGCGGGGGCCGCGCGCAGGGGTGGCGGATGCGGGCGAGGCGGCGGCGGCGTCGCCGGCAGCTGTCGGCGCAAAAAATTAATTTTTATTTTTTTTTAGAAAAGAGGAAGAAGAAAGATGAGGAAAAGTGATATTAGGGTTTTGAATGGGAGAGTATATTTAACATTTGTTGAAGAAAAGGGTAATTTGGGTAATTTTGAGGGGAGTACATCTAACATTTATCATATTCAGGGGAGTATACTTAACAGAACTGGAGGGGTATATAGCCAACGCCATATAAAAAGTCTAATGGTATATCTCCTATTTAATGTAATTTATTATTATTATTATTTGTAAAAAGACATTATCAATGTCTATAAAGTCTAATGGTATATCTCCTATTTAATGTAATATATTAGTATTATTTATAAAAAGTCATTATCAATGTGTATTAAATGTACATCAGTACATGATTGCATGAAATATCGTTATCAATATAATATATGCTGGAATATTATGTACATATATACGTTTGATAATCGTTTTGTTGAACTGTTAACGTATCAGGCGAACCCAACTACCCAAGTGAAGGACACTTGAAAAATAAATGCATTTGAACGCTTTTATGAAAAATACTTTTTTTTTCTTAAGTTTTGTCGGTTTTGATACAATTCATAGAGTTTGAGATAGCGATAATGATTTTGATATTGCGAAACACTTTGATAGTGATAATGTCGGATCATAAGTGTTTAATTTTTAATTTAGACCACAAATAACTTATGTTTGTCAATAAAATTACTAAAAAAAAAAAAAAACCAGCCTAATTGAAATTATGAGTATGGAATCAAACTCTTTGCAGACTGGGACCAAAAAGTATCGCTGTCTCACTCAGCCTTCATTGCAGGAAAATATAATGATACTACTCCCTCGGTCCCTCCGTCTGTTCCGGAGGAACTTGCACCCTTGGAATGACACACATTTTTAAAAAATGTGTAAGAAAAAGTGTAATAATTGATGTTTTGAGGGGTAATTTTATAAAATTTTTAAAGTAAGTAAAAAGTAGATTGAGTGTGGAAAAGTAATGGCATATGAGTATATTTCAAGGGTGAGGATTGTGAAGATATTTTCTTTTATGGAGTGTGCAAATTAGTATAGGACATCCATATATGAAAAGTGTACAAATTCATGTGGAACGGAGGGAGTACTATTTTTCTATATCCATAAAAAAATACTCAAAATCGAGATAGAAATTTAAACATTTATTAATAACTTGGTATAATTAGATGCATTTAATTTTAATGGTTACTCTAATACTTTCTGATTTATTTGATAATTAAATAGAAAAAAAAAATTATAGGTTGGAGATGCGGAAAGGAAGATAGGATAAGGATGAGATGTGTATTCCATTACCTCCTATTTTTGTTGCAAAATACGACACGCACCACAACACAATATTACTTCTTCTTAAAAACGTGTCTTTATCTCCAATTTTTTTCTTTTTTTAAAAATTCAGTGGTGGTTTACTTTCGGTTTTAAATTGGAATTTTAGTTTTTTAAATTACACATTAATATTTTAAAACCACTCAAAATCACATTTACTAAAATTAGGGATGGATAAATATACCAAAAATTTCGATATATTGAGCTTTTCGTATCGAAAAAATATTAAAATTATCGAAAATTTTGTTATACCGTACGAAAAAATATTAAAATTATCGAAAATTTTGTTATAGCGAAAATTTTGGTACGGTATGATATCGATATTTCGGTATTCGATATTCGATATGAAACGGTCGATATACCAAAACCTTTATAAAATAATAATTGATAATTTTATATTATTTTTAAATTAAAATAACTTTAATTATTAAAAATTAAATAAAATAAATCTCAAATAATTAATTTCGATATAAAACGATGCTTTAATATTTTTTATATAAATTGGTATACCGATATTTCGATATAAAATGATGATTCAATATTTTCGATACGATTCGACATACTGTATCGAAAATTCGATATACCGGAATTACAGTACGATATCGGTATGAATTTTTACCTATCGAAATTTTGGTACGGTAACAGTATGAATTTTTTTTAACCCCAAGGAGTTGGCCTAGTGGTGTAGGTTTGGGACTTAAGAGTATGCTCCTCTCTAGGTCTCAGGTTCGAAACCCCTAAGGTGCAAACAATTTATATGGGGCCATGTCATACAGAGCGCAAAGCTCTGGCACAAGTGGGCGGTGGGATTGTATGAATTTTTTCAATATCAAAATTTTTAGTATAATAACGCTATAATTCAGTATGATCGGTATACCGTAGCGAACCATCCCTCATTAAAATATCAAAAATTTTAGTATAATAACGCTATGATTCAGTATGTTCTGAACCATCCCTCATTAAAATATCAAAAATTTTAGTATAATAACGCTATGATTCAGTATGTTCGGTATATCGTAGCGAACCATCCCTCATTAAAATATCAAAAAATTTAGTATAATAACGCTATGATTCAGTATGTTCCGAACCATCCCTCATTAAAATATCAAAAAATTTAGTATAATAACGCTATGATTCAGTATGTTCGGTATACCGTAGCGAAGCATCCCTCATTAAAATATTTATTGATTTGATTTAAAAATTAAACCATCTCATACTTAAAATTTCAATTGAAAATACATATTACTATTCATAGAATTTTATTTAATTTTTTAAAATTATCCAAAACTTGAGTAAACAACACCTTAATGATATATCGCATCATTACCCGACACGACTCTTTCAATCACACCTTTTATTTATTTATTGGCTACCAAACCAGTAATATAAAAGTTGGCCTTTAATTTGACTTTTCAACCTATAAAAAAATGGTTTCAACTCGTAATAAAATCAGTTGTAAAGCTATAAAAAATCAGGGGTTTTTCAGAAAAAAAAAAATGAACTTATTTACTTCTGAATGAAATTACATATAAGTGCATTTTCTTTACAAAAAATAAATATTCGGGCGTTTTCAGGAAAATAAAAATAATAAAACGAAGGTGCTTACTACTGAATGGTAATGTATATATGCATTAGATTTTGTGGAAACCTCCAATTTATTTTTATACACATCAACAAAATAAGCTCCATTTTAGTATATATGGGATATTTTTCTATAACAATGAAAGTATACTTTAATCATCACACTATGATTCTTTATAAAAATTAAATTAAAATATATGTCTTTAGTCCATCCCTAAACGAATATTGTTCTCCCTTCATCTAGGATCAGGGTCTCCGTTAACGCGTGAAACACTCCGTCTAAAGAGTACGAATTTGCGATTGAAACTCAAAACCATATAATATCCTTACTCCAAATCATGCACATTCCATCTTCCTTCATTTTTGTAACTGACCTACCTCCTAACTACGATCTCATAATGGAAAAGCTACCAACTGTTGCATTTATTTCAATAAAATCTGTATTTAAATATTCAGAAAATTTTCGATTTAAGAACTCAAAAATATAGTAACTATCAATATAAAATTGCACTATCACCATCACAACAATACATAATGATTACAGGCTAACAAATTAAAAGAGCAAAAAGCTATAAGCTATACCACATACGTTTTTCTGAATCTCCAACCCCATGATGCTCCAAGATAAATAATCTCATTCCATATGTCAAAATTTCATATTTTTTAATTTGATATAATATATATTTTTTAAATTACACTTATTTTAAATAGAGATTAATGTACAAACAAAATATCAAAAGTAACACTTGTATACACCAGTTGTATAGATATTGTTCAATCGAGACAACTAATATTATTTAGTAAAATAAAATCAACTAATGAAGATCAACTAATATTGTTTAGTAAAATTAGCCAAACAACTAATGTTGTTTATTGAAACACTAATTCTGTTAATTAAATCAATTGAAATAAAAAACAATTGCAACACCCCTCGTTCAAATCAAGAAATGCACCACTAAATGCAAAGTCAGAGATGTGGTTCCCTAAAAAAAAAAAAGGTTAGAAATGGGATTAAATAAATGAAATAGGAAGAAAAATTAAGTAGCTTCTGTAGGAATAAATTAACTTGTTTTAATTTTGATGTTTCATATTTTATTTCATTATATGAATGATTGACGTATGTTATATTAAAAAATAATCAACGTCTCATAATATTAAGTGTGACACGTGTTAAAATCTAGTAAGGTGGAATGTAAAAGGCGTGTTTGGTTTTTGATTGGCCAATCCGAATTTGGATTGACCATTCTTATTTCAATCTCTTTCAAACCAAATATCAATCTATCTTTGTGATACATCTACACACCTATTTTAACAATCACATCACCATCTTTTTAATCGTATTCTCTATTTTACTTTTCTTTTATACACTCATTCTCTCTTTTATTTTTCTTTTATCAACTAATAAAATATTACAACATAACTTTTGATTTGACATAAAACTACATTCACTTCTACCTCTCAATCTCTATCCAAACATAATTACTTCTAACTTCCTCTGTCCGTTTATAAGTTTTCAATTTTATCATTTTGGTCCGTCCCCTATAAACTTGTCATACCCTTTTTTGTAAAAACTTTTAATTTTTTATTCTTACATTTCACTTTATATCTTACTTTTTATCTCTATCTATCTCCTTCTATCAATCACATCACATCACATCACATCACATCACATCACATCACATCACATCACTTATACTATATTTATTATTTAATTATTTTTCTTAATCTCTGTGCCAAAAAGTAACAAAAAATTTATAAGCGGACGAAGAGAATATTATTTATGAATTATCTCAATCAACTTTTTTCAATCTTAATCTAATTCACCACAATCTTTAACTCAAATTGACACAGTAGTGGGCCCTACAATGGTTTCTAGTGCGCTCCCTCGGTTAATAAGGCGTGAAATAGGCGCGCGGGGTGGAAAGTCGAGTAATTCAAACAATCTGATTTATGGCGCCCATGGTATTGCTGAACCCGGTTCGGTTCGCGTCTCACCTTAAAAACGCACGCATACTTAAATTGGGCGACGATAACACGTGACTTTCCACAAGCGCACAAAACTCTTGCAACTACCCCTCAACAAACTCTATCCTCCATTCCATATAAAATACTCATTAATCATTGCAATGTAATGTAATTTCATACTTTATTCTTACTTAATTACTCATATTTTTTTATACAAATTATAATCTATAAATTGACAATTTTTTTTATACAATTTAATGTATACATATAATTGAATTTGAACTGATTTAAATATAATCTCAATTCTCCAATTAAAATTTTAACTCAACAAATTAAAATTAAGCTAAAATTATATCTCAATTACACCCTACAATTAACTGCACACAAGTGTAACTTGTATAAATTATTTATTAGTATTACAAAAAATAAAAATAATGATAATAAAAACTTTTTAACTTTACGAGTTATAAAATTAATTTTTATTATTGATAAAGTAATAACATATGATATTTTGAATAGATAGTTTAATTATTACTTTTATTATTTTACTTTTTTAAGTATAAGTATAAATAAATAAATAAGAAACGGAGGGAATACAAATTAAAAAATTCACTAAATAGTACTTCCCCGACTACAGAAAAATGTCTTCTTCTTTTTTTCTTTTTTCTTTTTTACTATACATATAAAGTGTGCTTCCTTTTTTTTTTTAGAAAAATATTTTTCACCATATTTATTTTATTTTATCTATAAATAAATATTTTTTTAAAAATGTCTAAAAAAGAAACAAGCCTACTATAAGTCAACAGAATAAGTAATTAATATAGATGTGATAACTTTACCATGTATTTACTTGCACAATTTATTATATTTTCTTTATTAGTTATCTCATTTAATCCAAATTAAATAATATTCGTATTTATCTGTCACTTTCTTTCAACAATGCTCCTAACAAGTATTAATCACCTTTCTATAATTAAGGAATAATAGGATAAATATTAAATGTGGTCTATATGAATAAATAAGGCTAAACGTGTATTTCGATATCCTAATTAATGAGGAAATTAATTTGTGTGAGTGGATAAAATTAGATAGGTAATTAAAAATGTAGTATTGCAAAATTATAAGAACATAATTGAAATATGGTGTTTAATTCTCATATATTATAAATGCAAAATTACACTTATTTTGGAGCAAAATTAAAATATGACATTTAAGTCTGATAAAAATAAATGCGCCAATAACCAGGCTTTGGAAGAAAAATTATAAATTTGTATTATTGTTAGGAAAGTGACATATAAATTATACACACAATTCATCTGAAAATGATATTTTTGTATAAGAGTCAGTTTTTTGGGTAAATTAACTTACGATATGTGAGTATTTAGGTTCAAGATATATGTCGAATCAATTAAAAATAAAATTATCACCTAATATGCAAAATGCATTTGATTGTGTACATATTAAATGACTAAAATACATTCAATTTACAATTCAACTTGAATCAATTGAAATATTTGAACTGATCATACATATTTCAATATATCTACCAACTAAACCTAAAATGACTAGTATACACTCTTACATGTTAATAATGAACCATTTATAATCTCAATCATAAAAATTAAGAAAATGTAAAGTTTGAAAAGCAATGTTTAATATCACTTGAAAATAAAATTATTAGGATATTCTGAAAATCTTTTTCTATAACAATTAAAGTTAAAGTGGTGTGGAAAGAGTAAAAATTGAAAGATTGATTAAGAAAATGTGAGAAATATTAAAATAAGGATAAAATAATTAAGGAAAAAGACTAAGGAAAAAGAAATTAGATTAAAGGAATTAGTATGATTGAAAGAGTAAACTAAAGGAAAAAGTAGTTAAAAGAAAGATTAAATGAAAGACTTGTAGATTAAATGGGTGTATGAACAATTAAGGAGTGGAGTTAGAGATAGGGGAGGGGGGTTCTAGTCGGAGTGGAATTACGGTGACATCGTATGCACAATTTTAAGGTCGACTTTACATATAATGTACGTGATCCACAAAGATAAAATATTGAATGTCTTATAAAAGAATGAATCGAAAAATATTGTCTTTTATTTAGAGGTGGCATAGGTTTTAAACCTAATTCGACGGTTAATATTATCGTTATAACCGTCAACGGCTTATTATATTGGATAACGCATTTTGTACGCTCGTAAGATATTTGACAGATAATCATATTCGATACTTTAAGTTTGGTAACTTGTTTTATTCGGCGGACCGTTAATATTCTTGCTATAACGTGTCTGACACGACATATTATACTGGATAACGTACTTTGTATGTTCAATTATGCTTCATTTAATATTTACGTAAGATATTTTGTTCGACGCATCTGATACGTGTTTTACTCTTTTACCTACATTAAAACCCTAATTTGTAAACTAGAGTTGAAACTATTTTCCATTTACCAAAGGTGGGATTAAAAAATGAGTCAAATGTTATGTAGAATTTGAGTTGAAAATGGGTTTTAATATATAAGTAAAATTAAAATAACCGCTGTTTGTTGAAAACCGGGCATGAAGATTTTGGTATAAAAGGAAACGGTTCACGTAAGCAGCAGCATAGCAGACAAGGGTTTGAACCCGTTTCCTGTGTGCTGATCACCTGCCCCCTTTCTCTCTCTCCATTCTTTTTGCAATTCTTCAAAATTCTTTGAAAAATGTTCTTTGTAATTAAGACAATTTCTCTCCTTTTCCCTTTAGCGGAATCTGGAATGCTGTTCTAGAGAGAGAATAGAAACCACTGAGAAGAGAGAGAATTCCGAATTTCGGTCGATTGGCGCAGAAATCACTCCCTTGATTTCTGTTTCATCGTCTGTGCTTGATTTTTTTTTTTTTGGGAATAAAACTCACTTTAGATTTTTGACTATTTTTTGCTTTTTTGGGCGGTTTCTCGGAATAGGTTACATATAGATTTAGAAAAGTGTATTTTATTATAATTGTGGAGAATCTGTTTGGACTAAATCAATCTCTGTCCTCAATTCTCTTCTTATCTGTTCATCTGAGAAAGTTGCTGATTTCATCAAATTCTCGGCTCTGAATGTGAGGGGAAGAATTGAGGTTTTCTATCATCATCAAAGTCGTATATATATATCTATGAAAAATCATTCGATTTCTCGATCTGGTCACTGATTGAAATCCCCATTTCATAAAGGTCTTGTGAATTCAATTGAGTGTTTTTCGCCATGGCTGATGATTCTGTGAGTTTAGCGAAATGGAGGGAGTATTTCCGGACTGCGAATTTCAACATTTTTACTGTAATCGAGCATGCAATAGTGATTGCTGCTTCTGATTATCCCTACGATTTCAAAGTGAAGAGGGATCGGATTGCGGAGCTGCTATTCACGTGCAAAGAGGCCAAGTGTTTTGGTTGTGACAGAGTTGAATTGACTGTTCCCAATGCTGATGGTTTGGAGAAAACTGATGAAAAGATCAACAGTGAAATTGATGGCGGCGGGAGTAAAGACTCGAAGGAGAGCAAGGCAAACAGCTGCAGCAGAGATGGTGAGAATGATATTGGAGAAGTAATGGAGATGAACGTGAATCTCATTAGTAATTACGATGCTGAAGCTTTGAATGATGAAATGGAGGAAGAGTCGCAGACTTTGGGAGAGGTGTTGAGGATCAAAGAAATCATGGACGACGGCTTTGCAGTGGTTTGTTTTCTGTTCGTTACTCATAAACTGAATCCAAATTGAATCGTGTTGAAGTTCCTTTCTCATTTAAACGCTCAATTATTTTGTTTATTTCAGTAAATTTTAGATTCTGTACCTTCTTTTCCATTGGTTTAGAAGGTGATTTTGATGGATTTAAGCAAAACTCGTTTGAACTACTGCTGTCACAGTCTTACATTCACTACTTAGTTAATGTGGAAATGATTACCATATTTTTGGAACAGATTTGAGAAGTGTTGTTGTTTATTTTTCTGAACGTATGCTTTGCAATCTTAGCTTATTGCAATAGTATTGGTTTTATTTCTTTGTTTATCGAGTCTGGTTTTGATCTTTACTTCTTCCTTTCCTACCAGTCTGAAGAATTGTTGTTCGAATGTTTGAGGAGGATTCAGCTGATGAATTTGCCTGTGGAGATTCTCAAGGTTCGACTTGAATTATTTTCTGTTTGTTTATCATATTTGTTGGCCGTTTCAGTAGCAGTTGTACTCCAAAGATCAGGGTTATTGACCTACTTGTTTCTATCTCAGGCAACAACTATCGGACTATCTGTCAATGCTATGCGGAAGCATAGATCAAAGGAAATTCGGAATCTTGTTAGGACAATAATCGAGTATGAACTCTATTTAATAGCTCTGTGATTATTGTGCTTGAAGCTTCACTCAATGTTAATTGATTTCTTATTCGGTATGCTGTGTTAATAACTTAATATTTGTAACATCGTATATCATATTTTTCTTCTTTAGCTATGTTGCGAAGTGACTGATTGACAGTATTGATAATTTCTGATGTATGTGTTTAACTAGAAAATTTCTCACATTCGAGCTTTTGAAATGCAGAGATTGGAAAATCAAGGTTGATGCATTTGTAAGTTCTACAAGAGCCTTTTCAGGTAGCTTAGCATAAACTTCTTTTTTCTGAGCATAAATTCTTGAAATCTCTGCTTCTACGTCGATTCATGATTTAATGAACTACTCACATTTTAGTTGTGTCGAAATGGCTACAGAATCGGTGAAAACATCTGTTGATGATGAAGAGGAAGGACTGCCATCTCCTCCACTCGATGAAGGAATTTTCTTTGCTACCCCCTCCTCGATGGAGCTTTCACAGGTACCATGTCTTCCCTTTTTTTCGGGGTCTAAGTAGGCACAATGAGAAATGTTTTGCTTGTGGACTAACTTACTTTTGCTGGTCTCATGTTCTCCAATTGGAACTCGCACAGTTCTTTGATGGCATTGATGATGATGGGAGTGAGTTTCTTCCCTAATCTTATGCTTCACTCGTTTTTCTGGTTTTGCTATAAGTTCTTTAGTATTGATTGGGGTTGGCATTTTAGATCCTAAAAGCAATGAGGAATTACACAAAAACCGAGAAAGTGGCAGAAGGCCGGCTCTTGACAAAATAGACACTCGTTCTGAAAGGCCCCGTGATTCACACACTCCTCCAAAGGACAAGAAGATTGAACCAAAGAGAAATCCGGAAGCTGTGCTGATGAAACAAGCCCCTCCTAAGCCAAACAGGCCTTACATCGATGACTCTGAACCAAAAAAACCAAAGCCTAACAGGCCTTACACCGATGACTCTGAACCGAAAAAACCAAAGCCAAACAGGCCTTACACCGATGACTCTGAACCAAGAAGACCAAAGCCAAACAGACCTTACACCGATGACTCTGAACCAAGAAGACCAATGACCAATTCTGGTTCTGCTCCGGTTAGATCAAAACCATTGATTAAACCTAAGGTTAACAATGAGATGATGGTTCAGCAAAAGTCTGAAAACCGTATAATTCAGAGGAAACCAATGCCTCCTCAGCACGAGGTGAGTATTGTAATTAATTACAGCGATAATTGTAATATCCATTTTGTGCCTGCTTTATCCATTATTACCTCAATGCTCCATACTTTTTCCCATGCGCAGGTGAATTTTAAGAACGAGAGTTTCGTTGGGATAAAATTAGAGGTTGCCAAGAGGAAACTACAAGAGCGCTATCAGGAAGCTGAAAACGGTTTGTTTCTCCAACCCTTATTCCCTTTGAATAATGGAATGTCTTGTGTAAACTAGTTATCGTGCAACGGCTTTGCATTTTGTATGTGCTTTTAAATAGTATTAGTTGTTTTACAATTATCGTCTCACTTGAGTTACTTGTACATTTGAACAGCAAAGAAACAGCGAACTATTCAAGTTGTGGAGTTGCGTGATCTCCCTAAGACTAATCATGGGAACAGGAATCAGACTATGAAGCCCGGAAACCACAACAGGCAGCAGGAGGCCCGGAAACCACAACGGAGATAAAATCATATGTAGCTGCAGCTGCTGCTGATATGGTGGTAATAATGTTGTAGTTTATTCTTCTATAACTGGTTATTGAAAAATAATGGATTTTAAGGTGTCCATCACCTGAGAGGCCATTTGGCCTGGAACTACAGTATTTATCTGAACATAATTATATTTAGACTTTTAACAAATAAAAAGGGAAACTTTTTTGGTTTAAGAATTATTTACCATTGCGTTTTTACTTCCATTTTGGGACTCTGCATGCGTTCGTAAAAGAACCATGACGACAGTTATATCTGTCGCGTTTATATTGATGGTGTCATTTTTACTGGTGATATTTGGATCTGGATCTGGATCGGGGACAAAACATTTTGTGTATTATAGTATTTGCCCCAACCAACTAGGGGTAAAGCAGTTAACACAAATGACATGAGAATAGGAAGAATCAACCCTAAAATGACCATTTTCAAATTATGCAAAGCTTGCCCTAAGGTTCATATTTCGTAATAGTGTATTTTCTTTTTCAAAAAAAAATTGTTAATCAAATGAAAGAGAAGTACATATTCTGGTGCTTAGTGTCGTATTCCTATATCAAGATAAGAAAGAAAGAATCTGAGCCATTGACAATGGACGGTGATGTTCCCTTCATTTTATTTCATCGAATATTTTATTCTAATTTCACGTTTCATTTCATTTTAGTTTATATATTAATATTAAATTACCTCATCATTTAACATGTAGTGTGTTTAAAGCACTTACGCATCTTTATTTACGTCTGTTTAACAATAAAATTGAAAGAGCTGGTCTTGGGTTTGGCGTGAGATGGGCTCCCCATAACACATAAGTTCAAATGTCACACAATTTTTTGTAAAATTGAAGTAACTGTAGTATATAATAATTAAACGCACATTTAAAATAATAAAAACCTGAAACAGAATATCCACACAGTGGACGGTGTGATAACGATTAACGACACACACAGACTGTGCCCACCAAAACAACATACCAAAATAATTGAAGGAAGACTATATATATATATATTTTTTAATTATTTTCAGTTGTTCTTGAACGTAGACATGCCGACCTTAAGTCCACACGTTAAAAATGTACCAATCAACACCTCAAGTCTCATATGCATCTGATACACGATTTCATATAGATTTTTTATACGTATTATTTATATTTTTTTATACGTATCAATTGAAACTAATATCACGTTATAATATGCACGAGTAATATTGTTCAAATGAAAAATACAATAAAATCTATATTATTTTATTACATTAACTTATACGTTTAAGTTAAGAATAGTGTCTTATGTTATCCTCAAAGTTGGTGTTTCATTATATTACGTGATTAATTGCATGGTGCAACTGATGATAAATACACTGTCTACGTAACATGGCCGTGAAAAAATATAAGAAGAAATAGTTTTACAAAAAAATATCCTAAAAGATAAGATAAGACTTGGGAAAACAAAATTGTCGAAAATAAAATACTCTTAATCGAGGCAGGAAAGATCATTCGTGACCTAAAATTTAGAAACATGACACATTTATATAAGTCCTCTCCACATGCCCCCCCTAAATTATGTCTTTCGGGCACATTGCCCCCATGTTATTAATATTGTGCTCTCTTTAATAGATGCCTACCACTTTTGACTCTCATTTATTTTATTAAGTTCAAATTTATTATTCTATCTGTTTCACAAAATTTGTCGCATTTGATCTTAAATTTTATTTTAAAAAGTTAGTCGATTTTTCTAATTTTATCAATGATCTTTCTAAACTACCTCTATTAATCAATTTGGATTATTGTTTCCTTTTCGTTTAAATCTAATTTCCATAATCATATATTATTCGGAGGTCTTGCGGCAACAAATTTAATTGGGTAGCTAAAATAATTAAACTTATATTAGTACTGCCAATTAAAAATGAAGCTGGAATGAAATGAAACCAACAAAACACAAAAGTTGGTGGGAAGAGTAAATATAGGTGTTTCAGGAACATAACAGTTAAGTAGTGGAACCTAAGCCACTAGTTGGGATCAATTAGTTTATTATTATTATTATTTTATCCTTTTAGTTAAATACTACAGTATCTTTTTCCCATTATATTTTCGTTATATATTCTCTTTTGTTTTAAAAAAGTTAATTAATCAATTGGTTGGAACAAATAAATTTCAACTAAATTAAGATGTAATTATTTTAGTTTTTTGTTTACGAAAATAATCAAGAAAAAAATAATATGGGATTTCATTTCGTTGTCGATTTCGTTATTGTGCATTAAGTGGTGTCCAAACATATATCAACTAGTCGGCCAACTATTGAAGGAATAGAATAATAATAGTTTCATCCATTTTATTTCTTATTACATATGCCATTTAGGCTATAAGCAATTCATTAGTTTATAAATAACTTTCTTAATATATAGTAATATCATATATGTACAATTTTCTATTTAAGAGGAATTCATTTAATTAATTGAAACTTGTTTTGATCCTTACCAAACAATAAAATATTTGTTACCAATCAAAACCGAAATTTTGGTACATATGAATATTCATATTTTAAAATATCAAAATTTTGACATTTTCCAAATATTTGCTTTCTTTTGTACCGTGAACTACTCTAATTCCGATCGGGTGAGCCCGTTGATTCCTTTTTTTTTTTTTTGATTAGTTCGGTTTTATTTTGTTGTCTTTTAGTTTTCTTGTTCTTTTTTCCTGCTGTTTTCAACTTAGTTTTGTTTTCTTTTTTAGTTCTAGTCTTTTACTCCCTGCCTTTTGCGTTCTATGTGCGTTATGCGGCCTCTGCTATTTTTGAGGCCTTGTATGTATTCCTTTGTGGAGTTTATTTTATTTCTGTTGTGGTGCTTGAATGTTTGAGTTTTGGTGCATGGTGACATTTATCTTTTATTTTTTCTCTATTTTTCTTCATACGAAATTATCTTATGGTAGGGTTTGTTTTATTGTAAGATAGGAGAATTGGACGTTGTTAGTGGACAAAGTGTTCACTCATCTCCTCACTTTCTCACGATTGGAGCGGACAACGATATCGAATTAATCTGTTTTAATTTGAAGATATAGTGCTTAAAATGTACTCCTTATCTATTTATATAGATCTTGTAAACCTAAAATAAAAATCACAACTAGGCTCGATCGAGCAATTTAACCCGGTTCTACAATTTTTTTTTTAATAAAGGCCCATCATGCGATTTATATAATTCTAAAGGAAAAATATATTTATAGCAAATTTAATAATATTTAAACCAGATTTTCTTAAGGTGTCTATAGAGATGACAATATATCATCAATTTGTTTTTTAAAATTTTCAATCCATAAAGGTAGCTACAAGTTGAAATAAAAACCTAAGAATAGAGTACGATTTTGACCTAAAGCTAAAAATAAGTACTCCAATTGACTAATGAGGTACAATAATGATTAAATAAATCACTTGTGCAAACTTTTTTTTTTTTTTTTTCTACTCACTTGTTATATCAAATCAAAACCCTTTCTTATCGAGTTCATGGTTGATTTTTTGGACCCTAATTAAGGCCAAATTAAATATCTAATTATAAAATGAGATTATTTTTTTAATCTCATAATTAATGCTAATGTCTAATGGTGGTTGTCACATGGGTGTTCATCACCATCACATGGGATAATTAATTGATATTATTATTAAAAAATAATAAGAGAGGAAATAATTGCGACACTACATGACTTGAATTAAATGAGTTTAAATTTTAACTCAAATTTATGAGAAAATATCATTAAATTTAACCCTAACCCTTTAAATACATGAAAAGACACCTTCCAAATCACAGGCACTTTAATTTCAAGATTAAAGAACAATTAACATCCAACTTTTAAGCAAATGAAAGGCAAAATCCTCAAAATAATCCACATTCCCCCTTTTCCCATAAGCAAAACCAAGATTAGAATAATGTCAACTTACATAGATCATTGCAAAATAATCGTTCATTCTAAACCACAACGAAACAATCAGTCATTGGGTCAAATAACGAGACTTAAAAAACCAAATCGTTCTACTAAACCACAAATCTCACCATGATTCTCATTTGATCACAGGGATTCAACAAAATGGAGTTCAAACAAACATCATAATAAAGATAAAAATACTAGTCTGTAATAAAAGATACAAATAGCCATATCAATGATACTTCTGGCATAATATCTTTTTTCTTTTCTTTTTCTTTAAGGGTAGCTAACTATGGCCACAAATGGCCCAAAACCAGAATTATCTTTGGGCTGCTTCAAATTCATCTAGCCACATAGATAAATATTCTGATAAATGCAAAAATATATACAACTTTTTTTTTTTAATTATGACAAAATAAAGTCAAGAAGAAATAGTACATGTTCTTGGCTTGGACTCTTCCAAAATCGACCACATAACTTGTACATCCTCGTATGCACATGCCATTACTTCACCCTGCAATTGCAAGTCCATTACCCTATGCTCTTCCCTCCCTGCGTTAAGTTTCGTGTTCAGATCAGTGTGAAAAATGAATATAGATCTTATGGGCAGACATAGAAATGTAAAAGATGTGACTATTACAACATCATATCATCAAAAACATGTTTAGAAAGTACAAGTTATTTTGGGGAGGTTATAATTAGAAAGAGGGGTTGTACCTTGCTGGGATTTATTCCTGTCCCTGTGGTGGTTTTGATGGTTGAAGAAAGTACAAGCTTTCCTGAATGGAGAAGTGATTGTTTTAACCCAAGAAGCCATATTTCATTCTTGTCTTTGTCTCACCACACTTTGCCCCTATATATATATATATATATATATATATATATATATAAATATAGCAATGTGAAAGCTTTTGACATAAAGAAAAGGCCCTTGTAGTTTGTACCTCCAAACCAAGGCAAGATCCGTAACATAAGCTGTGGGCTAATCATCATGTAATAATGAAGTAATATATGTATATATTATTAGAGATATTGTATTTATATCCAAAGTTACAAAAATTAACACAAAAATTTAGAAGATTATGGAAAAAAATAGACATATTTTGGTGCACAATTAATTTCATTGAAGTCACTGTGTATATATATCTTGTACAGAGTAACAAATCAAATTATACAAGTAAATACTGTCTCTGTCCGTCTATAAATTTCTCGTTACTTTTTGACACATGGATTCAGAAAAGTAATTAAAAAATAAATATAGTACACGTGATAGTGATTGAAAGAAAGAGAGATAGAGAGAAAAAAGTAAATATAATGTGAAGTGAAAGAATAAAAAATTAAAACATGGATTGGTCTTATATAGAATCAATTCCTTATAAGGAATTGAGTTGACTTGGTCAACTTAAATTTTAAATATTCAAAAATATTGTGAACCCTAAATATTAAGATTATTGTGAATAAATTTTTTGACTTTGTTAATTTTTTTATTATTATTATTTTTTATTTTTTTTGTAATTTTTTTTTATTGATAATTTTTTTTCAAAATTGTATGTTGAAAAGTGTAAGTTAATATTACTAAAAAGTGTAACACAATAAGTTAGTATAACTAGAAAGTGCAACACAATATTATTAAAAAGTGCAACACAACATTTTAATGAAAAGTGTAAGTTATTATAATTGAAAAGTGTAACAAAATACGAGTAAAAAGTGTAACATAACATTACTAAAAAGTGTAAGTCACTATAACTGAACATATTGTTGTAAATTGTAAGTCAATACAACTGAAAAGTGCAACAAAATATGACTAAAAGGTGTAGCATAACAATACTAAAAAGTGTAAGTCAATATAACTAAAAAATATTGTTAAAAATAGTAAGTCACTACAACTGAAAAGTGCAACAAAATATGTGTAACATAACATCACTAACAAGTGTATGTCATTATAACTGAAATTATTATTGCAAATATTGCAAAATAACATGCTAAAAAATTGTAAATTGCATGTTACACTTTTTCTTATTTTCAACATGCACTTTTATAATAACATGCTAAAAAATTGTAAATTGCATCCTCAACATAAAAAAAAAACTATTCTCAATCGTTTAAACTACATAAATTATCATATATGTTTTTCACGTATTTTATTTTTATTATTAATCCTACCAATTTTTTAAAATTTACTCAATTTCTTATAAGGAATTGAGTTTACAAGAGACCTACCCTTAAAACATATTTATCAAAACTGGTATAGAAAGTTTAAAGATGGACCGACTAAAATGTCAAAATGAGAAACTTATAAACGGGAAGTAGTACGTAAATGTGTATGTGTATGTGTGTGGACTGCAGCTTTGCACATGCGCACGCGTCCCAAATGGACCAAAGACCATGTGAAGTGCCCCATACTTTGCTTTCTCTTAACGAGAGATTTATTGTCAATGGAGCCAATGTGAAAGACAACTACAACAAATACGTTATCCCCAGGGATAGACTTTTTTGCTTGTTTCTGTGGACTGCAATTTTTTGGAAATAATTAAATTCATATACCGTACTATTATAGGACATTCAATAATTGATGAATTCTCGTGTCATATTGTGTAATGTCAAATTATTCATAAGAATTATTGGGAAAATTAGAGAGGAGATTAAAACCTTAATAAGTTTGGTAATTTGGTTCACACGAATGAGGATTATTGTTAATCAAATGAATGATCTCAGAAGCTGCTAATTAGATACTACGAGATCCAGCTAATTGGTACGGCACATGTGAAAATATAAAATGACAATATTGTACCTCACATGACACAATAATGCTCTCCCTTTAATACTTATATATTCCATATTCCGATCATTCAACATAATGATGTTTCTTGTAAATTATATAGTAAACGGAAAAGGCTACTTTATTTATTTTTCACAATTAAAACTCCACATTGAATCATAATTTGTGTCTTTCAATCATTTAGTAGGCATATATAGTTGGTTGGAGTTTAAGGATGTTAATTAAATGTCAGAAGTCAATACTAGTCTTAGGCATATAAATTGAGTCATGTATCATTATTCAACTTTATTTTTATGTAACCGAGTTTCAACGAGCTAAATCGAGACTAGATTGTAGAATACTTTAATCGACTGTGTTTTTTTATTAAATGATGTGAATCGATTATTGAATAACTTGGTTTTGATTCCATCTAATTGCACATGGGAATTCTATCTAAAGCACATGGTACAAGTGACAAAAGGCAGAACATGCCGGGCGGGCACTGCACAAGAAAAATCGATCACATGGCCCCCCCTTCAACTCTTAAAACCCCCCACTGACAAAAACTGGTAAATTGAAAGTACAGAGGACATTCATTGAACCTTTCCAAGAGAACAAACGCAGTTATGATAAAGAAATATGATTCAAATGGGTTAAAATTAATCACCGGTCATTAAATATATTTGCACAAGTTATGTTATTGCCACATTATTCAAAGTTACGAACAACATTGATAACTTAATCCAACTTCCTCAAGAAATACACCATATCTTGCAAGTTGTCACACTACTCTGTTCCTACTTCAATCGTGCAATTTAACAAACCTAGATTTCAAATTATATTCAACACCGGAAACCATCTTTGACATCATAACACGAAATGAATTATAAAACATGATAACAAACATTCAATGTTAAAATGAAACAGTCATCGCTCTCCTCTCCCCTAAACTTTTTCCGTTGGCTACTGAAACAGAGTTTTAAGATGTACTACTATGATATGTAACAGAAAAGGCGAAACCAAATAAGAACTTCCACTCCAATACAGAAATATGAAACAGGGGGTGCTTTCCTCAGATGTTCTTAGTCATCGAGGAGCTCTTCTTCTTCGTCTTCATACTCACCTTCATCGTCAGCAGTAGCATCCTGGTACTGCTGGTACTCAGAAACAAGATCGTTCATGTTGCTCTCTGCCTCAGTGAACTCCATCTCATCCATGCCTTCACCTGTGTACCAATGCAAGAAAGCCTTTCTCCTGAACATAGCGGTGAACTGCTCGCTCACTCTTCTGAACATTTCTTGGATTGAAGTAGAGTTCCCGATGAAGGTAGAAGCCATTGAAAGCCCTCTTGGTGGGATGTCACAAACACTTGATTTCACATTGTTTGGGATCCACTCAACGAAGTAAGAAGAGTTCTTGTTTTGGACATTGATCATCTGTTCATCAACTTCCTTGGTGCTCATTTTTCCCCTGAACATGGCAGAGGCAGTGAGGTAACGTCCATGGCGTGGGTCTGCTGCACACATCATGTTCTTGGAGTCCCACATTTGTTGGGTGAGCTCTGGGACTGTGAGGGCACGGTATTGCTGGGATCCACGGGATGTCAGAGGGGCAAATCCGACCATGAAAAAGTGGAGACGGGGGAATGGAATTAAGTTGACAGCAAGCTTTCGCAAATCGGAGTTGAGTTGACCAGGGAAGCGAAGGCAGCACGTAACACCACTCATTGTTGCCGAAATTAAATGGTTTAGATCACCAACTGCACGAAAAAGAAATTGCATAGATAAGCAATCATTTTCTTCTACTGTTTGGATAAAAAACAGTAAGGTACCAGTTCTAGATGAGAAACAAAACATAAAAGAATCGTCAAGATAATGCACAACATACAGAGTAGTATTAGACCCCTTTTATACAAACAACATAATGAAAATATATTGAACAGGAAATGCAAAGTAGTCATGAATGAAACAACTTTTAGGAGAGTTAGAGAAATACTTTTATTTGAAATTTTACAAGACACAAAATAAGATAATTATGCTCACGCCCGATGATGTCGGAGAAGAATTAATAATACAAAGACATGGATATAAAACTGAACAACAAAATACATTAGCTTGTTATGAAAAGTACAAAGTGATAATAACCACTGAGAATCATTTGGAGATAAATCAAGAGAAAACTGGATTTTCAACCTAAATTGTAAGAGGATCAAAAAAATCTATAGGCAGATTCAAACAGACATCATATAAGTAGGCAAAAGAAACATCCAGGCAAGTGGTTGCAGCACTAAAAGAAAATACATTCATTCCCAATAAAAATATACTCACAGCTAGGAGTGGTGAGTTTGAGTGTCCTGAAACAAATATCGTATAAAGCCTCATTGTCAAGAACCATGCACTCATCTGCATTCTCAACAAGCTGGTGCACTGAAAGCGTAGCATTGTAAGGCTCAACCACTGTGTCTGAAACCTTTGGAGAAGGGAACACAGAAAATGTCAGCATCATCCTATCGGGGTATTCTTCTCTGATCTTTGAGATCAATAGGGTACCCATTCCAGAACCAGTTCCTCCACCAAGAGAGTGGCAAACTTGGAAACCTATAAAAATGGTGCAAAATTTTCAGATCATCAGCCCATCATGGTCAAAATTGATAGTCTGGAAAATTCAATTGAAAAAACAGAATCCAAAAAACCCAATATATATATATATATCCTGCAAACCTAATAATGTTTGAAGCTCAAACTATTTACCTTGAAGGCAGTCACAGTTCTCCGCCTCTTTTCTCACGACATCAAGAACTGAATCGATTAGCTCAGCTCCCTCTGTGTAGTGCCCTTTAGCCCAGTTGTTTCCAGCACCAGACTGACCAAAAACAAAGTTATCCGGCCTGAAGATCTGGCCGTATGGGCCAGTGCGAACACTATCCATGGTTCCTGGTTCCAGATCCATGAGCACTGCACGAGGGACAAACCTGCCACACGATGCTTCATTATAATACACGTTGACGCGTTCCAACTGCAAATCTGATGTCCCAACATATCGTCCAGTTGGATCTATTCCATGCTCATCGCAGACCACCTCCCAGAATTTTGAACCAATCTGGTTTCCACATTGCCCTCCCTGAATATGAAGGATTTCCCTCATTTTTCCTGAATTAAAAGAAAAGGATCAGGAAAGAACGTATAATGATGAATAACATAACATTTTTTATACGAAGCAGAGTTCATATTGCTGCAAGAGATATATCATAAATATCTCCCAACTTTGATATGAGTGCTATCTACACTGGCATTTTAATTAAAATCATTCACGCAAGATCATACCATTACAATTCAAATCATGCACAGTCACATCTATTACACTAAATCAAACAAAGGAAATAGATCTAAGCTCAAATCAAAGAGCAACAAGAAATGGCATAACATTTGTAGAAATATATAGCAAATACAAGATTTCAACTATCTACTTATGCAACAAATAAGTACAGATTTTTGCTCTCAACAGATCTTGCAGGCCTTAAGCAGACGCATAATCGAATTAATGTTAGCATTATTTCTCAGATCTTCACCAGATCCGCACATATTCCCAATAAAAACATTTGAAACATTATCAACACAATACGATTCAAAGTGGCGATAGTAACGATGAAAATACTATCAATTTAAGTTCAGAAAAGACTAAAGAGCAATGTCACTCAGATCTACCAGCACTTCCTCATTCACAGGTCCGATCCACCAGCAATTACAAGTTACAGCACAGAAAAAACTAAAATGAGTTCAAAACGTACTTAAAATGTCAAAATCACGAAATTAAAAGCAAACCACACAAGATAACATAACAATATGGGCACCAAAAGTATCAGAAAACTTAGAATGAGAAGAATTACCTGGAAAATTGTGTTAAGAACCAGAATTCGACAAGAGATCGAGGAAATAAATTCCGCACTTTCGACTAGACCAGAGAGTGAGTGAGTGAGGAAATTTTTTTGGCCCAAGAGGGATTTTATATCTGAGAAGGAAAAATCTACGGCTCATGATGTTTCCCTCCTGTTGCTTATAGCACGTCGATGCCGTACGATCTGGAAAATAAACGGTTGAGATGGGATGGATAGATAGTTTCAGTGGGATTTGATTTATTTTGAAAATGTTAAATATTACTATGACAGGTGTGATTTGGAATAAGACAAAAATGCCCTTTGACTAACTACAGTGGGGAGCTGATTTAAAATTTTAAAATAAAAATAAGTTTATATGGTGATAATATGAAGAATTCAAAATTTAATTAAGAATTGAAGATATATTTAAATTATTTAAAATTTAATTGCGTACAAAAAAATTTGTCACGACAAAATATTACATAGGGAGTGCATGTTGTGCACCTTACTCCATGTTGCACAACTTACACTTTTTGTGGTAAATGATATTGCACTTTTTAATTATTAAACTGTATAATAATATTTTTAGTTATAATGACTTACACTTTTTAGTAATATTGTGTTGTACTTTTCAGTTTAATAACTTACACTTTTCTTTAGACTAGAGTCCACAACATGCACTCGAGTGCATACTAGACTTTACCTATTACATAAACATTTTTTTATCATATACCACTAATATTAACATTTTATAAAAATTAATACGGAGTACTATAAAATTTAATAAACAAGGATAACTTTTTTTTTTTTTTTTTTTTGATTGTAAACGAGGATAACATAATGCATCTCAACAATAAAATTGGGTAGGTGGATTTTTTTTTTTTTTTTTTAGGTTTTTACATGGTTGATATAGTACATGTCTGCGAACTTAAGCTTTTTTAAAAACACAGTTTTTTTAAAAGCTGCTAGACTCGGCTTTTATAAATAAATAAAAGTGCTTTTACATGTGTACCTGAGCAAAAAACGTGCCTATGATACCATTTTCAAAAACTATGAGCCAACCTAGGAATCTTTTTACGAAAAAAGAAAGAATATTCAAATTTTGTTTTGCAAATTCTTCTGTAATTGGTGCAGCATTTAGGGTGTGTTTGCAATTTATGCTAATTATTTTAAAGTGATTAAAATTGATTTTTGTAGTAGAATTAAAAGTGGGGTGTGTTTTAAAATTAAACACTTCAAATCATTTTTTTATAAGTTGGAGTTTTTGCAAAACAATTTTTTTTTTTTGTAACTATACAAAAATACCCTTTACTCTACATTTAAAAAAAAACTGTTAATATTCCAAATAAGATCTCTCACTATTGCAATGAAAAATAATACCCTATATCTCTTGAAAATGGAAGGGTAAAATGTAGAATATTGAAAAAGTTAGAAGGATAAAATTGTAAATTTATAGTGAAAAGCTGATAAAAGCTGATAGAAGCAGGTCCTTAGGTGCTTCTTCAAATTTGCTTTAAAGTGATTAATTTAATCACTTGTTAGTAATTGCAAACACCTAAAAAGTGATTTTATTTAAAATATAAGAAGCTAGTTATAGTGTTTCCAAACACCCTCTTAGTAACGAAAATGATATTATCCTTTCCGTTAAATATAAATAAAGATAATAATTGAAGAACCATTTTCTTTTTAAGCAAAAGGACCCAGCTTTTAAAGTTTTTTTTTTTTTAATTCTCGTCGCTTATTTTAAAGTGTGTAATTCGGCTATAATTCCAAAATTTATTTAGGTAAAGTCTAGTATGCACTCGAGTGCATGTTCTGCACCCTAGTCCATATTGCATTTTTCAGTTTTACTGACTTACACTTTTTGATAAATAGCATTGCACTTTTCAATTATTACTAAAAATATTATTATACAGTTTAATAATTGAAAAGTGCAACACCATTTACCAAAAAGTGTAAGTCAGTAAAACTGAAAGTGCAACATGGACTAGGGTGCATAACATGCACTCGAGTCCATAGCAGACCACCCCATTTATTTATTATTATTAATAAATAATTCTCATCGCCGTTGCAACGGACAACAAAAAACAAATTCAAATGCTATGATTTGGTATTTTTAAAAAAAAATTGATTTAGTAAATGACATTAAATGATTTTACTATCAGAATCATTCGATATTTATGGGTTTTCAACTCTTTCATATCACTATAAAAATGCAATGAGATTAAGAGGTTGCCAATTGCATAATATACTAAAATATTTATGTTCAAATCGAAATATTTTAACTAGTCAGATTGAATTACAAATATGATATCTTTTGATCATTATGTATTTTAAATAACTTCAATAAAAAATGAACTTAAAAACCCACTTGAATCGCTCCAAATATAGTGCAATATGAGAGTGATTAACTTCATGTATTTATGCATATTTGATTTCAGATTTGACAATCATGAATCATTTGTCTAACGCTCTCAAGTCTCAACTATCAATGTTACAGAAAAGCTTATTATGAACACTGATAATAATCATCAAGAACAGATGAAACAAACTGCGATTTTACTACAAAAACATGAAACAGGAAACTTCCGAAAATAAAAGAGAAACATATAATATCGACTATTGAGCTCCACATATACGAGAAAAACGTAATCACACTCTCTCCCTAAACTTTCTCCGATACTACTAAACGGGGACACAGAAAACCATGCAGTTTTCACAACTCCAGCAGCAGAATGTGGCAAACATAATACAGAAAAAGAAAAGAGGAGGGAAAACCCATTATACAAGTAAGGGAGTCACATACAACAACCAAATGTGTCTCTCAATCTTCCAGGACATCTTCTTCCTCATCCTCGTACTCACCTTCATCGTCAGCAGTAGCATCCTGGTACTGCTGGTACTCAGAAACGAGATCGTTCATATTGCTCTCCGCCTCAGTGAACTCCATCTCGTCCATACCTTCACCAGTGTACCAATGCAAGAAAGCCTTTCTCCTGAACATGGCAGTGAACTGCTCGCTCACTCTTCTGAACATTTCTTGGATTGAGGTTGAGTTCCCGATGAAGGTGGAAGCCATTGATAAGCCTCTTGGTGGGATGTCACAAACACTTGATTTAACGTTGTTTGGGATCCACTCAACGAAGTAAGAAGAGTTCTTGTTTTGGACGTTGATCATCTGTTCGTCTACTTCCTTGGTGCTCATTTTCCCCCTGAACATGGCAGAGGCAGTGAGGTAACGTCCATGGCGTGGGTCTGCTGCACACATCATGTTCTTGGAGTCCCACATTTGTTGGGTGAGCTCTGGGACTGTGAGGGCACGGTATTGCTGGGACCCACGGGATGTCAGAGGAGCAAATCCAACCATGAAAAAGTGCAGACGCGGGAATGGAATTAAGTTGACAGCAAGCTTTCGCAAATCGGAGTTGAGTTGGCCAGGGAAGCGAAGGCAGCATGTGACACCACTCATTGTTGCCGAAATTAAGTGATTTAGATCACCAACTGTAGAAAAAAATAAATCGTGGAGACACAAGTCAGTGAAGTCACAAAGAATTATCTAACACTCCTGTTTTTTGGGGATATAGAGTAAGGTGCTGCTGCTTAATGAAATCAACAACAATTATAAGTTCTCTTGTACTCTTGTCCTACTATTTAAAATATACTATCCATCAACGGAGTTATGTGTGTAACAAGACGAAATATACAATATTCAGCAGGATAATGCATAAGTAGTCTTGAATGGAAGTTTTGGGAGAGTTTGGGAAATACTTCAATTTGAATTAGAAAAACCAATAACATAAGACCATTGTGCTCACCACTGGTGATATTGAAGAATAATCAAAGCAAAGATACAGAAATACAACTTAATGGCATGACACTCAAAGCATGCGCTTAACTATCTTAGGTTGTGTTTGGATGAGGGGATTTGATTTGAGGAGGTATTTCAAATGAAAGGTTTTAAAAATAGATGGATTTCAAATGACATGGTTTTAGGGAGGATTTAAAATCCTCTCAATTTTAACTAACAAGTGTGTGAGCAAAAATCTAAGTATTTGAAATCTATTCATGATCCAAACAAGTGAAGTGGATTTGAATGATGGATTTAAAATCCATAGATCAAATCCCTCCATCCAAATGGAGCCTAAGAGAATTTCACATGGTTATATATCAAAAAGGATAGCAGCACTTAAGTCTCATATTTGATCTAGTAGCAGCAGAATATCATTAAAAAATGCAAAGATAAGAAACCACAGAGAATTGGAGATAAATTAAATGTAATACTGACTGTCTTCCTAAGTGATCAATGGAAGTATGGAACAACAAAATCATAACACATAACCCCCAAAAAAATTATCATATAGGATGGTAAAAGAAACATCCAGGTCAGTAGTAACTATTCATGAAGAAAAAAAATGATTCCAGGTAAAAGATACTCACAGCTAGGAGTGGTGAGTTTAAGCGTCCTGAAACAAATATCGTATAAAGCCTCATTGTCAAGAACCATGCACTCGTCTGCATTCTCAACAAGCTGATGCACTGAAAGTGTGGCATTGTAAGGCTCAACCACTGTATCTGAGACCTTAGGAGAAGGGAACACTGAGAATGTCAGCATCATCCTATCAGGGTATTCTTCCCTGATCTTTGAGATCAATAGAGTACCCATTCCCGAACCAGTTCCTCCACCAAGAGAGTGGCAAACTTGAAAACCTACAAAATTGAATCAACTTATCAGAATATCAGCCCATCTAGACAATTCAGTCGAAACAACAGAAAACAGAACATCTAATATTGCATCAATCAAGTCGAACTGCCTTCTAAATACATGCTAGAAAGAAAAATAAATATAACCAACAAACCTAATCATGCTTGAAGTTCAGGCAACTTACCTTGAAGACAGTCACAGTTCTCGGTCTCCTTCCTCACAACATCAAGAACTGAGTCAATGAGCTCAGCACCTTCTGTGTAGTGCCCTTTAGCCCAGTTGTTTCCAGCACCAGACTGACCAAAAACAAAGTTATCCGGCCTGAAGATCTGGCCGTAAGGGCCAGTACGGACACTATCCATGGTTCCCGGTTCCAGATCCATGAGCACTGCACGAGGGACAAACCTGCCACACGATGCTTCATTATAATAAACGTTGACGCGTTCCAACTGCAAATCTGATGTCCCAGCATATCGTCCAGTTGGATCTATTCCATGCTCATCACAGACCACCTCCCAGAACTTTGAACCAATCTGGTTTCCACATTGCCCTCCCTGAATGTGAAGAATTTCTCTCATTTTTCCTGCAATGAAAGAAAATCATATAGAATCATGATTAACAGCACAGATGTTATATGTTTGCAAGTCAATGAAGTTCAAATGCTGTTTCTAAAGTAAAAAAACCAGTAATTGAAATGAGAGTTCGTATTACTTCAAAAGGACTCCCAATTTTGTTGACACGTTACATCAGATTACACATATATCACTTAAAATCGCTCCACAGTAGATCAAACCAAATACAATTAAAATCATCTGCAGCACCACTAAATCTAACAAGGGTTATACAGATCCAGCACCTAAATAACAGAGTAGCACGAAATGTCTTGACAACACTTGCAATAACAAAATTAAAAAAACATTCGATTTCAATCAAACAGTCCAACAAATAAACAGAGATTTCAATACACATATATTGCATAAAAACGTTAGATATTGTAAACGCATGCTATAAAAAATGGCGATTATCCTTCAATCAATCTGAAAAATGCCAAATTACACCGATCATAACCAAGTTGGATCTGCTGTCACGTAGTTCCTTACATGTACGAACACGGAACATCAATTAAAGTGGCAACAATGATTAAAAAACGAATTCAAAGGCTACTTGGACATGTAAATTGTCTCGAAATCGAAAATGAATTCCACAATCTAAACTCATTACTATGTAATTAACATAAGCACCAACATCATGAGAAGTGTTAAAGGGAGCAGACTTACCTGGAAAACTAGTGAGAGAAGACGCGAGAAACCTGCAAAAGATCGAGCCAAAAATATGAGCTCGATCACCTAGAGAGAGAGAGTGAGTGAGACTATTGAGAGTTAAAGAGGGATTTTATATCTGAAACATAAGAAATCGACGGCTCATAATATTTCCCTCCTGTTACGAGTGATATATATTCACCGTACGATCTCTGAGAATAGATAGGAGGAAAACTGGATTTGATTTTTATTTAATTTTGAAAATGTTATTAAAAGACATGTATACCCATTGACTAGGTACATTCTCTCTTCGTATTTTATATCCACAAAAGATATTCGTAATTAAATGATATTGTCGATTTTGGATCGAGTTCACTAATTTATTTTTTTGGCTTTTTTAAAAGGTTTCATACAAATTAATATACTAGTTCATTTTTATATACCTTTTTTTCTTCTTCAATGTTTATTCAATATGAAATATTATTTGACACCCAATAATATTTTATGATTAGACATGAGAAAAATGAATATGATGTGATGAAAACACGAATGGAGTAACTCAATAAAATCATAGCAGTCCATTAAATAGTTTGAGTTCAATTGAAGATACATATTCTAAATTCAGGGGTGTATTCGTCTTTTCAAATGCCACAGTGCCTTGGGATAATCTATCATGGTAAGGGCATAAAGGTCAATACACATATAGAAGAAGACAGATACACCTGAGCAATTATTAACATGTTTGTTTCCTTAGTTTTCAATTTTGGTTTGGTTGTCAAAATCAAAGTTTGACCACCGTAACGAATAAGCGTAAATTGCAGAGAATCCAACCCACTCTCCAATATCATTGGAGCACTACAAAATGGAAACACGTGTAAATGTTTTATTGGCCATCAGGGTCTGAGTGTAATTAAGGACATCACATTATGAGTTTATCACTATATTTTAAAATAAATATGAAATGATCATTTAATTTTAATGAAAGATAATCAAGTTTTTATAGACAAATTAGTTGGAGAGGACGGTCATTCTGATAATGATTGTAACTTATTTTGATACTCCCCTCATTTTTCATTTAATGATTCATTTTATCATTTCTAATGTCCCTTGTTTAACTTATACTTAAAATAGGAAAAAAAAAAAAAATTGACTCTCTTATCAAAATATGACAACATTACATTAAATATCATAACTTCTCATCAAACTAATAAATAATTTATGAAGTACATTAAAATTCATGCCAAAAAATTATGAATTACAGAGTATTAAGTAAGGAACGGAATGAGTATAAATTTTTGACATTTTGTTTTGATCAATAGAATTAAAATCATCCATGATTAGGAAAATGAGTTTTGGTCGCGATGGGTGTGTATCAACTAAAACGTTTGTTGAATGTAATGATGTTGGAAGTAGATAGAGATGGCTTAACCACATGATGCAAATCTAGTAAATTGATTCGACAGCTTCATAGTAATATTATATACGTAAATGGTAAGAGGTCATATTTTTTAATTATTTCATGGTCATTGTAATGTGTGGTTTGCAACTGCATACCCACTTTTTCAAAAAAAAAAAACTTTCTAATATTAAACGTAGTTTTGAGCACACAAATTAAAAAATATGTTAAAAAATTAGATGTGATATAAATAAAATTACAAAAAAAAGAAGATATTAATATAATAAAATAGTAGATAAAATATTTGTCAAAAATAAAATGAATGATAGATAATACTGTGGAATAATCAAAAATGAAAAGATGGGTAATATATAATTGTACACACTACAAAAATGCTCGTTTATGCCGACGGACGTATACCGACGGATTACCTTTCCGACGGCTTTACCGACGGAATTCAAAGTCAGAAGACGCTGCCGACGGAATTCAATTTCCGTCGGCTTTCCCGACGGGATACCGACGGATATGCCGACGGACACTCAGAACTCTCTACACGGTGTCGTTTTTGGGTCACCGGCCGACGGATTGTTCAGTCGGTATTGTAAATATTCTGTCGGTAACCGACCCGCATTAACTAACCGTCTTCTTGATCGACTCCCAAAATTAAATGTGGTCATACCGACGGAAATTTCCGTCGGTAACCGACCCGCATTAACTACCAAAATTAAATCTGGTCATTATCGACGGCAATTTCCGTCGGTAAAGGCAACTTTTTTTTTGTATATAAACTGAAGAACAGATTCATTCTTTCTCTTTCGAGAGAAAGAAACCCTCCCTCCTCTCTGTTTCGAGTCTTAGCGGCCGAGGTGATCTCTCGACTCGATTAGAAAATCAATACGGTACGCTTTCTTAATTTGTTAGTAATTAATTTTTAAGTTATATTGTATTGCCTATAATTATGAATTAAATTGCATGTGTTAATTTAAATTGTTATATAGATTAATATGAAATTAATTGTTTGTAGTTGATGTATATAGTTAATTATTTTGAATGTATGTAGTTGATATATCTAATTAATTAGTTGATATTGTAAGTGGATAATTGCCTATATATATAGCTAGTTGATGTATATAGTTATTTATAATAAATTGATGTGATTTGTTAAGATCGATATTGCATGTTTTGCATAATTGATGTTATATATATAGTTGATATTATTGTTTAATTTGCATATACGTTGGAGTGGAGTTAATTACATAATTAAATTATGATATTGTACGTTATAATTAGCTAGATTAATATTGTTGATTTACTAATTATGAAATTATTGATTAAATTAGGGGTTTTGTTAGTTATATTAGGAAATTGTTATTTTAAAGTAAGAAAAAATTGTTACTAAATTTATTAGGTTATAGATTGTTAATTAAAATAGAAAATTGTTAATTAAAATTGGAAATTATTGAATAAATTAGTTATTGTTGAATAAAATAGGAAATTAGTTATTGTTGAATAAAATAGGAAATTATTTTTTAAAATAGGTTATTATTGATTAAATTAGGTATTGTTGATGGAATAAAAAATTATTTATTAAAATAGGTTATTATTTCTTAAAATAGGTTATTATTTAGGGATTAAATTTTAATTTATTAGATTATTGTTTTTTATTAAATTAAGAAATTTATTATTAATTAATTAGTATTATATATATAATTTATTAATTTAAATGTTTAAATTAAATAGATGACTGGAAATGGTGCTGGTGCCTCTGGTGGCTCGGGATCTCACGGGGCCTCCGGGTCACGTAGCCGATCGAGGAAGAGTCGATCCAAACTTAGACCCGAGGCGCCGGCGCCTACACTGCCACGAACACCATTATCGTCGCCTCCGCCATCCATTCCACACCCGTCGCCTGATCAGTCGTCGTCTCATTCGTCTGTCCAGGACCATCCTGTTGTTCCTGCTCGGGATGGCCGGGAGCGCGTTTGGGCTACAAGTGGAGGAGTGTAAGTAATTAAATACTTTTATTGTTTAATAATTAATAATTAATTAATTTCGCATTCGTTTTAATTTATAATGTGTTTTGTTTGTTAATTAATGTCACAAATTGTTACCTGGTAACGAGGTCTCCAGGGCATGCACGATTGTTTTTTAGCTCTTTACCAACTCCTGATGTGACGATGGCACAATTCAACCATTACATGCATGTGATGCATGTGAATATGGGTCGAGAGATGGGGTGGTCGGACGAGAGGATCGAGGAGGTTTATCGGAGAACCATGCAAGCTCCTCCACCGACGGCCAACGTGAACGTGCCTGTTCCCCCAGCCCCCTCAGCCTATGTCCCGACCATGCAGCAGGATGATGACATCATGGGCCAGCAGTTCGGTGGTGGCGCCGACGTTGATATTGATTTGTGGAACTTTGGTGAATGAGTGTCTCTGAACAATTTATTTTTTATTTCTGTTGAACAATTTTATTTTTATGTCTCGTAGTACTATTTACTTTTTATTTCTGTTGAACAATTTTATTTTAGTTGTTTAATTTTAGTTATGTGTGTTTTATGTGTTAAGAATGTGTATATTAATTTTAGTTATGTTTTATGTGTGATTTTGGATGTTATCTGTATTGGATCTTCATTTATGTTTGAATGTACTCTGTTTTTTCATGTTTGTGTTTATGTGAATGTGAATGTGAATGTGATGGGAGACTATATGTGATAGATTAACAACATTTTCATTGAAAATTGCCTTGAAGAAAGGCTGTTGTTGTGGTTACATTACATGCATACACTTAACATTACATAAACTTAGCAATACATATTAGAGACATAAACTTAGGATTACATCCAACCTATAAACTTGAACACATAGGGTAGAACACAGAATACTATGGACATAATAAGAAAGTTCCTCTGCTTCTTTAGCTCTTCAACTTTTCCAGCTTCAAATCCTAATTCTGAGGTTAGTTGGTCAGATGTATCCTTATACATATCCCCAACTAGTTGCGCATGATTCAACTTGTTGTTGAGCTCTTGATTTTCAAGCAAAAGTGAGTCAATTCTCCTCACCATGCCCGGAAACATTCCGTGTGAACTCGTTCCTTGTCCGTGAATTTCGTGTTCATCGGCCCAAACAAAAAAGGAGCATCCAGAACCATTTAGTGAATCTGGGCAAGTATAAAATAGTCTACCTCTGCTTTTTTCTTGCTTCGACATGCACACACGAGCTTCTTTTCCACAATGGCATACCACAATTTTCATGGATGCCGAAGATGAAGACATGAGTTTCTGTATTTTTTTATTTTTTGATGTTTGTGAAGAAGTAGGTTGTTTTGAGTGTGGTTGGAGTGTTAAGAATGCGCAGTTTAATTTTTTTTATACGCGTCTTTTACCGACAGAAAGTGATTCCGTCGGTATTGACACATGTTTAATGCCGACGGAATTTCCGTCGGCAATGTAATTACCGACTGCAAAATTGGTCAACGGAATCTGACTGATTTGACATACATTTGAAATATGTGTTACCGACTGAAATTATCCGTCGGTATTGCCAATACCGACGGAATTTCGGCGCGTGATATACCGACGGACTGACATTTCCGTCGGCATGTAGTATTGAAAAATGTTCCAGAACCTCAAAACACGCGAAAATTTTGGAGTGGAGCAAAAAATTAAGGGAAAAATTTGGATTGGAGCGAAAATTTAAGGTATGTTTTTCAGTGTGTAATTTTAATTTGGTGTTTAATTTTTTAGTGTGTAATTTTACTACATAATTTTTACTTTTAGTGTTTAATTTTTAGTGTGTAATTTTAATTTGGTCAAATTGTTTAACAGATGGAATTGCCGGATCGTCGGTGGATGTATTGTACTCCTAGGCTCGTTTTAGGAAATGTGAATGTTGAATTTTATGATAAACTCGTGTCATTTGTTGAATTTGCAAAGCTACACCCACATTACATGTCTGAGGATTGTATTAGGTGTCCGTGTAATGCTAAGAAATGTAAGAATAGATCATTTAAAAGCATTGATGAAGTATTATGCCACGTTGTTATGAATGGGTTCGTTGATAATTACTATAATTGGACAAGTCATGGCGAACAACGGTGGCCTTATAATTTTGATCAAGTCTTGTACTATTACACTACTGCAATTTATGAACAACCAGTACACGTTGAGCATGTCGGCACCAGTAACGATCAAGAGTTTGGGGTGGAAGAACCCGATATGTATCAAACAATGGTAATGGAAGTCGGTATGTCAAATATAGAGGAGTAACCAACGGATGAAGCATTTCAGTTTTATGAGATGCTCAAATTAGTCGATCAAGATTTGTACCCAGGGTGTGATTCTCATTCTCAGTTGTCATTTAATGCTCGACTTATGGCTATCAAGACGGAGAACAAGCTATCTAACAGAGCATATGAGCAAATGACACAATTATGCAGTGAGATTTGTCATGTCGATAATAAAGTACCTACGACGTTTCATCAGAGCAAACAACTGATGAAGAATATGGGTTTGCCGGTTGAGAAGATTGATTGTTGTGTGAATGGTTGCATGTTATACTGGGGTGATGACGATAGCGATCTTCTTATGTGTAGAATGTGTGGCCATCCCCGGTACAAAGAGCCACGACGGAAGGGACCAGGTGGTCAATCGAGCAAGACAAAAAAGAAAGTGCCACATAAGAGGATGTATTATCTTCCTATCATTCCTCGTTTAATGAGATTGTTTCAATCTAGTGCTACAACTCAACACATGACGTGGCATGCAAGAAATTCTGAAGATACTGAGGCTTGGGATATGAGACATCCGTCCGACTCTGAAGCCTGGAAACACCTTGATAACGTGTTTCCAGGATTTGCTTGTGAACCGAGGAATGTGAGATTAGGCTTGAGTACTGATGGTTTTGCACCGTTTGGGAGTTATGGAAAGAAGTATTCTTTGTGGCCGGTGATACTGACTCCGTATAATCTACCTCCATGGATGTGCATGAAACCTCAAACAATGTTTCTGACTGTATTGGTGCCTGGTCCGTCGAATCCAAAGCATAAACTTGATGTTTATCTCCAGCCTCTTATTAAAGACTTGATCTTCCTATGGGATAACGGAGTCCAAACGTATGATGTTTCTAGGAAACAGAACTTCACGATGCGTGCTGCTTTATTGTGGACCATTAGCGACTTTCCTGCATATGCTATGTTGTCCGGGTGGAGTACAGCCGGAAAGCAAGCTTGTCCGTATTGTATGGAATATTCTGAAGCTTTCAGTCTCCCGAAGAGTAGAAAAGTTTCATGGTTCGATAATCACCGAAGGTTTTTACCTCGAGATCATCCATTTCGAAGGAATAAAGTGGACTTCACGAAGAATAGAACAGTCACAAACAATCGACCGCCCCTTCGAAATGGTATTTTATACATTTATTTTAACATGTTTTTTTGGGTTACATTTATTCTAACATTTATTAATCGTACAGGACAAAGTCTGTTACATGAGATTGAGTGGACGGGTTTGAAAAAAACTACGGAGGAAAATGCAGAAGAACACAACAAAGGAATCCCAGGTAACTGGAAGAAAAAGGATATTTTTTGGGACTTGCCATATTGGAGTTCACTATTGCTCCGACACAATTTGGATGCCATGCACATTGAGAAGAATGTGTTTGACAATGTGTTTCACACAATCATGAACACAGAAGGCAAGACGAAAGATACTCCAAAGTCCAGGGAAGAGTTGAACATTATCTGTCGTCGTAATGAGTTGGAACAGGATACCCATACAGGTAAATATCCAAAGGCTTGCTACACACTAGATAAGGCACAAAAACAGGAATTGTGTAGGTGGATTAAAGAGTTAAGATTTCCAAACGGCTACGTGTCAAACATGAGTCGATGCGTAGACACAACAAAAGGCAAAGTTGCAGGGATGAAGAGTCATGATTGTCATGTTTTTATGCAGCGCTTGATACCTATTGCGTTTCGAGAATTTCTTCCTCTGAATGTGTGGAGGGCTGTCACTGAATTAAGTCTCTTTTTTAGAGATTTAACGTCTACAACAATCAAGGTTGATGATATGAATCGTTTGGAACGAGACATTCCAGTTATTTTGTGTAAGTTGGAACGTTTTTTCCCACCTAGCTTCTTTGACTCGATGGAACACTTACCTGTTCACTTAGCGTATGAAGCTAGGATTTGTGGTCCAGTGCAGTACAGGTGGATGTACCCATTTGAGAGGTGAACAATTTTATTTCTCTCATTTAATTAGTTTTTAGTATAAGGAGCCTTATTTTAATTTGTTAACTATTATAATTTTAGGTATCTCCACAACTTGAAGCGCAATGCTAAACAGAAAGCAAACGTCGAAGCATCGATTGTTAATGCGTATTTGAATGAAGAGGTTGGCATGTTTTGTTCATATTATTTTGAAGACCATGTCAACACGAGGATCAGGAATGAACCACGTAACTTCGATGGTAGAGGTACGCAACAAGAAGTCGATGGCATGCTCTCTGTATTCAAGTCTAAGGGGCGACCTATAGGAAAAGCCACTGAACGATATTGGTCAACACACACAGAGGCTGAAATAGCACAAACGTACGTGTTATTGAATTGTGATGAAGTTCAGCCTTACATTGAGTAAGTATTTCATATATTTATCATCTAATTAAATAGCACTAAACGTGCGTCATTTATCATCTAATTGTGTTGTGAATTATTAGGATGTATACACAAGAACTACGACATGCAGATCAAAACATCTGAGATAGAGACATAGATACTAGTCTTCAACGTCAATTTGCCCGATGGTTCCAACGTTATGTGAGTATCATTAATTGAATTTTACGTGAACAAATAATTGTTTTGATTAATGTTAATTTTAACTGTACGTATAGGGACAATCGCACGATTTTCAGAGCCGGTTCTTACAGGATCTCAGCCAAGGACCACTACGGCGTGTTAGGACTTACAACGGCTATATTGTGAAAGGCTACAGGTTTCATACATCAGAGTATGCATCAACAAGAACGACTAACAACAGTGGTGTTTGTCTTAGGGGTGCGAATTACAATGCAGATGCAAGTGATTACTTTGGGGTGTTGCACGAAGTCGTTGAAATTGAATATCCGGGATATCCAGTGAAAACCGTAATGTTGTTCAAGTGCCATTGGTTTGACACATCCCCTTTAGGAACCAAAATTCATCCGGAGTACAAGCTTGTGGATGTTAATTCGAAAAGGAAGTATAACGGGGATGATCCGTTTGTATTTGCCTCTCAGGTATCTCAAGTCTACTACTGCACGTATCCAGGAGCTGGAAAACATAATAGATCAGAATGGCACGCTGTTTGCAAAGTGAAGACAAGGTCAATGGTGGAGGTCCCCCAAAAGGAAAACAACGATGAAGATGAACCTCCGTTTCAAATGGAACAAATAGAGAATCAAACTGAAGTGTTTGCGGGAGATTTTAATCTTTCGGTAGACTTGACGGCTGCAAATCCACAATTGATTGTTATTGAAAACGATAGTGGACATGAGGAGGAGGATGAACATGACGAGGGGGAGGATGAAGAAGATGAGGAGGAAGAGGAAGATGTGGCAAATAATGAAAATGAAGACGAAGATGAAGATGAATATTAAATTAATGTAACCTAGCTATTTTATTTTGTACAATTTATAAGATTTCATTATTTATCATTTGGTTATAACTTATAATTTAATTATTTATCATTTGGTTATTTTATTAATTAACTTATAATTTAATTATTTATCATTTGGTTATAAAAATCCAATGGCGACGGAACATATCCGTCGTCATTTCCGTCGCTAACGGCAACGAGCCAATACCGACCGAAATATCCGTCGCCATTTCCGTCGCTAACGGCAACGAGCCAATACCGACCGAAATATCCGTCGCCATTTCAGTCGCTAACGGCAACGAGCCAAAGCCGACCGAAATATCCGTCGCCATTTCCGTCGCCATTTCCGATTATAAATGTAACTTTCTCTCATTTCACGCGTATTTTCCCTCAATCTCTCTATGTCTCTCCCTCTCCCCCACTCCACCTCCTTTCCGAATATAAAGCCTCCTTGTCGTGGTCGCGGCCGTCGCCGACCGCCTCCTCTGCCATCGCCCACCGCCTCCTCCAAGAATGCCGTCGCCCACCGCCTCCTCTGCCGTCGCCGTCTTCGTTTGAAAGGTACATTTTTTTTTTTTTTTTTGTTAAATTTTGTCTGAATTGATGTGTATGAGTCTAAAGTGAGAGAGGTCAAGTGTATTTGGTTTCTGAAAATTCATTTACCTTACCAAAAGAATCATGTGGTTTGAATAACTACCAAATATCCCCTAAAAAGAGCAAAAAAAATGTTTAATACTATTATATAATTTGAGGAAAATGGAGATATGTGTTAATTTTGAGTATTTAATAAGATGCAGTGAGAATCACATAGATAAGGTATGAAAATACGAATTGAAAATTAATTATAATTCTAAAAGTTTTTCACGTGCCTTCGGCCCTACAACTTGTTTGCCTCTAATTTTATGGTATATATGCTTTTCTAATATTTGTATCACATATGATACACGTACAGTCTATGTATATGTTTTAATTTATTGAATATGATTTAGTATAGGTTAGCACAAATTAATATAGAGAAATACTTGTAAAATGTGCAACTCAGTGATTTTTTTGGCATTCTGCACATATTCATGGAGATATGTTTAAATATCCATTTTCCTTGAATTATTGATTTATTTATTGTACTCTAAATCTCTTATCTTTGAACTACCAGCATGACCGAAACTATGCGAGCCTAATGAAGTTACTTGATCTCTGTTGAGGTATGTTCAATTTTTATGATAATTTAATTTATGTTTAAATATATAAAATGACAATTGAATCTTGATTCTTTGGAATTGATTTTGAAATGGCAGGGATGGAGTCGAGTCAGCGAAGGACAATTTAATATACTCCACGGTACGTATTAATATACTCACATTCTTGTTAAATTATTTCTCATATAAGTTTTTGTTAATGTTTACTACGTTGTTTTAATATTTCACAGAGCTTTTTCAAGCATCCTAGTGAGGGGTATAGTTGTCATAATCAGCAGCAAAATTCTATTTGTTTCTTACTTGATCGATCCTCTGCCAATTCCGGAACACCATTCGATGCCTTAGCACGATTTTGTTTATTCTGTTGGATGTAATGTAGATTTGTGTATTGAATTATTTAAGCAATTTTGATCGTGTATTGAATTATTTAAGCAATTTTGATCGGGTCGGATCCCGATCGCAAATAATTTTTTTAAAAAAATTTTTGGTACTTACCGACGGACTATTCCGTCGGTGTAGCGTCGGTAATACCGACGGGCGAGCCGACGGAATATCATTTTTAAAAAAAAAATTTAATACTTACCGACGGAAAATTCCGTCGGTAAATTAAAATAATAAAATTTAAGTCCAAAATATACCGACGGATCTACCGACGAAAAATTGATTTTGGGATCCGTCGGTACAGGCGAACCGGTTTGAAAACTTGGTTTGAAAACGTGTTGACTTGAGTGCCGACGGAATTGAATCCGTCGGTACAGGCGACCCGGTTTGAAAACGGGTTGGTTTGAATCCGTCGGCATATACCGACGGATGCATATTTTCCGTCGGTAACCACTACCGACCAATTCATTGACGACGGATAAAATCCGTCGGTAAATCCGTCGGTAAGAGCCAATACCGACTGAATATCCGTCGGCATAACCGTCGGTAAAACACCTCTTTTTTGTAGTGACAGAGGAAGTATTATTTTCTGGGTAGGTTTCTTGTAGACTCAATTTCTTATAAGGAATTGAGTAAATTTTAAAAAATTGGTAGGATTGATAATAAAAATAAAATACGCGAAAAACATGTATAATAATTTACGTAGCTTAAACGTTTGAGAATTATCTTTTTATGTTGAGGTCTAATGTTCAACTCTTACATTTAACAATTTTCACATATATTTTTTTTTAATTATAAAAGTGAATGTTGAAAATAAGGAAAAGTGTAACATGCAATTTACAATTTTTTAGCATGTTATTTTGCAATATTTGCAATAATAATTTCAGTTATAATGACATACACTTGTTGTTCAACTCTTACATTTAACAATTTTCACATATATTTTTTTTTAATTATAAAAGTGAATGTTGAAAATAAGGAAAAGTGTAACATGCAATTTACAATTTTTTAGCATGTTATTTTGCAATATTTGCAATAATAATTTCAGTTATAATGACATACACTTGTTAGTGATGTTATGTTACACATATTTTGTTGCACTTTTCAGTTGTAGTGACTTACTATTTTTAACAATATTTTTTAGTTATATTGACTTACACTTTTTAGTAATGTTATGCTACACCTTTTAGTCATATTTTGTTGCACTTTTCAGTTGTAGTGACTTACAATTTTCAACAATATGTTCAGTTATAGTGACTTACACTTTTTAGTAATGTTATGTTACACTTTTTACTCGTATTTTGTTACACTTTTCAGTTATAATAACTTACACTTTTCATTAAAATATTGTATTGCAGTTTTCAAGTATATTGACATGCACTTTTTAATAATATTGTGTTACACTTTCTAAATATACTAACTTGCATTTTCTAGTTATACTTTTTTTTTTTATCAGTAAAAAGATATCATTCATAAGCATAGAGTATAAGGGGTACTCAACCCTTACAAATGTGGTAACCAAAAGTTCAAGAACAGAATATCAAACTCCCTCAACTTGACATTCACACGAAGGTCTAAGAAAGAAGAAAATCAAGCCTGCATCCTCCACTTCAACCTTCAAAGAAAGAAGAAAACCAGGCCCAACCTGCTGTCTGTAATTCCTGCTGTTATTCTTCTCCCTCCAAGCATCTAAATGGGTTGCTTCTCCATTCACCGATGAGACATTCTTTTACTTTATCAATTTTATTTCCTAATCAAGATTTCAGCCTCAATATGATAGTTTCCACAACCTTTCTACTATCCAATTTTCCTTCATTGAAGCAAATGTCATTCCTCAAGGTCCATATTGACCACACCACCCCCACCCAAATAGTTGTCATTATATTCTCGTTTACCCCTCTACCCAGCAAACCAATAAATTGAGTTAGATTCTGACCTGGGTCTCAATGAATCACCACCTGTTGTTGCAACCAGCTGTGGACTGCATTCCAAATCCCTCTGCTAACGTCACAGGTGAACAACAAATGTGGAATGCTCTCATCAGCTGTCGCACACAGCTTGCATTTAGCCGCCTCATCCTGTATTTCTAGTTATACTAACTTGCATTTTCTAGTTATAATGACTTATACTTTTCATTAAAAGTTGTGTTGCACTTTTCAATTATATTGACTTACACTTTTTAATAAAAAAATGTGTTACACTTTTTAGTAATATTGTGTTACACTTTTTAGTAATATTAACTTACACTTTTCAACACACACAGTTTCGAAAAAAAATTATCAATAAAAAAAAAAAAAATAATAATAACCAAGTCAAAATTTTTATTCAAAATAATCTTGAATATTTAGGTTCACAATATTCTTAAATATTTAAGATTTAAGTTGACCAAGTCAACTCAATTCCTTATAAGGAATTGATTCTATAAGACCAATCCTTACTTTCTTCGTCGGGTTCGTGTCTACTTGCATGAATTTTAATTACTAGATAAATTGAAAGTAAAAAAAATATTGTTTATGAATAAAGTGAATAACGTTTTTCAACAACTAGAAGTGTAGACAGGGTAGTGAGGGAGTGGATTAAGGAGTGTGACCATCTCTAATTTCAGAGGTGAGTATTCTAGGAACTACCACTCTATTCTTGTTATGACACGCAAAAGAATGAGAGAATTTTAAATACAAAGTGTTTTCGACCAGCAATAACTGGAAGTGGTAGAAATGTGAATGATTTGACTAATCATTTTTGCTAGGCTAAGGTGTTGGTTTTTTCCTAAGTCCTCATTATTTGATCATGGTAGTTTGTCCTTGTATTTTTTAAGTTATAAAAATTATTTTGGTTTAAAAAAAAGAGAGTATGAATCAACTCGTGCCAAGATTTCAAATCTTAATTGGGCCTGAATAAGTTTAAAGTCCACACTTACTTAAAACTGGGCTCAAACTGAAGCTGTTTAATTCAGCTTTTTGGGTTGTGTTTTGTTAAAGGGCGCGGTTATACACACAGCAACCTATTGAGTACACCCATTGGATAAGTACACACCCTAAGTTGAGAACACCCACTTAAAAATCTCAATCCCTCTCATTTCAAACTCTAATTAAATACTCTCTTCCTCATTTCTTTTCACAAACCAGCATGCACCCACCTCCCTCTTCTCTTCTCCACAAACGGTGCCGGCAAGCCTCCCCTCCCCAGACGGCCGTCGTTGCCCACCCTCTCCCCTCCAAGCGGCCGCCTCCCTCTCCAGCCATGTTCGCAGCGGCCGTCGCCGCTCTTCTCCCAGCCACCGTTCGCACCCCTCCCCGTCGCACACAACTCCGCCCCTCCACAGCCACGCAAAGCACGCCGTCGGCCATAATTTTTCTGTAAGTTTGTTGTAATTTTTTTTAAGTTTTCTATAATTTTTGTAATTTAAAACACAGATCTATAGAAATTTCTAGTTTTTTGTAATTTTTATGTGTTTGATTGAAGATTGATATTTTCTATAATTTTTTTTTATTTATCTAATTAGGGTTTAGTGTAAAAAGTAACAATTTTTTTACAATTTCTTTGAAATCTGAGATGTTCGATTCTTTTTTTTTCGGACAAACGATAGTTGTTGGAATTTTTTTTTCCAACATCGTAATTTTGTTACAGAATTTTTTTCGAACAACTCTTTTTTTTTTCGGACAATGTTGATTTGTCCTAAAAAAAATCTCGAACATCTCTTTTTTTCTAATTTTTTTTTTAACATTTTTTTTTTTTTGAAGACTATGGGGATGGTGGGGATGATTTTGACAAAATGAAATGGGTGAATGTACTTATTTTCGTATTTTTTTAAACTTTTTACAGAAAGGGTATAAATGACATTTTACATGTCCTTTAAGATTAAAAATTTGTCTGGTGGTGTACTCAATAGATTGGTGTGTATAACTGCGCCCTTTGTTAAAATATTAGCATTATTGTATCTTATAGAGTAAACAATTTAGGGTTGGGGTATATACCCCTCCAGCTTTGTTTAATGCACTCCCCCTCCATTTTTTTTAATTAAATATTTATAGAGAATATCTATTTTACCCTTCAAATAAAATACAAGATACATACACTTCCCTAAATACTAACCCTAACCCTAATTTTCTTCTTCTTCTCTTCTTCCCCAAACTTCTTCTTCTTCCTCATTCACTTTTTTTTCTTCCCCCAACAATCATGATAGCTGCCGCCCACCGCTCACCACCCCCTGTCCGCCGCTCACCGCCCCCAACTACCTGCTCGCCGCTCGCCTCCAGTTTTTTTTTTCTGCCTCCCCCTCCTCCCCCTGTCGCCACCCCCTCCCTCCCTCTATTGCCCGACTCTCCCCCTCCCTTCGGCGACGTCGCTCCGTCGCCCCCTTTTTTTTTCGTTCTCTGCAACAGGCGGCGCCGCCTCCTATGTCGAGCGCCGCCGCCGGATCTTCCTCCCACTCTCGCCGCTTCCGTCAGGTCAGTCAGTCCAGGTTTTTTTTTTCGATAATATTGAGTCGATCAAAAACAATCTGATCGACTCAATATTATCGAAAATTTTGGTCGATAAACCAGAGTCGACCGAAATATTTTTGATCGACAAACCATTGTCGACGGGAGAATTTTTGGTCGACTCTGGTTTGTCGAGAGTAAGTTTTTGTTTTGGTTGAATTTTTAAGTTTTTGGTTTAGACTACCAGAGGTGATGGTGGTTGCCGGAGGAGCGACGGCTGGGCTGCAAGATTAGGGTTAATGCATTAGGATTAGGATTTTAGAGGGGAGAGTGGATGTATCTTACATGATTTAGTAAAAGGGCAAAATTGGTATTTTGCATGAATATTGAATTAATAAAAATTAGGGGGAGGGTATTAAACAAAGCTGAGGGGTATATACCCCAACCCAACAATTTAATTTGAATCCCAACAGTTGTAATCTAGATCAGTTGTATGCCCAAGCCCAAAATTTAAACGTGCCCAAATAGAAAAGGGTCTGACTATATGCACCTCCATTTCGGAGGGATGCACTCCCCCTTTCAATTTATTAATAAAATAATAGAGTAAAAAGTAAAAAATACCCTTCATTAAAATACTACGTACTAGATGCACCCCTTTACTAAACGCACCCTCTACTATCCTTTCTTTCACCTTATCCCTAACCCAAAATTCCGGCCATCATCACCATTTTTTCCGGTCACAAGAAATAAAAAAAAAAAAAAAAATTCAACAAATCAACCATATTCATCCACAAATTACCATTATCAAACCCATTAACAAACACCATTATCAAAACTTAGAAAACTAACATTTTTTTAAAAAAAATTCGTCAAAATAAACACCATTATCAAAACTTAGAAAACTAACATTTTTTTAAAAAAAAATCTTCAAAACAAACACCATTATCAAAACTTAGAAAACTAACATTTTTTTTAAAAAAAAATCGTCAAACCAGTGCCAAACATATATCTTCTCGTCGACCACATTTCGTCGACCATATATCTTCCTGTCAACCGCATTTTGTCGACTGAAGAATATATGGTCGACCAACAAATGTCGATCGACACTGTAATGTCGACCATATACACTCTCGTCGACATTATTATGTGACGAAAGTGTAGATGGTCGATATTACCGTGTCGACATTACAGTGTTGAAGTAAAAAAAAAACCCTGGTGTTTAATGCGGGCGAATTGGGGTGGGCTAACGCCGTGAACCAACGCCGGTGAAGAGAGGGAGAGAAGAGAGATGTAGGGGCGGCCGCCGCCTGCCGATGGACGGGGGCGGCCCTGAAACTTTTTTTTTTTTTTTTTACAGATCGGGGTGGTGTTTGGAGGGGGGAATGGAGGGGAGAGGGCGGCCGCGCGGCCGCTGTATTTTTATTTTTTTACAGATCAGGGCGATTCTGGCGGCGGGGGAAATGGAGGGGAGAGAAGAGATCGGGGGAGGGGGGGAGGGGGGCAAACCTGGGGGGCGGCCGCGGCGGCCGATGGACGAGGTGGCCGCGCGGCCGCCAATCTGCATTTTTTTTTTAACAGGAGGCGAGGCGGAGGCGGGGTGGCCGGGAGTGGTTGGGGCGGCCGCGGCGAGGCGAGGCGGGGGTGGCCGCGGCAAGGTGAGGCGTGGGTGGCCGGCGACGGGGTGGAGGGAGGGGGGAGGGTGGGGTGGGTTGGGGAAGATGAAGAATGAATTTAGGGTTGGGTGTGGATAGTAATAGGTATATTATGAAGGGAGGGGTATTTATGACATTTGAGGGGGTGTGACCTAAATTTCTGGTTGTGTATAAATCGGGGGAGTGCATCTCTCCGAAATGGAGGTGCATATAGTCAGACCCTAAAAAAAAAAAAGGAATAGCTATAGTAACAAAAAGCCGAAATTGAAACCGCACTTATATATAAAAAAAAAAAAAAAAAAAAATAGTGGCCATAAATATATATCGTTTGCAAGAGAAGAAAATCTGTGATATATTTTCTTCCTTAAAATCGTATTTGATTTAATTGATATTTTTAAACACACAGTAAAGTATGATATTGTTATTATATACAAATACTAGTATTTATTAGAAAAAAGAAATGCAAAATTAAATCAAATATTTTAGGAAATCGAATATGTGGCATGTACTTTTTATTTAAGCAATATAATTAGGTTGTCTGATTGTCTCTACTTTATAATATTTCATAATGTCTTCCTCTGTCGATATAAGTGGATAATTGATGATATTGTTTCCTAGTCCAATGACTTCAAAAGTACAAACAATCTGCAGTTTTTTGGGTAAACGGGTGTGTGTATTTAGCACTACAATATATTATATATTGTATATTAACTTTATATGTATCTTTTAATTTAATTCTTGAATGATAGTTTACATTAATGTTTGCTGGTCTTGTGTGTTGACGTGGGCGACCGAGAATACTCATTTGCACGAAAGATAGTGAGTGTTACTGCAATTTTTTAAGAAATGAGAGCATTTGAAGAACTTGGATTGAATTTTTTGAAGTTTTGAGAATCGAAACTTGACTTTTGCAAGTGAACACGCTTTTTCAGGTGGAAACGTTGCTACAAATAAAACTTATTTTGCCGTGACGTTCGATGTTTTTTTGCCAAATTCCATCGTTTAAGATTAGGGGTCAAAATTGTGTTTTATTGTGTTTTGTGTTATTTTTGCACCTTTTCATTTATTTAGGAGTTTTTGTGTAATTTTAGGTTATTATGACTTTAGGGTCTTGTATTTAAACATTTTCCAAATTTTGTGGAGGCAACTTTGAAGATTTTATATTATTGAAGATGTATTCTTTGTTTTATTGAGATTCAAGTATTCTTTAAAATTAATGAATTTTAATTCTTGTTCAATTTTATCACACACATTGAAAATGCACATTTACTTATATTATATATAGGTTGTATGAAAATGATTTATTATTCTTAAGATAATTAATAAGTATAAAAAATTAATTATTTATTTTTTATAAGTTTAAATTTTTAAATTAGATAAAATTAGTATCACAACCCTAAATACCACACACTTAGGTGAAAAAAAAGTTGTAATTCTGGTCCAAGTTCTGGCAGTGTCACTGCTAATTCACAAGTTCGATGTCATGCTTGTCAAAAACTAAGATTATTTAATTTATTATTATTATTACTATTATTGTGATGGTGACTACTGACACTACTTTATTTTATTTTATAAAAGAAAAATAAATGTTTGTTTGTACAGCCCCACTTCAATCTATCCGTTCCTCACCATATTTTAATACTCTGTTTACACTTGCTTTTAGCAAATAATTTTAAAAAATATAATATTCAATATGTGATAAATAGTTAAAATAGACAAATGTAGAAAAAGGAAAATATAAATAGAAGTGAAAAAAAACAAAATTTAGAAAGAGACGGAACTAATATTTTCAATCAAATTTAATTGATTTTTTTAGTCAAAATTAGATTAAAATTACACCAATAAACCGTGAAGCAGACAGACCAAAGTGTTACAGTTACTGATTTAGTAATGAATTCTTATATTACCTCAATTTAAAAAAATAAAACGCATTGTTGGCAAAATTATTATTTTGTAGTTTAACATTCTTTCTCCAAGTACATTCGTCACTACATTTGATTACAAATTTCAGGGAACAACTAATTAGTTGCACCAACTGCAGGGCCCTATTAGGTAAATATTCATAAATAGTGGAGTAGTACTGAAAATATCCACATTAAATAAATAAATGTGCTCCCCTCCATTCAATTTTTATTTTATTTTAATAATATTATTCACATTATTTTATTTTCATATTTTCAATCATTATTTATGTATTTAAATTATCATTTAATTCATTTATAAATAATATTTTATTTATAAGTGACCTTCATAATATATATCTCATCAATATCTTCAACAATTTTACTTTATATATAAATTAATAAATATTCAGTATAAAAAAATAAGTATAATGAGTAAGAAATTTGCATAAAGAATTAAAGATCCAGCCAACAAAAAGGCAACTAAACGGTTTAACCCGGGTCCACTTACAATATTTTAGAATGTGCTTTTAATTTGGGGCCTACCATGTGCCATGTTTAATCTAATCCAATGACATATACAAATCAAGAATGACTAAGCCTACCTAGCAGACTATCCTACTCAACAAAATTTAAAAAATAGCCTAGCCAATATATATTCCTTGGTTGGTCACAAAATTAAGAAATATGATAGATAAATATATTAGAGGTGGTGTGATCAGGATAAAAAATCAAATGTGAGATATTATAGTTTATTAGAAAATGAATTGATAGCTTTTGTTAGAACGGACAAAAAAAAAAAAGTGAAGTTTTCATTGAGACAGAGGAACTAGGAAATATATCATAAGTCTAGAATGATAAAGCTTAGGTGTCCGATGATATGTTAAAAATACTGGAAAAAAAAAATCACTTAAAATTCACATGTTATATTGTGGTGAGTATGGTTGAATTTGAATTAAAAAGACTGAAATTGGATAGATTGAACTGAAATTAGATTTAAAGGACTGAAATTAAAATAAAAAGGATCGAAATTAAAAATAAAAAACTTTTACAAATTCGAATAAAATTACATTATTATTGATAAATTTATTAAAAAATGTCTATTCATTCATGTGATTGGTAGTTAAGTATCTTAGTCACCGTACGTTTTTTGTGAGAGAAAAGAACATATATAAATAGGAGTACTATTAAATCAATGTCTACAATAGTTTGGCGTAATGCTACCTAGCTAGCTAATTAGATCAAGATAAGAATATGAACTATTGGACTTAATTAGTATTTATGAATTTAATTGGAAAGGAATTAATCCTAAACTTGACTTTATGTTTATGACATTTTCCTCTCATTCAACTTGACAGGTAGTCTTCTATATATGTTTATAAAAATAAGTGTTTTATTCTATTTACCAATTTACAGAGATAGTCGAATAGTAGCTCACTCAATAATACGCAACGTGATATTTATTTTTCGATTAAAAAAAAAAGTGGCATATCAAATGAAAGAAATATTTTATTCATACCTCAATTTTTTTAACTCATTGAAATTTATTTTACGGAACAAATAACCAAATTGTAATTGCAAAACACACCTACTAATTACAACAAATCATTAAAGGCATTAAAATTTGCAATCAAGTGCTCCCCACATTTTGTGTAAAAAAAGTAACAATTTTTAGGTAAGCGTTGTCATTAATTAGGCCAATTTATCTATCAAAGCCATAATTAGAACAACGCACATTCCCCCACCACCCCTTCTAATTATATAATTAATCCTATAAGATAATACACTTGATAATATTAAAAATATGTATTTATAGATATTAACACACACACACACACACTTAGATCCCAATTATTCACGGAAAAAATCATCAAAAACTATTCTTTTGGCCTTCGATTTCTCTTTAAGTGAACAAATATACATCCTTAAAGTTTATACAATTGTCAATAGCGCATCAATTAAAAAAAGGGAATATTCAACTTAATTTCTTTTTTGTTAAGATTAATGATTAGGAAGATAGAACCCAAAGTCACAAAAGGTGGTTATCTCCAACTAATGTTCATCATTATAAGTCTTCCTGCCTTGAAAAAAATATATCAACTTTAAGAAGACAATTATGGCAATTAATTGTGCTTTTATGAGTATCTAATGGAAACGTTGACATTGTAGTTTCTTGTTTATTTTTTTTAAGTGTCGATATCCGATTCAAGAACAGACTAATTCGAGAAATATAGCAAACCTCGTTAAACTGACTCACATGAAATTTAATTTAAAGAGGTGTACACTATTAAATTTTCATGTACTACACTACCGACTAATTGTTTCTTCTTCTTTTTTTTTTTTTTTTTCTTGTGAGGAGTTTGGTATTGATGACAACATGTGAAGGATGGAGACTTTGAGTAATATAGTCTCAACTGCTTCTTGGACAGATTACCTAAGTTTGAGAGTGCTAAGTAGCCAATTTCTTGTTTTGATGCCTGCAGTCTCAATTTTGGTGTGGAAATTTACTTTCTTTTTTAAAACAACCACATAAAAGGAAAGAAAATTTACATAAAGGAAAGACATGATGATTTGTCATCATTAACTAAATTTTAATATAGAAAGGAATCGTGTACAACGAGTTTAAATAAATTATTTAGACAATACATTAATTTCGTATGCATACTCATTAGTCATTACACTTTGTATGTACAATAGTGACACTAAAAAAAAATAGATTTCACCTGAATTCAAATTCACTTGAGGCCTACCCATGAGTTAATTTTCCATATTAGTTTCTTGTGAGTTTTCACCAATTAATAATTGAAGTTGTCTCCATGAAAGTTTTTAACACTTAGAATCAATTAAATGTCAAATGTGAGAAAAGTAAGAATGAAAATGAGAATGCAATATTTTTCTTCTATATCTCCGAACATGTTGGAGGAATCGTTACGCAGATATGATCATATTAATCTTCTATGTATCTTTCTAATTTTATTGAATGTTTCAGAAGGAACATAAAAAAATGAGACGTATCAATATAATACTTCATCCTTTGTTCCAATAAAAATTTCTAATTTCACGTGCTCCGAATTACTTAAAATTTTAATTCCAAAAAAAAAATTACTTAAAATTTCGAATAAGATTTTCTAATTTCGTTATTTTTTAATTCAATAAAATTGAAACAATTCAAAGAATATTAGCATGACTGTGCAAGAAATAATATACTATATACATAATTCGAGAAATGTCCTCAGAATGCATATCTGCATGATCATTGATATTTTTGCTAGTACAGTATTTTAATACTTTTAATTTTATATATTTACGTACATTTTATTATAAATAAAACTAAATTTTGTCATTCAGATTCACGTGTCAACTCACGTGACACAGTAGGTTTCCGTTTCTCAGTCATTGGCATCGAAGACTGTCGTTAGGTTACCCCAAGGACAAAACGGCGCATCTTAGTCTTTGACGTGATGTCTGAAAATGGCAATCTCGCAAATAACCTTAACATTGTGGTGGAATCAGACGACGACCTTAACCGTAAAATGCACTCCCACGCGCTCAAACTCACGCGCCAATGTACACTTCGATTATTGCGCTGTTGCACGCTGTAAAGTGGGGGGAACATCTCTTCCCTTAAAAAAAAAAAAAAAAAAGCGAGTGGGGTCAGCGCGTGGGGATAAATATTTGGTCTTTTACTACTCCCTCCGTCCCACAACTGTTTGCACACTTTCCTTATTCGTCCGTCCCACAATTGTTTGCACACCCTAAAAAGGAAACTCCTTAATAAACTCCACCCTCACAATATTCACATATTTACACAAATTGCCATTACTTTTATTCTCTTTCCAATCACCTTTTTACTTTATTCATTTAACTTTACAAAATTACCCCTCAACACTCCACTCATTACACTTTTTTCTTAATAAGTGTGCCCACTTTGTGGTGCAAACACTTCCGGGACGGAGGGAGTATTTATTAACTGACTGAAATTACATCATGATTTTCGGACAGAAAATTCCTCTTGCAGCAGACTGACCAACATGTGAGTCATTTTTGTTAGAGCCACTCACCATAAATTTTTGCCACTCTCCAATTTGACAATTTTATCCTTTCTTTTGATTTTTTTTTTAAGTCTTTCATATTGGTTCTAAAGATCGATTAATTTGAGGAATCAGTTACACCGTTTATTAACGAGCCTTCAATTAAAGACAGAGTAAAATTTGATACGAACTAGTTTCACATAAATTATTTGCACTTTTAGAATTTTAAAACTGGAACTTAAAGAAAAGCATACTTTCAAATCTCAAACCTACACACACAAGTACCCCACCAACTCTTTTGAGTGGTTTGTTTTGCAGTTTAAATGTATTTAAAATTTTATCTTATAAATTCTACAAAATCAATTTTATAAATACATATAAATTATATAACAGTAACATAAAATTATATTATAAACTACTAAGTAGTTAACTACTATACTTTAATTTCACATATAATTCGATTCCTACTTTTTGATGGATGTTATTTAGTTCAATTTTTCAATATTTAAGCTTAACTCCATTCTTTTAGAATGTGAGGGCCTCTTCATGCCGCTATCTTTACCCATTCCATTCTACGTGAAATCAAATTATTTTTATTTTCTAAAAAAAAATCATTAAAAAAATATTTTTACAAAATTATCCTTATCAACAATTAAAAAGATTTTCATTAACCCTCTTATCCAACCTTAATCCACGATTAAATACGATATTCATTAACCTTCTTTAACCTAATTCATCCGAGAGGGAAGGATGCTGAGAAAGAACGCATAAGAGAAGAACGTTGAGAGAAAAAAGCAGAAGAGGCTGAGAAAAAAACGCAGAAGAGAAAGAACCTGAGAAAAAAACGCAGAAGAGAAGAACGCTGAGAAAAAAACGCAGAAGAGAAGAACGTTGAACGCTGAGAAAAAAAATGCAGAAGAGAAGAACGCTGAGAAAAAACGCAAAGAAGAACTAGTCAAGTGTATTGTTTCATTTTTTGTGTATTGTTGTAATATATATATATATATTTTATGATTGCATCTTATAATAATGGGTAAAAATGTATATCATTTTTTTTAAATGAACGATTATTTATATTTAATTTTATTATTAAAAAATAGCATATTAACCAATTTAATATGTTTCTATAAAATATGTATAAGGGTATTTTAGTCATTTAAGATAAACTTTTTACATTATTTTGCCTTCAAGGAATGATTTTTCCATTTCTTGTCAATACCATTTCTTGTCAATACCAATCATGAGAATGACCATTCTGACTTTCATTCCATTCAGACTTTCATTCAATTCATGAGTTCATTCCATTCAGTCATACCAATCATGCCCTGAGTATATATAATCGTGCACTACAGTTCTAATAAATTAGGCAAGGTATCAAGGTATCAAATTTTCTAATTAATAATAGGTGATGACTCAACTTATTCTTTTGTGTTTTTATGAAAATATGACAAGGTATCAAATTTATCCCTCCAGCAGTTCTATAATAAATGTTTTTTTTTTTTTTTTTAATTTAGTTTATCTTAAAAGTAAGTTAAAAATTAAAACAATTTTATAAAGTTAAAAGAAGAATAAAATTAAGAGAATTCGTGCAAAATAGATTAAAACATAATTTAATTGTGTAAAAAATAAAATACTAAAACATCCTAGAAATATGGATTAATAATTTATGACTCTACTTAGTGGTTTTATGGAAATATGTTAAATTACTAAGAGTAGCTTAACATAAATTTAAATATATTTGGGCAGCATTTCAAAAGCTTCCATTTTTACACTAAAAAAAATCATTTTTAAGAAGTGCTATTTTATTCTTGAAATTTCAAGTTGATATTTAGGATCTTAACACAATCAATTTTCCCTTAAAATTTTCAGGAAATAGGTAATAATTATAAGTGTGTTTGATTTGGTATGAACACAATCACATGAGGATGATTTTTTTTTCCAATTTCACTCAATTTATTAATTTTGCAAATCTCATACAACATCCTATACACCTCCACCCAACACAAACCATATGCTCATAACTTCACAATTTTTTTTTTAATTATTTTTTTTTCTTTCTTCCCCGCCCCTCCCCCCCCCCCCCCCAAAAAAAAAAAAAAAAAAAAACTTCTTTTTTTTCTTTACAATTTATTCTATTTTACACCTAAATCTATTCCTATATACTTTTCTTTTTCACTCTTCCGGGATAGGAATCAAGTTTTTAAGAGAAGTTTATGAAATATTTCTTCTATTTTCATCTTGATGAAAGGAAAAGTATGTCCAAAATTAATGTTCCATAATTTTGTTCCAAAAACTTTAAAACCACAAATATTATGAAACCAAAGAGTAAAACTTTACTATTCTATCGATTATTGCTTTCATACTTGACTTATTGAAATGAATCAAATTACTTTCACATCAAAAAAAAAAAAAAAAAAAGGAAATTATTCATAAATTTCACATTTTTACAATTAAAAAAAAAAGGGGGGCAAGGGCATTTGCGTCATTTCGCGAGGGTGGACCTGGGTGACACTTGTAGTGTAAAATGGTAAATAATGGAGAGAGAGAAAGACAGGGAGCGTGGAGACAGAATAAGAGGAGAGTGGCGTTAGTGGAAATGGTGTGGCAGGAAGTTTGAAGCCTTTTCCTTTTCAGTTTGCTTTAGAAAAAGGAGACACACACTTCTCCCTGATTCTTCTTCTACTCACTTGTTAACATCATAATTCACACCCCCCCTCCATTTTTCTCCATTTCTTCAAAACTCTCTTCTTCAGGAACCAAACATTATACAAATATGTGCAATCTCCCTTTCTTGTAATACTTGTCTGAATTGTCCTGTAATAATCTCCTGTAAGTATCACTTTCTTCTACTTCAATGCTTGATTATGATTCTTGCACAATGTTCATCTCCCTTTTCTAGATTCTTTCCTTCTCAAGTTTGTTGTCTTTTTGCTGTGAATTGGTGAAATGCTGTGTTTTTACTTTAGTTTGTTTTCTTGTGCCAGTTTTAATGTTGATTGCAATGTTTCTCTTTAGCTAATTTCTTCAATTAATTTAATTGTATGGTGATGTTTTGCTCTAAAAATTGGATCTTTGGTGTTAAAACTCACTAATCCTTCATAAATGAAATTAGCATGCTTTTAGCTCGAGGATGACACATGTAAATAAGAAATAATTCTTTTTTGGAAGAAGGGAACTTTCCTTTTAATTTTAATTTTCCTATTTTTAATTTTCCATTAATCATGAGATCATGCTTTTCCTATTAGAAGAGCATATATCATCCTTATTTTTGCACTTTAAGGCCTTTTTGTATTTTAATTTCTCATTTTGGAAGCTTTAGATTGATCCCTCTTCCCAGTTTGGCCTAAATCCTAATTTGTAATTTATACCATTTTAAAAAAATGAGACTTTTTGTGTGTTGTTGATGGAAAACAGAAATATACAAGTTTTGGGATCTTGTTTATTTAGTGCTTAATTAACATTTGGATTTGATGTTGTTTGGGTGATAAAATCTGTGTCCTATGCATCTTCAGAGATAATATTGGGGCAATGACGAGGGTTAGTCCTGAATTTGGAGACGAGGTGCAGGCAGTTTGGACCGTATCAGCAGACGTGAGCTTTCAGACTAATCAGTTTCCGAAATACAAGTTGGGGCCTAATAATGAAATTTTAGACGAGATCAAAGAAGACAGCAGGGGGCCTCCCCTGAAGGAGGTCGTTGTTGAGGAAATAAACCAGCTAACCGAACAGCATAAGCGTCTATCTGTTCGGGACCTGGCCAGCAAATTCGACAAGAGTTTGGCTGCTGCAGCAAAGTTGTCTGAGGAGGTCTTTTTTAAAATGCTACTGTTTTTACTAAATATCATGCAAAATATTAGTACTGAGTTTGAAATTTAAGGGATGAAAATCATGAAGTACTACTTTACGTTGGATCACAGGCCAAACTTAAGGAGGTGGCGTCTTTAGATGGACACGTGCTTCTGAAGAAGCTTAGGGACGCGTTGGAATATTTGAAAGGACGATTGGCTGGTCGAAATAGGGAAGATGTTGAGAAAGCTATTTCATTGGTCAGTTTTTGGTGTTAATTAGTTCTTCGATTTTCTTGCCTTCAAAATCTTATGCTACTTGGTTGTATGTTGGCTGCTTCGTTCTTTAGGTGGAGGCTTTGGCTGTAAAATTGACTCAAAAAGAAGGAGAGCTAATTCAAGAGAAGTTTGAAGTGAAAAAGCTAGTGAACTTTCTTAAGCAGGTTTCGTAACTTAATTTCACATACGAAAAACTTTTATCCTTGCAACATTTGAGCCCAACAAATTTGCCTTGTTTTTTCAGGCTTCTGAAGATGCTAAAAAGTTGGTAAATCAAGAAAAGTCTTTTGCTTGTGCTGAAATAGAGAGTGCAAGAGCAGTTGTGAAAAGGATCGGAGATGCCCTCGATGAACAAGAAAGAAACCAAAGTTCAGGGAAGCAGCAGGTAACTTTAGTCGGTTGTCTATTCAATTACATATACAACTAAGATATAAAACGAAGTGTGCATCTTTCGTTTTCTAAATGAAAGGATTTTGACGGACCAGAGATACTGTATTTTGGTGATAGGAATTGGAGGAACTAATTGAAGAGGTTCAAGAGGCCAGAAGAATAAAGCTAATGCATCAGCCAAGGAAGGTGGGTCGAGGCTGTTTTATTGTCTTTGTACATTGGCATAATGGCTGTTTCGAATTGCAACATTTTGCATTCTCATATTCATTTGAAACATGTTTTAAACCGCAACTAATTTGTTTATGCTTCACTTGTGTTTGCAACTTTATAACACTACTTTATTTCCATCATTGCATTTATTTGTAGGTCGCGGACATGGAACATGAACTTCGAGATCTGAGGCTTCAAATTAGAGAGAAGTGTACAATTTCAGTAAAGCTTCAAAACGAGGTCTACTACTTACTTCATATTTCTTCTTTATTGTTCTCTTCTTGCTGCAGACTTTATCGTCACAAGTTTCGTGATGTATTCTTATGACATTTTACATTGCAATTTGCAAAACCTCCTGAGTTATTTCCTCACTATTTTACAGCTGGAAATGAGCATGAAGTCTGAAGATAACTCATCTCGACTTTATGAGATAAATGGTCCTGAGAAGTTAGGTTCTATTTTACGGATTCAGACATGTTCAGACGAAGCAATAGAGCTTGCAAAATGTTCAATCCAATGGTATCGATTGTCATCCCAATGCAGCCGCAGGGAACCTATTATAGGTATCAATCCTCTTTTTCTTCATACCGTTAGCTTATACTTTCGTACTCATCTATACATTAAGATTGTCTACAGTGATTCATAAGCTTTTTGCTGCAGTTTCTTCTACATTTATTTATCTTATTCGATCCACTTTTGATGGCAGGTGCCAACAAGTGTGTTTATGCTCCTGAGCCAATTGATGTAGGGCGAGTTCTGCAAGCCGATATAGCTTCAAACGGCCTAAAGGTTACACTAACAACTGATGGTCCAATTGAGCAAGGTAAGCGAATAATTGGGTGCAAGTTTTATAAGATAAAAATCTTCTGAATAATTCATATATAATTTTCATTTTCTCCTTTATAGCTTCGGACTTGGGAAGTTATGTGGAGACACTTCTGCGGAAACCAAACTACGACTTCAGCGTATGTCACCTTATTTCTCTACGGCTTGCAATTGCGATTTGTTTATTTATGCGCGATTCTAGAAGCTTTAAATCATTGTCCATTCAATGTTACAGGTAGTTATCTCCCAAATGAATGGAAGGAATTATTCATCACATTCGTCACACGTGTTTCATATCGGGAAAACAAGGATAAAGCTCAGCCGAGGATGGATCACGAAGGGCAGAGAGTCTTACTCTAAGTCCATGCAGGTATTATTATTAGAGAATATAATAGAATAATATATGAATAGTATAATGTATTATAGGGATAGTATAATATATTATAGGTAGCAATCTTTTATTAACGGTGATTGAATATAATTCTCACAATTATTACAAATTTTCATCCTTAATTAGAGTTATACATTCTATATAAAAAAGAAATTCTAAAGATATGATATTTGTTTCTAGCTATATGGATTCAGAGGAGGCGGCAACTCCGCTGCAAAGTCATTGTTTTGGCAGGCTCGAAAAGGTCAATCTTTCGTGCTTCTTTTTGATTCAGAGAGGGAACGAAACGGGGCCCTCATTCTTGCACGAAAATACGCCTTCGACTGCAACGTAAGTACCTAAAACCTACAATCTTTGGTCATGTATCATTGTATTGTTCTTGTTGCTTGTAAGGTTTGGTCTAACAACGAATGTCGGAAAATGGCAGGTGTTTCTTGCGGGTCCAGACGACGATGCTTTGATGTAAAGACTGACATGTTAGGTTTCGACTTTCGACTAATGGTAGCAGTTGTTCCAAGTTTGTTCAAGTGTGAGCCATTTTGATTATGTGTTTGTGTGGGGAGATGAAGATGATTTGTTGTGCCTTTGTGATTCTTACATTTGTTTTGGGCATGGTTTTTTGGTTTGCCTAACTCATTGGTTGTAATAGCTTCTTTTTTTTGCTAATCATTCAATGGTTTTTTTCTAAATGATTTTAGTAGGATAATTGAACCTCTCATCAAATGAAATGTGAAATATTTTCTCCTTATGCGATTTAGGTTTTATCAAGAAATCAAATTTTGGCTCTATATTTTATTTTATCAATATAAACAAAATAATTTCATGTAGTACTAAGATGAGCAACACTTGTATGAAATATATGTCTAATTACGACATTTTAAAGAAATGCGGGCAAAAAGTCTGGATTCGGGTAGCTCAAAAAATTCTCGGGCTATATTTTGGTCATTTAGATTTAGTAATATAGTTTTAGTCATGTAGTAAAACATTAGAAAAAATGTATTTTAATTAAGTTTGACCCTAACTGACTCGCGTTGACCTACAAATTTTTGTCCAAATTTTACATTAATTATGTTCCCATATTTCATGTATAAATTATTTCATATAAATTTTTGTATACTAAGATAACCATGTTTGACGATATGAATAGTGAATAATAATATATGTAGAATTAAATTAGAAATAACGTTCTATTAAACAGAAGAAGAATAGAGCAAAAATATTATGGAGAGATTTAATGAATTGGGCCCTATTTTTTTTTTTTTTTTTTTTTTTTAGAGGAATACAACTATACAAGCTCACGATATTACACCGTAAAAACTTGAGCGAATTATGAAACTCATATAGGAGTAAGGTTGTGCGCCGCATACTAGTCCCTGCTGTGATAATAAGCTGCACAACATATTGATAATTTAATAAAAAATTGTTTTTCTAGGTAAAAAATCTTTAATAATAAATCTTTTTAAAATTTTTTTTTGTATATTCAGAATATGGTAATAGGAAAAATACCTCTAACTAAATATTATAACTTTTTTTTTAATGAAAGTATTATCATAAAATCACATTTTAATGTTTTTTTTAATCAATTTTGACTATTCAAAATCTTCTTCATAAGAATTAATCATTATGCCTACATTTTTTCTTATTGTGTTACGCGGTAAAGTAACATTCATTTAACTTCCTCATCTTTTCACCTCATCTCTTTGATTTCAACTTTCTTCATTCAAATAAGCTCATAGTTAATTTTTTATTTTAGTCACGTATCAAAACAACTTATCCCACGTCGATTTATAATATCAGTTAATTTTATCATAAAAATGTATTTGACATTGAGTGTAATTGTATCAATTGAATTCTCTATCATTTTTACTATAGTTGACTGCTTTTTTTATTATTATTATTCTAACTATACGTATATTGAATAATTTCAGTTTGTTCTGTTAATGAATTTATTAATTATATTAAGAAAATTTTAATAAAAAACTCTAATTTTTTTACATTCATAATTTAAAAATAAATGTTATCAATAATTTTAGTAAAGAATGTGAATTGCTGAAAAATAAATTAAATAATCATATAAACGAAATATAATATTTAATTTTTTTTGTATCATTACTATTAATTTTATAACAATTTATCCCAGGTATTTTATATTATTACTCTGTACAATTTTATAATTTTCATTTTTTTTCTTATCAATCTTATAATTCCTCTCTTAAAAAAGAAACGGTACCTCTACTCACTACTTTATTTCTACTTTATCTCTATTTTCAAATATTTACTTTTTATATAAATAATCAATATTCATTAAATCCATGTCCCAACCCAAATAAACATTATAAAAAGGGACCGAAGGAGTGTTATTTGTTAATTTTATTATATAAAAATGAATTTGACATTGAGTTGTAATGGGATGAATTTATCTTCCATGTCATTGTAGTTGACAAATATATATATATATATTTTTTTATTTTTTTTTTGTAATTCCAACAAATGAATTTTATAATAAAAGTTGAGGTCATTTGATGTTGACAATAGAATAGAGTAAATCGGTACTAGAAATATTTGGGCTTGAATTGAACTTTAAAATAAGATTTTATTCTTTCATATTTTTTATTCTATACGAACTCATGAAATATAACATAAAACAATTTTTAAAAGAGTAACAATATATAATTTTGCTCAATACTTAAAATAATACGACAATGGTGTTTCAAATAACTACATAAATATGACTCTTTTATCAGTTTTAATAGCAAAGATATTAATCAAGTTACTCAGTAATTCCTTATGGTAAGTAAAGAGCACTTAAAAAATTATAACTAAAAAAACAATGCACTGCCTTCGATGTTGAAAACAACATTATGTGTCATAGAATTTTAAAGATTCTTACGAGACCTTAACAATCTTTCATCATCACTTCTACAAATTGAAAAAAGAAAAAAAAAAACTCTTCATATTTTTTTAAACGGTGTAAATCAATTTTCTATAGAACCACATACTAGATCAATTATTACTAGATCAATTATAAAGAAAAAATAATTAACTCATTCAAATCACGTCTTTCCACTTTTGAAACTTTAGTTATGCGTCTTATACTCTTATATAGAGAGAATTGATATGAAGCCCATAATGAACTCCTTATAGAGTCAAAAAAATAATTTGACATAAACACCTCATCATATTTTCTTAATCATTTAATATTAATTTAAAGTAATAACAATAAAAGGAATAAAAATATATATAGTAACTATTCCCATAATACATTAATTATCATAAATTGTCATGTCACAATTAATTATGTAACTATTCCCACAATTTTCATAATGCTTGCCACAATTCCCATAAAATATTGCAATAAATTTTCCAAAAAATAAATAAACAGAATATGGTGATGGGCTTAACCCAATTGTGTTAACATTCATAGTGAAAAGGGGAGTATGAATTTTAAGGAATTCTATAAATAAATTTAGAGAAAAGAGTAGTTTTTTTTTTTGTTTTTTTTTTTATGTGAAGCTAACTTTGTCATATTTTGGTTTTGATCATGTTAGACTTTAAAAATATGAAAATAGTCTTGTAATTGTAACTTACACAATTTTAAGTTCAGATCTTTTAATTTAACGACATGCCTACTATATCAGGTAAGCTAATAGATAATAATAACGTGTCATCTTTAGATTTATTCACGTGATAAAGTTTGATTGATCAAATCAGACACGTGAACTTCTATCCATCGAAAATCAGATACCAATCCATATGATCTTATATAAATTTAAAAAACAACAAGACTAAAATATAAAAGGTATATCCATTGAAAATCACATACCAAATCATATGATCTTATTTAAATCTAATTTTTTACTATTTTTAATTTAACCTTAAAATTGCCTATAGTTAATACTTTATTTTTTCTAAATTCTTCTTATATTTTTCTCTATGGTTATATTGAAGATATGATCCAATCAACAATAAAATATAAAAACATAAATGAACAATTTTGAAGAATTCTATTAAAACTTAATATAAAAATAAATATTGGTTTATATACAAATTCAATGTATGTAAGAAATAATTAATGAGTCAATGAACAAACATTTAGGGTATGTTTGCAAACTATAGTGATTGATTTAAAGTGATTAAAATTGATTTTTGCAATAAAATTGAAGGTTGATAGTGTTTTAAAATTAAGCACTTTAAATTAATTGTGTATATGTTGTGGTGTTTACAAAACAAACCACTTTTTTTTTTATAAATTTACAAAAAACACCCTTATTACATTTAGATAGTTAATGTGTAAAGATGAAATATTATTTAAATTGTGAGGGCAAAATTGTAAAATTGATTATTGTAATGATGAAAAGCACATAGAAGCTATTAGAAGTAGGTGGAGAGGTGCTTCACCAAAATCACTTTTAACAAATTAATTTAATCACTTGGTTGTGTTTGCAAACACTCCAAAAGTGATTCTATTTGAAAAAAAAGTGATTTTAAGCATTTTCTAGTGTTTCCAAACACCCACTTAAATGACTTAATATGTACTTTGAAGTTAATATTGCATAAAGAAATATCTTCATTTAAACATTATTTTTCGAAAAGGTAACCTAATTAATCAATTAATTAATTAACAAATTAGTTTTTTATTTTTTTCTTTCGTACCACAACGGTAACTTTTTCATCGCCCCAACGGCAGCCAGGACAGCGCACTTGGCTAATTAAGCATTATCTCAATACCGTTGGATCACTTTCATCGAACGGCTGTAAGTTTCAAAAAAATTAGACCGTTGGGTTGAAGAGGTGTCTTCTACAGTTTAAAATAAGGCGTCCTTTTCCCTCATTCCAAATCACTTGTGTGTTCTTCATAGCGAGAGAGAGATAGAGAGAGAGAGAGGAAGGAGGGAGAGAATAGTAAAAAGGGTTTCCCATTCTTCAAACAATTTCAACAATGGCCTCAAGACCTGTTGCTCAACAGCAGAACAGAGGTATTAGAAAGACTCTGTTTTTATCCGTTGATTTGACTTTTAGGGTCTGAATTGGAGAGACTAATTGTTTCAAGATTTCGTTATAATCAGATTGGGCTACTGGGTCGGATTAATTTTTTATTTTTTTTGGGTTTATGTATAATCTGTTAATTTTCTTGATTTCGTCGAAATCTGATAATGGGTTTTGGGGGTTTAGTTGTTTTTTGATGTTTTCGGGTGTTAGCATTCATAATCTTTAATTTACTGGATTCTTGATATGATTCTTTCATAATTCTTTGATTCTTTCGATTTTTTTTCTTGTAGCATGTGAAATTCTTTGAATTGTGTGTTGCCCCTTTTTGCAATTCTATGTAATTTGTTAAGATTCCACCATCTGATTCGTATGATTGATCGAATTAATAGGTGAAGCAGCAGTTCCTGCGGCTAATAAGCAGAAGATAATGGGAGCCGAAAGAAAGCTTCGCCGTGCACTTGGTGACATAGGGAATATGGTCACGATTCGTGGCGTCGACGGCAAACCCCTTCCTCAGGTTTCTCGACCTGTTACTAGGAGTTTTTGTGCTAAGCTACTGGCCAATGCAGAGGCTGAGAAAAACAAGGTCTGTTAACATACTTTTGGCTTCTCCTGCTGTGCTTCCATGGCCTATTTGTTGATTAAGTTGTAATATTTGAGTTGCAGAATTTGTTGGGTGCTGCAAATGCCAATGGCCCCATTGTAGTCGACGGAGCAGCTCGACTGGAGAAGAAACCTGTGGCCCGAAAACCGGTCCAGAAGAATGCTGTGGTTAAACCAAAACCTAAGCAGGAGGAGGTTATTGAAATCAGTCCTGATGTTGAAGAAGTTGCGGAGAAGTTGAAGGAAAACGTTGGAGAAAAGTCGAGAAAGAAAGCCCCAACTCTTACATCAACCCTAACTGCAAGAAGCAAGGCTGCTTGTGGGCTTAGTAACAAGCCAAAGTTGCAGATAGTGGACATTGATGCTGAGGATGCTAATAATGACTTGGCTGTTGTTGAATATGTGGAAGAAATTTACAAGTATTACAAATCAGCTGAGGTACAAGAATTTTGAAGTTTTGTGTAATCTTATCTCTTATCTCTTATCTCAGTGTGTTAATTCACAAGATTTGTGTTGATGATGCAGGACGAGGGACGAACGCACGATTATATCGACTCACAGCCCGACCTCAACGTGAAAATGAGGGCGATTTTGATCGATTGGTTGGTTCAAGTTCATTACAAATTCGAGCTTTCCCCGGAGACCCTTTACCTAACTGTCAATGTCATTGATCGATACCTTGCATTGAAGACTACATCAAGAAGGGAGCTTCAATTAGTCGGATTAAGCTCGATGCTAATCGCTTCCAAATACGAAGAGATTTGGGCCCCGGAGGTTAATGACTTGGTGTGCATTTCAGACAGGACTTACTCCAATAGGCAGGTTTTGGTTATGGAGAAACAGATTCTTGGTGCATTGGAATGGAACTTGACAGTTCCGACTTTGTACGTTTTCCTCGTTCGTTTCATCAAGGCGTCCATGACCGCCTCAACGAATGTGAGTATTGTTTTATTCAAAGATTATATATATAGATCAATTGGTAACAAAGACTAATTCTTGGATGGATATAATTGATTGTAGGTTGAGCATATGGTCTACTTTTTGGCTGAGCTTGGAATGATGAACTACTCATCATCAATTATGTTTAGTCCATCTATGATTGCTGCCTCGGCGGTCTATGCGGCTAGGTGCACCCTGAACCAGGCGCCTTTTTGGAACGAGACGCTTAAGGTGCACACGGGGTTCTCCGAGGCACAGCTTATGTAAGTGTAGCTTATTTGAATTTTGGTTATTGAATAGATGATGTGGTCTAATTGCTTGTGTTTTTTTGGAATCAGGGATTGTGCTAAGCTGCTGGTGAGCTTCCATTCGACGGCGGGGGAAAATCTTCGTGGGATATACAGAAAGTACTCGAGTTCTGAGCGAGGCGGGGTGGCGCTCCTACAACCGGCAACATCTCTATAATGGCGCCTAATGTGGCTTAGGCCAATATACTGTGTTTTGTTTGAGAATGATATACTGTGTTGTTGCATTTATTCTTTATTAATCTCTTTGAAGTTCCTCTGTTCAAAGAGTAGAATGTTTCGATTGTTGTTCTTCTTCATTCTTTGTAGAATGAAATGAAATATTACTTTCTTGTTATACTTTCAAGCAAGATATATAATACATATGGTCTCAGTATATCTCTGTATTGCAATTTAACCCTTTTATCATATGTTATTCTTTGTATTGCAATTTAAGTGTTAGGGCTATGAGTTTTTGCAAGTAAAAATTTAAATAAAAGGGAAGTAACAGTTGTTCAGACTGGATAAAATATGTTTCAAGTTTCAACCAGCTTTAGCAGCTGTTTTATGGCATTTTTAGGCTTACTTGTAGATAAAATAACAACCTTTTTCTACCTTTTATTTTTACTAGCTCGATATCATGTTACTAATCGGTAAATATTGGGGATAGATTGATTACAAACTCAAAATTTCTTCATTTTTAAAACGATCAATTAAAAAATACACTCTGATTTTCATTTCATAGAACTTACTCCAAATTGATATAAGGACAAGAAATGTGTTCCCTCCATCTCGGAATACATTTCACAGGTAAGTGAACGTTGTATTACCTATATGCTAATCGATAAAGGGACAAAAACATCGAATTTCGTAAATATAGATAACTATTTCTAAAGTCGAAAATTTTAGAAAAAAAAAATCAAAATTGTACAACTCTAAGGGACAAGAAATGTGCTCCCTCCATCTCGGAATATCTGAACGGCTGAACGCACTTTTTAAGAAAGTGTAATAATGAGTAAAATTTTGAAATATATTTTATAAATCTTTGTGTTTGTGTATAAAGTAAAAGAGTTGACATTTTATGTAAAATTGTGAATATATTGTAAAAGTGTTTATAATTTATTTATTTATTTTAAGGATGTAAAAAATAATTAAAAAAAAGAAGTGTGAAATAATAATAATAAAACCCGAATAAACGACCGAAATACCCAATTATCTCAAAAACCTCAGTTTAGGGTTTAAAGTGTAAAACCCAGTAACCCCAACTTCATCATCACTGCAGAAATGCCTTCCAAGAAAAAGAACTCAAAGACACCTTCTAAACCCTCAAATTCCGATCAAACCACCGATTATTCTTCACCTTCCGCCGTTACTTCTTCGCTATCGTCGCCTTTCGAACCGTCCTCCGAGCAACTGCTTTCCTCCCTCTATGAAGCTTCAACGCAATTCCCATCTCTTATCTCCAGAGCAGCATTCATCGGCAAAGTTGCCGACGACGCCGTTTCCGACTCCAGAGGCTGCAAAATTTGGCTCTCCGAATCAGCCATGGTTTCTTCCTCCATTTCCCCCGGCTCACTTGTATCGGTACTAATTTTTTTCACACTGCAATTACGCTACTTTCTTGTTTATTTCCCTTTTATTGGTTTTAGCATATTGATTATAATTTTTCCCCTTTGATTTTATCATTTTTCCTATGAAATTTGGGTTACTGTAGACTGCATATTGGGTATTTAGTCTTGGCTGACTTTTACTCTCTTTTCTCATGGACGAGTTTTAATGATTGAATATTAATTAGTTTCATATAAAGTAGATAAGCTGGGTGTACGACAGAGTATTGTTGGTCCATTTATAAATGTAAATAAAATGATTGTTTACTAATAAAATGCATGTCAATTTGAATAAATAAGCTATGGTTGGATGATGGAGGTAAAGTAGTGTGAGGAGTATTATTTTAAAAAAGTGAATGCTTAATGAAATTGGATAATAGAAAGGAAAATCAGAATAATGAAATTGGATTGAGGGGAGTATCATTTTTTGCTATTTTTGGAAAGAAAACCACACTTTGGATTTTTGTCTTAAAAAAAAAAAATTGAATGAAAAACTGAGCTATTCTCTCTTGTTTACAATATACTCTGTTTTTTCTTGCTTCATCAACTCATAAGTTTTTTCTTATGAAAACCATTCATTTCATGTTTCAGGATATGCTAACTGTAGAAGTTATATAATCTCTGGTTCTTGTAATTCATCATTTTACTTTGATTTTCTTTCTCAATTCTATTATTGTGTGATACTGTGATTGATGCTCAAATATTTGTAATGTTCCTTATCAGCGCCGTGTGATTAATTCATTGAATGCTATTAAAATAATATCACTGTTTCTAACTAACTGATTTATAATTGACAGGTCTCTCTTTATTCAGACAAAGTTCTCAGTGGCTTTCCTTTGAGTGCACTACCAGATGAATGTGCTACACACTTTGGGTTTGATGTATCAGATAACTTGGATGATGAAGCTGGAAAGTTCTTTGCTTTGGCAACTGTATTCCCATCTAGTAAGGTTTGGATATTACTTAGGTCGTTCATTGTATTTTTGTAGTCTCTTCTCTCTGCATATGGCAGTTAAGTTTATGCTGGTTGTTTGTTTATCGGGTATACCACTTTACAATTTCATCTTGTAATTATCCATTTAAGTTGAAAGATCATTTTGCAAGAGAGTGGTGATTAACTTATTGTTGTGATAAGCTAATAAGCTATGCTGGGATATCTCATATCTCTTGCAGCTGTTGATCATTAAACAGTTACTTCATTTTATACTTCTAGTCATTCACGCGATTCATCAGAAATTGGCTGCATGTACAGGTTTTAAAGAATGGAGTGCGGTTGTCTTCAGACCTTTCACATACTCTGGGTTGTCCTGTTTCAGGCAGGATTCTTTTTGTTTACCCCGTAAAAAGTGACACCTCGACTGTGAACGAAAATGGCAACCGCTGTAGCCCTGCATTAAGTTGTATCTCATTAGAAAGTTCCAAGGATATTTGTCTATCTCCAGTATTTTTCAAAGGTAAAGTTGAAATTGAGTCTGCCACAACATCTAATGGTTACTTGTCCAATGAACTACCATATCGCCATGTTGAAAATATACGGATTTCATCCCCAAAGACACCATCCCTTTCAGAGTCTAAAGTTAGCTCTCCGTGTTCAGTTCAGTCTCGCACATCGAATTTTGACAAGTTGGTAAGAATGAGAACTCATATTTCTCAAGCATTCATTGACGCACTTGATATGGAGGAATTTTTAAGGGATGATTCTTCAAGAAAACTTCTAGAAATCTGTGTTGCATCATGGTTAAATTCACGAAGTTTGCTTTCTGGCAATTATGTTGTAGTCCCGGTGCTTTCAAAGCTATGTGTTTTCCATGTTGGTTCCAAAAGATTGTTTCCGAATACTGAAATTTTGGATAGTAAGAATAATGGTTTCCCTGCTCCAGATCCAGATATAGGGAAAGATATGGTGTCTGCTTTCTCAATAGATTGGGGAACAAAAATTCATTTGGTGTTACCAGAAATTCGAGTGGTTGAAACATCAGTGAGAAGCACTTTGGCACATCAAGAATTAAAAAGTGGGCCTAGCAAGCATAGTGCGGAGGCCAACTTTTTAAAGCTGGGAGGCCTTTCTAAAGAATTTGCAGTTCTGAAAGATATTATAGTTTCATCAGCAGTGCAAGTGACTGTTGCAAGGTGTACATTATGAACTCCATAATCATGTTCTTTTAAGTATTTGATCCAATTCTTTTAGTTTATCATCTTGATGGATAAATATTATAATGCTGAAAATTTTAGGACCAATACTTTAGCATTTATTAAACATTTTCAGTGTTTTTCAATTCAATATCTAGAATCACTAATATTTGCTTTTAGAAGTTGTGAATGTATAAATCTTTTCATAGAGTCATTTAGGATGATAGTACTGGAGAATTGTGGATTTACTTCTTGGGAAACTTGTGCTCTCACTAATAAGCTAGAATGATGATGCTATCCTAGACTTCTAGTATATCATTGCATTAGCATCCATCAGGAATCATAACATTGTAAGCACTAAGCAATTAATTATGTGACCTGCTATCTGTTACCTTGACTGACAAACTCATGCATATCTGGTCTTGACTTGAGAATATGAAAGATTTGATAGAAAGTTTGCCTTTGGCTCCCTTTTCAACTAGTTGATTATTGATGTTACCTTTTTCTTTTAGTTGGGGTTTACGACCTACAAAGGGAGTGCTTCTACATGGACCACCAGGGACCGGGAAGACTACTTTGGCTCGACAATGTGCTCATGATGCTGGTGTTAACATGTTTTCCGTGAATGGGCCTGAAATTATTAGTCAATACCATGGAGAAACTGAACAAGCTTTGCATGAAGTGTTTGACAATGCCAGCAAGGCTTCACCTTCTGTCGTAAGTTGTTTCCTCTAATTTTCTTACAAAAATATTTATTTGAAGTGCTATTTTCATTTACAGTTCATGGTTGGAAAGCTATGTCTTAATGTTTCCATTTTTAACTAGTTAAGATGAATAATGAATTCATATAAGCATGGTTAGCCTAGAGCTGACTGGATTTTCTGTGAGGTGGAACTCGTTTCATGTATGCAAGGGTATATTGACCAAAAAAAAAAAACTGATTGTTGATTTTTTTTATTACTACTACCGTAATTATCACCATCACCGATTCACCATCATATCTTACTGGACTATGATGTGACATTGCTTCAGTATTTTGGATTCATAGTATGCTATTCAGCAGCCGATATACTTTCTCTCTTTAATATGATATTTAAATTATGTTTTAATAAATCTTTGTGTAAGTGATGAATCTTGTAAAATGCGGTGCCAGGTCCTGACCAAAAAATATTCTATTGAATGTTCCAATATTCCTGCAGTCGAAAGTTGGGTACTACAACTTTATAATCTCATTTTCAGGTTTTTATAGATGAGTTGGATGCAATAGCACCTGCACGTAAAGATGGAGGAGATGAGCTATCCCAAAGAATGGTTGCTACTCTCTTGAATTTGATGGATGGGGTTAGTAGAACTGATGGCGTACTAATTATTGCTGCAACAAACCGGCTTGACAGCATTGAGCCTGCACTTAGGCGGCCTGGGAGGTTTGATAGAGAAATAGAAATTGGTATGCCAAATTCTCTCAGTGGATTTCATAATTCTTGCCTTCGTTTTTTCATCTGTGACCTGGTATTATGATTCAAAAGAAAAAAAAAATTCCTATAGCTACAAGCAGATACATCCTCAATTCTTTAACTACCTATAGGATATTGGATTTAATTACTACTCCATTAGTGACAGGCTTTGAGCTTCATCAATTCTATTAATTGTTATTGAATGTTTATTATGAGGGATCTGACATCCACACACACCCCTTACAATTTTGTAATATATGTAGGTGTTCCATCTCCTAGACAACGTCATGAAATATTACTTGCACTTCTTAGTGAAAAGAAGCATTCACTTTCAGACAAGGATATTCAAGATCTTGCAATGGCCACACATGGTTTTGTTGGAGCTGACTTAGCTGCTCTCTGCAATGAGGCAGCCTTGGTTCGTCTTCGGCAGTATGTTAAATCGAATAACTATTGCGCTGATTCAGATTTTGAAGTTTTAAACGTTGTTTTAGATTCAGTCAACCGAGCACCAAGCCGACGAGATCTTTACATTGGTGGTGATCTCGATTCCCCTGAATGTTTAGGAGACTCTGTGGAAAATAATCTTGAAGCTGCTTTTTCCTGCACTCTAGGAACAGAAAACTCGTCAGACTTCATGGATAAAATTGGAGGAAATGGTACTCATGTTCTAAATGACACATTAAAAGTTAATTCAGACGACTTTGAGAAGGCAAGAAAAAGAGTAAGGCCAAGTGCCATGAGAGAGGTAAATGTGCATAATTTATGCTGTGAAATATCTATATGGCACATATTTTACTCAATTGAAGATTGTTCTATCATTCGTTGTTGAGAACTTGAATTGGGTGTTAGCATCAAGAGGATCTTTTTCACTTAACTATCTAAAAAGTCCTTTTTTTTCTTCTTTGTGATTTATTTATAACACCCTACAAACACTTCACCATTGTATTGTAATTATAAGGAGATGATGATGCTTGTTAGGTCTCATTTGACTTAGTCACTTAGCACAAGTCTGGTGTTCTCACTATTTGAACTCACCGATTTCCATTTGGCTAAGTTTGCCTCCAAGTTTTCTCATTTACTCTTGGACTACTCTTGGACTATCTTCCAATTAGATAATAGTTATAAATGTGATAAAAAAAACATAAATGGGCTAACTGCCAAACTAACTGGCTGAGACTTTCTTTAATCTTGTGTAACATTTCTAGCTTGATGCAATCAGGTAAATCTTGAGATTCCTAAAGTTAGCTGGGAAGATGTTGGTGGTCAAATAGAGGTTAAGATGCAATTAATGGAAGCTGTGCTATGGCCTCAAAAGCACAGGGATGCTTTTGATCGCATTGGAATTCGTCCCCCTAGTGGAATATTACTATTTGGTCCTCCAGGTTGCAGCAAGACCCTTTTAGCTCGTGCAGTAGCTTCTGAAGCAGGGTTGAATTTTCTTGCGGTAAAGGGCCCTGAGTTATTTAGCAAATGGGTGGGTGAATCTGAGAAGGCCGTACGTTCGTTGTTCGCCAAGGCCAGGGCAAATGCTCCTTCAATTATATTTTTTGATGAGATTGATGGACTTGCTATAACTCGTGGAAAAGAAAGTGATGGAGTTTCAGTTGGTGATCGTGTTATCAGTCAACTACTCGTTGAATTGGATGGTAACTAACACCAAGAATCACCACTCTCTTAAATTTGTAATTTATCTAGATTTATTCCAGTCAATAATTAATTAATTATCTAATTGTAGGTTTGCAAGAAAGAGGTAGTGTAACTGTGATTGCTGCTACAAATAGGCCAGATAAGATCGATCCCGCTCTTCTCAGACCAGGTAAACTCCCACCTTTGATCGTCTCTGCAAATATATTTTTTCCTTTTTAAAGTTGCAACCACAAAAAACCTTTCTAATTGCTATCTAAACTTGTTAGGGCGGTTTGATAGACTTCTTTATGTGGGACCACCGAAAAGAAAAGATCGTGAAGATATATTCCGAGTTCATTTGCTGCGGATGGCATGTAGTTCTGATGTATGCATCAGTGAGCTCTCTCGTCTTACAGAAGGCTATACAGGTGCTGATATATCACTAATCTGTCGTGAAGGAGCCATTAAAGCTATTGACGTACGTAAACCTCTCTTTCTGTATGAATATTGTTATAATTCCTGTATTCTATCTTTTTCAACATGGTATATTATTTTTGTCTTATCCTACCAGGAGAACCAATTTGCCTCTGAATTCACAATGGAACACTTGAAATTCGGAATTAAGCAAGTGCACCCATCCGATGTGCGGATGTATGATACACTCTCTGCAAAGTTTCAGAGACTTGTTCATTCAACTGCTACGGAAGATGATTTGGGATCTGTATGCCATTCAAATGAACAGAACCATACAACTCTTTGGTATGCCATGCATCTCTACTTTGATAAATATTAGTCCTCCAGTTCTATTTAAATGACGTTTTGAATATTCACTTCATTTGCAATTTAAATGACGTCTTGCACTTTTCAGTGATAAATTAATAATTAAGCACATTACTTCATAGTTTACCCTTAAACCCTTTAAAAATACATAGATAGTAATAGCCTTCAAAATCTTGTGTAGAATTCCAAAGCAATTAATTAAGGGTATAGTAGAAATTCAACGATTTTCTTAATATATTTTGAACTGGAGGGAGTAGATGACTGTATGGATTCTTTCTAAAAAAATTTGTTTGTTTGGGAGCTGATTCTGGAAAACCGTTGTATATATGCTGTTTTTACATCATCTCTATTTTTTTAATATTACATCTTCCATTTGTTTCAAGATGTGCTTACTATGGTTCAACTTTTCTCTCCAGGAACAGAATAAGATCTACTTTACTGTTTCCTTTTCGGTTCGTTTTGCAACAAGGCTCTTCATGAATTAGGTACATTCGACTAATTTTTGTTCAACGGGGTTATGTCGCTGCTCGAGATCTCTCCTCTTATTTAATTATTGAGATAAATGCACCTAGTTAGATACTGCCAAAACAAATTTCATTGTACAAGCACTTATAGGACTATATTCCCTGTTTGTGCACTGTACATGGAATGTGATATTCATGTGATAAGGATGATTATAGATGGAGTTTGAGATGATTGCAGCCAAACATGGTCCTTGAGATTTTTAAAAAAGGGGACCTCAAATCATTGGTTTTGTGATGTAGATAAGCAATGGGATGGATCACAAGTGTTTTAAAATGTTGTCTTTTCAAAAGGCAAAAGTAGGGCACTGAAGTAGACAAAGACATTTGTCATATGTCAAGTCAATAGATAAATTTAGCAACAACTTCCACACATTCCCATTCACAAGATTGCATGATTTTTCACACTATTTTTACCATTTTTCTTCTTTTTTCCTTTCCTTTTTATTATATTATTCTTAGATCTTGTCTTGGCCTGCTTTGTTTTGGCATCTACATAACATACCTTTTCACATCACGTTATCAAAAGGCAAGTAAGATAAGATGCTAATTTCCCTTTATTTTCTCACTATTTCAATACATTTTTTATCCAATTTCTGATCTATTATTAGGTTAATTATTGTATGGAATTGAGTGTATATAATACAATTAGATTTTAAGTAATTTAAATAAATCATCAATTGTCCATTTACACACAAGTGTGTCCTTTTTAGGCATTTTTCGATGTAAATAAATTTAGATTCCAAAATGTGACATTTGTTTTGGATTTAAGGTACTTTTAAAAATCCATTTATAAAATTAATGACATTTAAGTTGTGTGTTTATTTTGAATTTTTGAGTAAGGTGTCAAATCACACTAGACAATACTCCCATGTATGTAATATGATTTTCATCCGCTTTTTGTATAGAGATTAAGAAATGTAGTTTAAAATCAAAAAAGAGATTAAGAAATGTAGTTTAAAATATGTTGTGGATACTAAAGGTAGAAAAAGAAATGTGAATAAGAAAAGGTTGAGATAAATTATGAATTTTATCATTTAAAAAAATAAAAAATATATGATCGGACATTTAAAATAGATAAATATGAAGTTTATTTAGCTTGGATTGTCTATTTAAAGTTTAGTATTTCAAATAAATGTACGTATATTAAAGATAATATTCATACAAATAAATTTTTTAGCCTAAGATCTTTAATCATATCAGGATTTTATTAAAAAACAACTCCAAGATTCCATAACCATGTTTCCTTTGGTTGTCATTTGCAGACATGTCACCTAACTGAACAGTAACGTCATTAGCTTATAATTACAACCTATTAAGGTATCTAAAAATCAAAGTCAACAATAAATATATAAACGACAGGTTTGATTAATTACAAATAAACAACCACTAATTATCACATCGAGCACCAAAATTATTCCCTACTACTGTGAGACAAAATAAAACACTATATTTATGCCTAAACTCATATGTTAAGATCTCCTAGCATTCACATTAACCTAATTTCTTGTTCCAAAATAGTACTTATTATATAATCCTCTATCATAATATAAATTTTTTTCTTACCTATTTCAAGGTTCCGTCACAAGCTTTTCATTTTTTTTAAATGACAAAAATTCTCTCATTCGTATTTCTCACATTTATACTTCCCTCACTCGTGTGGTTCGGATTATAACATTTACCTTTTGAGAGAAGGTCTATTGAGTGAAAAGTTTAAATGAGTGAAGTTGTTTTCAAATGAATTGAACCTAGGACGTGTGGACATGAAAAGGCTATGATTCCATTAAAAAAAAAATTCATCTAAAAATTTGATAGAAAAGTGTAAAATCAATTAATTTATATTAGATTCATAATTTAAATGAAAAGTATATTATTTAGCCGAACCGATAGGAGTATTAAACAATTCTAAAAAAAACTCGTGACTTATTATTATGTGATCTTTGATCCAATGTCCCACTACACATAGATGTGCGTTGAACATATAAAAAAAACACATCTTAATGTATGAAAAGCTACGTAGTAGATATTGAGATTATATTAATATTGTTGCATACAAGTTGCCAAAGATATCACATTCATGCATCTCAATAACATATTTCCCTTCAATAATCTTTATTTATTTTATGATCATGACTAGGGAATAGGGGATTAAGTTGATGGGTATCCATCACACATCATTTTAACTTAAAATAATATGGAGTACTATAAATCTTCAATTTTATTTTAATCTCTTAAATATGCTAAGATCGAGAGATGAAATAGTTCAAGTGGTTATAGCATCACTACCTAAGCATAATATTTTGGGTATAAAACTTTATTATCGAAGATATGACTAATTATGATTAATTTTTCAACCTAAATTCTGATTAATCTACTTTCACGGCATAAATAGTACTCCCTCCGTCCCAAGATGTTATGCACACTTTCCTTAACGGGCGTCCCAACATTTTTTGCACACTCCAAAAAAGGAAACAATAATACCAATAATACCCCTCCTTTATTTTACCTTTAATCAAATATTTTTCACTTTAATTAATGAATTACCAATAATGTCCCTCATTTATTTACCTTACACTCACTTTATTCCATTTTCTTAATCTCCGTGCCGATCAAAGTGTGCATAAAATCTTGGTACGGAGAGAGTATTCATATTTTTTTCACACACATCCTCTTAGAACCAACCCACCCTAACTTGAGAAAATAAAATATTTCCCCCATTCCAATTTTATAAAACCCCATACAAGTCCAATATAATCCCCATAAAAAAAAAAAATTATTAATCCGCCTACATAATGCTACATAAAATGTGTGTGCTTTAATTTTTCTAAAAAATATTCCCTACAACACTTATTTTATCTCTCATTTACTTTATTTATAATAAATATAGAGTAGTATTTTTAAAAAATTGATTAAAAAGAAATAAACACACTGTGCGTAAATTTAAACAAAAGGAGTGTGTAATTATCACAAAAACACACTTCCACTCGACCCACATAAAGACGCGTGGTCCAAATTCGCTACTCCCTCCTTTTTTTTTTTTTTCAATAAGTGAAGGTTTAATATTTTTTTTTTGTACACAATTAAGTGATGTTTCCAATTTTTATACTGTACTATTTATTTTAAGGGTTGGTCTGCTATGGACTCGAGTGCATGTTGTGCACCCTAGTCCATGTTGCACTTTTCAGTTTTACTGACTTACACTTTTTGGTAAATGGTGTTGCACTTTTCAATTATTAAATTGTATAATAATATTTTTAGCCATAGTGACTTACACTTTTTAGTAATATTGTGTTGTACTTTTTAATTTAATAACATACACTTTTTTTTAGACTATGATGCACAACATGCACTCGAGTGCGTACTTAGACTTTACCTTATTTTAATTATATCTTCTTTTTAACTTTAAAAAATCTCTATTAATTAAAGATATATATACTACGTACTTGTCAATACACACTATTTCTTAATTCCAATAAATTTTAAGAAAACTTCACTTAATAAAAAAAGGACGGAGAGAGTATTTAAAATAGAAGGGGGGACTATAACAAGAAAATTCCTTGTTCCTTCCATCTTTCTTTCCCCCATTTCTCATGACTTTGATCTTTAATTCCTACACAAAATCACCTGACAATCTGATTGGTCGGTTTTAGCCAATAAGAACCGGACGTGCAACTCACGCTTCACGACATATCAATGGCTTATCTCTTTGTTGGTATGCATGTATGTATGTGCAAACATAGCATATTCATGATCTGAAAAGTAAATGAAAATTAAAAAAGAAAAAATCCCTTTTTTAGTAGTGACACAAACTCTCAAGAAACTCAAAAAGCATAAAAAGAACCCTTTTATCCTGGAAAATAAATACTACAACACACACAGAGCACATATGAAAAAGGCATCAAACTACAGTAACCTTAATAACAGCTGAAAAGAAGAAGAATACAAGATCCACCTCGATCATCCTCCACACTCAAACCTACTCCTCCTTTCTCTCTCATACCCTTCTTGATTTTCTAGAGAGAGAAAGGGGAACTTGAACAAAAATTTCACCCCCCATCTCACTTGTTTGTATAATTCGTTGTTTTTTGGGCTCCCTTTTCTTGAAAATCGATTTTTTTTAGTGGGGGCTCATAAAGATTGAATTTTTTTTAGTGGGGGCTGAGAGAAATTGAAATTGAGATGAGGGAAGATGATTCGAGTTGGTTTTCGAAATGGGAAGATGAATTGCCCCCTCCTGAAGATCTTATGCCATTGTCGCAATCCCTAATTTCGCCTGATCTAGCTTTAGCTTTCAACATCTCAAACGCCCACCACGCTCCGCCGCCGCCGCCGCCGCATCCGCCGCAATCAGGCGCCCTGTCCTCGCAACCGAATTCCTCAGCCGAATTCGACTCGCCGGAGCTGAGCGGGGCGGCAGGGGCAGGTGGGTCCGACGAGCCGGCCCGAACCCTGAAGCGGCCCCGGCTGGTGTGGACCCCACAGCTGCACAAGAGATTCGTTGACGCCGTAGCTCATTTAGGGATTAAAAACGCCGTTCCCAAGACAATAATGCAGCTCATGAGTGTTGATGGCCTCACCAGAGAGAATGTCGCCAGCCATCTCCAGAAATACCGCCTCTATTTGAAGCGGATGCAGGGGATTTCCAACGGCGGCGGCGGAGGGAATAGTCCCGCCGCCGGTATGGACGCCGCCACTGACCATCTCTTCGCTAGCTCCCCTGTGCCCCCTCATTTTCTCCACCCAAACAGGGGAAATACAGAGCATTACTTGCCCTTTGTTCCGGTGGCGGCAATGCAGCAGCACCACCACCACCACCAGATGGCGGTGGTGGGACCGGGTCCAGGGCCGGGGTCCCACCACCACCCACAGCTGCAGCAGCAATTCAGGCATTTCGGAAACTCCCCGCCGAATGGGCAATTCGAGCACCCCTTCATTAGGCAGCCGCAAATGCAGAGGATCGGGGTGCAGGTGGTGGCGCCGCCGCCTTATGTGGAGGATTTGGAGTCGGCGACGAATGGGAGGAAAGTTCTGACCCTTTTTCCCACTGGTGATGACTGAGCCTTGTTTAAAATTGTGCATTGTGAATGTGAATTTAGCTAATTGGCATTGTGAAAAATCCAATCTTTGGGCTATCATATGAATATTTCTTGTCAATTTGGTGTTTCTTTAAGTGATCTAGATTTAGTTGTTTCATTTGGTTTACTATCTTAACTACTTTGCTCATCATGTGGAACTTAGTTTGTGTCTAGTAGAATTAGGTTGTCGAGTTTCCTTGCTCGTAAATCCAGTTAGTGACGGATTCAACCATGATGTCACTTAGAAAGGCAACGATGATTTCTAAATTTCGTCCACGAAAGCAATCAGTGAAGTATGAGGATTGGTTAGAGTGCTTTAGGGACCATCTTCGAGTTAGTTATAATGCTTGTATTGATTGATCATAGAGGTGGCGTTTTCGCAAGAAGTTGGAGATAGTGATGCATCCGGAGCCTGCAAATATGTTACTCGATCTTTTTTGTTCATTTGTGGTTATAATATATCCTTGTAGCAATGTAGAGGTTGATCCTTGTTGTAAATGGTGTGAGACATTCATAGCTTCGTATTTGTGTATCTCGTAGAGAAACAATAACAATTTTAATTTTCTCTTCTCCTCTTGGTATCTTGCTTGAATTGCTCAAGCTCAATAAGGTCATTGGATTATTTGAATGTTGTATCGGCATCATCCGTGGCATGATTGAACTTTTGTTCGGCTCCTTCCTTAAAGCTTTCGTCATTTTTGGGGTAAAAAAGCATTGTTCTTGAAAGTTTTGCTGTGAAAATCTTATTGCCAAGTTGAAGCTAAGTTTATTTCATTAGAATGATCATCTGTAGTTGAAGCTAAGTTCTATTGTAAGTCTATGGGAGCGTAAAGTTGTCATTCGAACTATGAATGGCCTCGTATGGTAATAAATGTGGTCTAGTTTTACCCGTCTTTCTTTTAAGAACGACATCTAAAGCGTGGGGGACTGAGGCTCGAATGTTCGACTTTGTGTTTTCATGTACCATCTGACGTTCTCTCAGAAGAACTGCTGTGCAGTTTGTTGTGATTTCATGTAAATGGAACTCAGGCTGTAGATATGTGATAAATCGTGTTGAGTAGAGGAAGGCATATTCATTGTATAAATTCAACTCTGCACATGCCTTCATATACATACAGCTATATGTTAGATAAAACAAATAAAAATAAAATCGTTTTACTTATTTAACTTTTTTTTTTCCTTTTCTTTTTGTTTGTTGTTGGCTCTACTTCTTGCTTCATGAATTTCCAAAATGGTGTTCCCTTTTCAGAAAGTTGAAATATTTTAACTAGGTTTGCGTGAACTCGTTTTTTTAAAATATCACAACATATGAAGTATCTCAATTTAAAAAAAATGTTAAACAACAATATTTCGTATATTAAACAGTGACACTATTTTACATAAAACTTCGTTCTTACAAGTTTTTGTCAAATATTTTTGACACAAAAAGATACGGTAAAGTTAAAAATCCTTGAAGAAGATAACACGAAAATTCTTGGATATGAACGATGAAAAACCAAAAGTCCAAGATTATCATTATTGTTATTTGTAATTTATAATTGGATGAAATGTTTTGAAAGTTGTATTTTAAAAAAAAATCCCAACTTATTATGCATATATCTCGTATATGCAATATTTTGGTTTACAATTTCGTTTTCGTAGCTTGACAAATCGAGGTGCCGATAAAATAATTACTTTACTTTTCTAACTTCTAAGTTAAGCCATATAAATTTATGCACATATTAAGGTATATAAAATTCATTATCAACTCATATAATCCATCATAAATTTATTTTTTATCCTATCACATAAAATAGCAAACCAAAATAAATAGTTTCAAGTGCAATTAAATAAGGCACTTTAGAAAAAAATAAAATTGATACTCATGGTAATGTAAAAAAATAAGCCTATATTAGTTTTTTATATATATTGTTAGACGGAGGAAGTATTGTTTATAATTTATTTGGGGAGAATTTATGGTTCAAAATATCTTATCGAAGTGACTTTTATTGATAAAAAAAACTTCTGATTTTTTAAAGAACAAACTTATAGGCAAAAAAAAAAAAAAAAAAAAAAAATACTTATTGGTTTCACTACTGGATCTTATTACTCGTAATATTAAAGAGTGTTGCTTAAATTACATAAATATATTAACTAATACTAAAAAATATCACTTAAAATTAATGAAATGTATTAGTCTATAATAAATAGTACTCGTAAATTGAAAGATATTAATTATAATATTAGAATCAGTTTAATGATAAAAACTTGTTCACACCGATCTAAAAAACTTATATTATACTACATTAATACATACATCCGTTGCCACGAAAAATCATTACATAAATGATAGATGCTCAGCTGTATTTACATTAAAATATCCAGAAATGTAATGAACTCAATACCAAATTCTTTATGGAGCTAAAGATAATAATAATATTCGGTATATTTTATCGTCTCTCGATTAACATGTATATATAAAATCGTCTCACACAAGATTGATTCTTTCTCTAGTGAACTTACACAAATTATATTTTAAAGTAAAAAAATATATATATATATTAAAGTAAAGCTCCGTATTATATACGGAGTATAAAATTGTACTCCCTCCGTTTTTTATTAAATGTCACTTTACTTTTTTAAATAAGTGTCATTCTACACTTTTTTCTTCAAGTTTGACAATTTTACCCTTGTACATTGTACTCCCTCCATTTTCTTTACCTTGATTTAAATTTTTTCCCTTTTGAATATAGTACTATAACATAAATCATGCATAAACCTTAATTATTGTATACATGAATATCATCTACAATATTGAACACATTCATTACTAAACATAAATTTAATATTAAAATTAGTTATCATTAATGAAGGGTAAAATGGTCCATGATTATATATCTTAATATGTTGAAAATTGTTAAAAAACACTTATTTAAAAGTGGAGGGAGTATGATCTTAGTAACTGAAGATAGATAAAAACAAATTACAGCTAGGGATGTTGTGTGAATCGAATCTAGACAATTAAAAGCGTGCCACCTGCTTGCACGACCGGGCTGAAGTCGTGTTTAATTAATCCCAAGCAGATCCGATCTGTTATCCACTTATTATTACCTCATCAAACATGATCCTGCTTTATAAACAAATCTAATTAATTACTTAATTAAATATGGAATTAATAATAAATAAGTGGATTTTTGTCTAGGATGGGGGTATCATTCGTCCTTTTGACACTTCATACCCACATGAACGAGACAACTCCTCCCCAATCTTTTAGTTTCTAAACCAATAAACAAAATCCAACATTTTTTAATTACATAAATTATAAATGTTGGATTTCAAACAATATCTCCCAAATTAAAATGAGAGTATCTTGTGATGTATAAGGATGAACAAGTATCTTTATCGATATGAGAATTGAGACATGTTGATGAAAGTTAAAAAATTAAATTAGTGCAAACTCGACTCTTTATAAAGTGGACAATATTATATTAATGTTGATATTGATGTCCTTTCTGAAATTTCAACCGTGATATCAGAGCTATAGTCTCAGACAAAAATGGTGTGGAGGAAAAAAATAAGGGGAGCGAAAAGGTCATAGAGTGAGCTTTGGTGAAAGAAAAAAAACGACAAGATCTGTATAGACTAAGGTGGGTTTTGACCTAGATAGATTATAAGTTTGTTTGAGGAGAGGTTGGACGGTCTTTATTTGAAGGGGGGAATTGTTGAATATCAAACAATATTTCATATTGAATAAGCATAAGAGGATCGTAGAATTTATTAGGACGGATATTTATATTCACGGTATGAAGCCTTTTAAAAAAAGTTTAAAAACAAATACGTGTGAACTCAGTCAAAGTAACAAAATATGATATGTATGTATAAATCATAATGATCATTACTAGTTTGGTAAAATAACATATAATGTAACAAGATTATATGAACAGATGGATTGATTTTATTTTACATCACAATTAGAAATCGTTGAAATTTTTTATATAAAAATATAGTATAATGCTAAATGGCAAGCTGTCCCTAAATAATTTTTAGGGCATCATTTGTCTTATTTATTTTGGTTACTCCATTTGCCACCCACCTTTGATCTTATGAATCAAGTAAAGTATCATTTCGAAATTGCCAATTGTATTACTAGTTAAATTAATCAATTGATCCAAGGATTTCGGAATTTCCACCACTGTTTTTTGTTTTTTATTTGTCGATTTATTAGTTTTATCGAACTATTCAGCTACCTGAACGGACAAAGATTTTCCCATTAGCAGCAGGAATCTACGACGATTGCCAGACTATCAAACGAGGTGATTTATAGATATTATCAGATACTACAATATACTCCACATAAGTGTTATTTTAGAAATTAAATTTTATTTTTAATTAAAGTGGTTCTTGCATGCTCACATCCACAGACGGTTAAAACAGCAGAAATCAGCAGTTACGATTTCCAAAAAAGGGTAACTGAACCAGAGCCTGTTACGGTTCAGTTTTCTAAACCACCCGTTCGACCGATTAATTTTTATTTTATTTTTTTTCACTCATTTTGTTCTTGTTAACTCTTTTTTTAAAAAATACATTAATATAATTTAATACAAATTATACTACCTAAATTTATACCCAACTTAAAAGAATTACAATTAGAAACCCACAAGTTACAAAATAGAAGAATGGTATATAAAAAAAAATCGTAAAAAACCCATGGTTTAATCGAATTCGCCGATTTTAAAAATCCATAACCAAAACTAACGGTTGGGCCAAATCAGCAGTTTCGAATCGACCAGTTCGTCCAATTGCGGTTTGCACATGTCAAATAAATCAATTCTGACTCGATTTAAATTTAATTTTGGCTCATGACTAAACCAAACACAATAACTACTTGTATGCAGAAACACGCACCAGGGTGGGTACAAATGGGTTTAACCATTAAATGCGTGAGCCTGATAAAATCCAAGTGTATTGGGTGCACAAGTTACATATAAGAATTTATCTTTTAATTAATGATTCATTGCATACGTTCCTAAAAATCTCTTATTTTTTTAATTAATAATATCTTCTTGGATTTATATTAGGCAATAGTAAAATCGACACTTACAAAACAAATGAAGTATTAAATATACTGTAGTATTTAATAGTCTTAAAACCTAGGTTATATTGATAGATCCATATTTAATCCCATCAAAATAGCACTAAAAAGGTTAGAAAAATCAGTTGAAATTGTTAAAATTCGATTGAATGATACAATATGTAAAGAAAACAACCATTATACCGATAATAAATACTCCTCACAACTTTTGAAAATAAATAACTATAGAATGTAAATATAATTTACAAACACACCCTTACAAAATAACACAAAACAGACAACAAACAGTAAAAATAATAATAATATTGATAATAATAATTATAATTATAATTGCCCGTACAAAAAGCTTTTCATCACCTAAGAATGAAAAGGTAGAAACATGAAACAAGCTAAAATATAAGATTTAAGTTTAATTGTTTTCAACACTTGAATAATTTGCCAGTATACATACCAACTGTTATCGATAGTTCTGCGAGTAATCAAAACTTAGAGGCTGCTGACAGGATGAGGCCTACAACATACATTACCAGAGGAGGTTAGTTCCATTTCAACATACAACACAATGGAGAAATATACAAAATAAAGATTGTATTGCAACATGGTAACAAATGACAAAATGCATCGAAGGTGAGCATAAATCCAGACATGGTTTCTGGAGTCAACATCTAATTAAGCATATTCGCCCCACATCCATATTCAGACCTATATATTTATATGTGGTTCTAAGCTGTGTGTACAAGATAAACCCAAACACCTTGCATACAATCACTAATTCAATTATATTACGAGAATCAGACTTTGTCATTCAAGGCATGAGTATATTTATACTCCGCTCACTTTTTTCTTTTGGTACAAGTCTCGTGAATTCCCCCAAATTTTTGCACTTCAGCGTCCCAGTGAGCAAAGTCTAAAAATGACCATACTTCAGATAACAAAATGTAATTTCCCATAATATTAAATACTTCATATAGGAAATTAGGACTTATGTCATGTATCGGTAATAAGACTTAATGTGATCAATGGCTAAATCCTTCTCCTGCAGATATAATGCTTATACTTGGACCATTGAGATCTAAATTCTAAATGATGAAAGTGTTGACGCAGATTTTGAGTGTTGAACAAGAATATGAGAACAACAATTATTTATATGTGGGTAGCTAAAGAAAGAGCCAAAAGAAGAGAAACTACTGCCTACCTGAAAAAAACCATGTCTTAGTTGATCATACGACTGAGCATACATCATGGAGTGGGTTGGCCACGGCATATATAAAGCATCCCCCGAATTATAACTTGATCCCATTCCCATTGCACTGTACGGATTAATCATTGCAGTCTGGTAGTTATGAGAAGCTTGAGGAGCAGGCATTTGACCCAGCTGTGGGTAAACAGAACCATAGTGGACAAACGGTGACTGAAAATTCTGCACATTAGAAGGTTCCGTTCTAAAACTCATGTATCTGCATCACACCAGAAAATACAAAGCACGTCAGACTTAGTCCCTATATATACCACAGATATGACTATCAGATTAATTTGTCCAATCCTATCTACTTAATGAATTCCTTCATACAAAAAAAAGTCTTTTACGTGTACAAACCAACATTGCTCAAAAACATGATATTTGAAAGCTTTAATCCTTAAAAGTAATTAGGATTAAATCATGAAATGACACTAAACTAAAAAAAATGATCTGGAAAGATCATCATTATGCAAAGGGGGGACGACTGCAGCTCGCAAGTACAGTATTCTTAAACTCATAGTAGGGTTGTTGAAGTACAAAATAAACCAGGAAATCAGAATGGGGCTAAGTTTTCAGGACTCACAATCAGTTGCAGTGATCCAATAGACATGGTCAAAATTCCCAATGCATCACAATTCATTATATTATTCCAAATTTCTTAGAGCATACCTGTCATAACTGCGATCATAATCAGGGTCAAAGCGGTCCTTTTCCCTGTCTCTAAAAGTTGCCATTCTGGAGGAATACCCAGCTTCCCCACTGCATTGTCTTTTATCCCCTTCCACACCTATGTTTCTTGAATCCTCATTATCATTCACATAAATATCTGTTCCGTCAAAAGCAGCCCGAGCAGGTGCATCTTCTGATTCAGAATTACTATCACTACTGAAAATACGAGCCCTTGCTCTTTCATACTCCTCCTTCCTTTCTTCCACAGTTCTTACTGGACTGCGTTTAAGCCCCAGTTCATGGAGGTCATTAGAGGACGCTTTAGGTCTTGGCCTAATGACTACCTTGATTTGACCAAGTTTGTCGTTTTCTGGCTCTTTTGCTGGAACATCTAATAAGCAGACAGCAGGGAACTTACTTTCTGGCTTCTTTGTAACCAATATCCTGATTCCTTGGCCATCCACAGTATTATCCTGGACCATGGTCTGCATACCATAATGTTGAGCAACACGGTGGGCTGCAAGACGAATGTATGAAGTAGGGAAATGTGGAAATTCGAACTGCCACAGATTAGTGTTCTTCAAGAACTTCTGTATATCGAGTTCCATACGTAGAACTGACAAAAAAAAGATGTATAGAATATTATGAACATATAAAACAAAGTGAGTCAAATATCTGATAATAAAGTTGAGACCATTTAAAATCAACAACCAACTGAAGATTCTAGACACAAAACAAAAGTCATATTTTAATAACACTTGATGCATATAAAGGTAAGATCAATGAAACAAATAATGTAGAACACCTAAGTGAAAAAGACTAAAGGTCTAAAGCGAGTAAATAAGGAAATCAACAGAAACAAAAAAAAGGCACTGATACAAGAGAGAGGAGGACATCAGTAGACAAGAAGCATCTGAATGAATATCCATTATTTCTTTAAAAGTGAATAACGTTTATGTAGATGGAAGAGTTGCTAATTGGAACAATTCCAACTCAAGTCTTCAAATAAGGATGCCAGAAATTTATCTCATCACAAACCTCATCAAGAAAAAGATGCTGCCAAAAACATGGATTATGCATACCAGGCCAAGCATCCCAAGAATGCCAAGGCATGTCACATAATTCAAAAGAATGCCATGATTAAAATTATTTCAAAGGAAAACTAAGCTAAGAAGAGGAAACTAATGTCGAATCATCATTCATCATCAACTTGCTATAATGCACTATTGTTGAAGTATGGTCCAGAAAACCTCCTGATGAAACTGGTTGCAACAATTCACAACTACATTCACTGATGAGACCCCGTCAAAAAAAAAAATTACTGTATAGACTGCCGAACATTCTCTTCCAACCATTTTTGTTTGAAACTCTGAATGTATCATTGTGAACAACAATTCACAAATTCATGATAAGTAATAAAGTGTTTCTCAAGTATCCAATCATATCAAAGGACCAGGGATACACTATTATCATGATTCATCTTGCATAAATTTTCATTTGGCACACCTATATTTCTTCTTCAAACTTAAATATTAAAAGAAGCATTTAATAATAACGCCCATGAGTGCTGTAACCATTACATTAACTACTCATCTTAATTGGATATATATCCACCTAATTAAATCAATTGCAGGTAGGTTCGATTAGTTTTTTGCTTCTATATACCTGTTTTCGTCCATATTTTCTACTCAGCCAGTACCAGCAACGATACAAGTAAAAGAGTATGACTTCATGGTAATTAAGCATACAATATAAACTATAATATTGTTTATAAACTATGTCATGATTAATTTGTCTTGTATGTAATTTCAGTTCATACTCATGAATAGCCCAAGTGCAAAAATCAATTGATCATATCATGTTCATTGACGACATGGAGAACATCAAGCTAGTTTAATCCCAATTCAGTACCACACAATCCAGATGTACATCAATTCAGCAACATGGCTAAGTACACCATAACTAAACCCCACTAGATATCTGAATTAATTCAAACACCCAAAATTCCAAACTCCAATTCTTATAAAACCTATTTTTTTTTAAAAAAAATACAAAAGATACTATATCAGCTATAACACAGATACATTTACGCAACCAATTCACAAAACTAAGAACAAGTAAAACTCAGAAACCGTAAAAACCATAAACAAAATCTAAAACAAGCTAACCAGTCAGACGATGACGAGGATTCTGAAGCGCCTCGACGAGGAAGGGATCCACCATTGACACATATGTCGGCGACGGCGGATTGATCTCCGATACGGCCGAGTTCCCATTAACCTCCTCAACAACAGATGTTTGATTAGTCAAATCCATGATAACAGAAACAATACAAAATCAAGGAGAAACAGAACTATAGATGCAAATCAAATTGCAAGTATAGAAAGTGACTCGAGGAGGGGAAATTGAGAAGAGGAAACCCTGTCTCGAATTTCCAATGGGTTATCCCTCCTACCAGTAATGGAGCACAATCTGGATTTGGATTTAAATGGAACTCTATTCTGATTTTTTATTTTGTTTTTATTTTTATTTTTATTTTTGGACGTAAATAGAATGAAATAAGGTGTAAAAGCCCAAAAAGGACAACCAATGGGCTTAGATTTTTTTTATTTGAAACTCTTTGAAATATATTTTTTTTTAAAATTATGATTATATTACTCCATAAATTCTAAAATAATGTAAACTATTAATAAATCCTAAAAAAAATCATATCCCTTAAATTCGAAAATCTAGAAAATAGGAGTATATCAATATAATTTTCATTCGGGGAAGATAAATGGGTTAGGGCGTTTTTATTTGTTTATTAATATAATTTTCTTGATATTTGGATATATTTTTTGTACTTTTAATATAATTTATATTTATTACTCCATAGATTTTCAGAATTTAGGATTTATTAATAGATTTTTTAGATTTTAGGATTTATTAATACATTTTCTAGATTTTTAGGATTTATTAATAGTTTAGAATATTTTAATTTGAACACCCAAAAAATAATAATATTTTATATCCGTTCTATTATTAATTGTTTATTAATATAATTTACACAATTTTTTAAAGAATAATAATATTATATTCGTTCTATTATTAATTGAACATTTACTATTTATAGAATTGATATAAAAATTGTTTATTGATAATGATAATAAAATGACTTTTTAGTATGATGTAATGAAAAATTCAATTTTATTGAAAATATAGTCTTTTGTTGGTGTGCAAATAGTGTAATATATACTCCTAGAGGGAGTTTTTTTTTAAAGGAGCCAGAAGTTTGCTTTTTCCAAAAAAAAAATACTCAATTAAAATGAAATATGAGTATTTATTTAGGTATAAAGTAGATAAAATAATACTTTCAATTTGTCTATAAATTTTACACTATTTTTCTGTACCAAAATTAAGGTATGTGATTAAATAATAGATAAAATACAGTAATGTAATTGTGAAAAAAGAAAGTGCATAGATGGAAAAAAAAAAAATGGAAACTTACATTTACATACAAAGTTCGAGGTTATTTACTTTTTTTTTTGAAAACGGGTTATTTACATTATTGAATGAAGACACAAATTCAGTTTACACCCAAACTAACATACAACGAACAATTATATCGGATAATAATTTTTTTTTAAAAAAAAGCAATATAATTCTCCCCACTTTCTGCCAATATTTGTTTTTTGTTGAATCAATATGATCCACAATCAATTCTAAGGTTTCAAAATTTAGGTAAAAAAATACATAATATTTTATGTAATCGATACAACCATACAAACAAAGAAGAAGAAAAAGTATATCTAACATTCCAATTTCTGCATCAAGTCAAAACAACCTGTGCCCATCTTTACAGGCAAGCCAAGACATATTCGAGCGGATGGCGTCTCTAAATTATCCGTTAGCCCGAGAGAAGCTGCCTCAACAATAAACTTGGCCGCTGTCTCAAACGACATTTTAAGGAACGGCGAAACCGACTCAGATATACTTCCGTGCCGGCTCATTGGCCGATAACCGCCAGTGTGTGTCATGTAATCAGCAATCAAGCTTAAATGGCGATAGTCAATCTTTACTCCATAAATATCAAAAACTTGCTTCACCTCTCGTATTAGAGTAGCTCTGGCTGCTTCTACTCCATAGGTGTTCAACACTGCATTAATATCGTTTGAATATAAACGGGTTAGATCAAGATCGGCATGCATCTCCCAAATCGATTTAAAATCAACCCCAGATGCTTTCACTGCCCAATACGCGGATTCCTCTGCTGCATTCGTCTGTTGCCCCCTCTTGGGCTTTATCTTATCGTCCCAGATTACTGTTTTCTCATCTGGATCGTATTGTACCATTTTGCAATGACTGATCTTCCCAGATTTCTTGATGTACACCTTCTTCGCAGTTTTCTGGGCAATCTGTAGAATATTCGAAAGGCATTTGGTTTAAAATGAAAACAAGGGATAATATCAGGTTTAATCACAGAAGTATACTTTTTTTCAGCTTTGGTCCCCTTATTTCACCCACTCTAAAAAATGATCGTGAAACAGGGGGACCAAATATGGAAAAAAAGTAAACTTTAGTACAAAACTGATATTTTCCCTGAACAATGTAGAAAGCAAATCCTTTTCCACCAAAATTAGAAATGCAAAGTAAATACCTGTGCAAGTAACAGATGAGGTTCTGAGGTAAATCTGAAGTGTACTGCGAAAGACCGTCCTTTAACTTCCATGTGTACAGCCCTACGTATTTTTTTACCAGAAGAGCTTGGCAACTCAATTATTTTTGATCTGGCTCTGTCCTTTTTACCACTGGATTTGGATTTGGACGTAACCTCGTCCACATTATGGGCATTAGATGTTTTATCTTCGTCTTCAGAGTGTTCACTTTGTTCATCGTTGCTGTTTTCCTCAATATCCTCATCATGATCCAAATTGCTTTTAATATTTTCTTGATCTGCAGAACACTCGTCTCCATCATGGTCAACATCAGATCCTTCGTCATAATCCATTTCATCTGAAGCTTGTAGCTTTCTCTTTTGTACATCCGAACCAAGATCATCTCCCTTGTCATGGTCATCATCTGCATCATCATCGTCTGCTTCTCGAGATCTAGCCCCCGATTCGTCATCATCCGCTTCATTTGACGCTTCTGATCTTGAACTAGACACAATATTTTTAATGCCATTAATTCGGGAGAGAAAAATGACATGATTTTCAATTGCATCCTCCAATTCCCTTAAGAAAGTAGTTTTGAGAGTATCCTGGGTGTCTTCTAGTGATACAAACTCCGTATCTTTTAGTTTCATTTTCAGCTTATAAACTCTAGCCGCTTGGTGGTGCTCAATTGTAAGTTGAACTTCCATATTCTCTACCAAATCTGCTACTGTGACTTTCTTCACACTTGAAACAAGAGATACGACATCACACCTGCAAATGAAACCTAAAGTGTTGGTATACAATAAGTACTAAAAAATGTATGTGCATAACCTATTTGATATAGCATTGCCTTCAACCCAGTATTCTAAGTAAAAGTTCACATCATGTTCCTCTTATTGATAACTCACTTGGATATCCACTCCTTTAAATTTAAATAGGAAATGTGTAGTCCCAGATTTCATACTCCATTTTGAAAAATGCCACTCATGCTAATTTTTCTCTTTTAAATGTCTTCCGGACATTATTTTAGACCTAGATAACCTTTTTAATGCAACTGAGGACCCTCCACACTAGCGCAACACTGACCTGAGCCCTTACGCAAAACCGACTTAATAATTGAAAAGTGGCTTTTCAACAAGTATCAAAAGTGGGTTTTTTAACAAATTTCCCAAGTAAAATCCAGAATTCTAAGTGAAAACTCTGATCATGTTTCTCATTAATACATAGCAAGATTTTAGTAACTCACTTGGATCTCCATTCCGAGAATGGGCACGTTAACATGGGAGTCTTAATCATATCTGATGCAGTCATCAAAATCTCCTGCAGGCGAGGGATACCAAGTGTAACATTCATTTCCCCACGACCAGCCAGATGAAATGTGTTAAGTCTGAAAAGATGCAAGTGTCAGATGAGATATTGCGGGTTCAGCCATTAACTTAGTTGATAAGAAAACACATTTTTAACAGTAGTATGGAAACCGAACCTTAAAACGAGAATCTGGACCAATATCACCACAGTTGACTATCAGATTTAAACTAACTTTAAAAAGAGTGGCAAATCATAAAACAACTTATCAGTTAAATATGTACTTTTTTCACCACCTTTTAGTTCATTTTCTCTAACAGCTGTCACAGTGCATTCAACAAGAAATGGTATGTAGGTTTTAGAGGTATTCGAATTTGAAGTTATTCATGAAAATACGGAGCAGAATAGATGGATACATTTAGTTTGGAAGATATGGCAAGTTTATAAATAATTTCTCTAGTAATTATCTATTTTATGGAGTCAGTATATCTGAAGAGTGCAGGAACTATAGCACACAAGACAGTAGAAAATAAAGAAATTAATCTTACGTCATCTGAGTTGATGGTTCTCCTACTGACTGAGCTGCAATGACACCAACCGGTTCTCCTGATTGTGCAAGACTAGATAGATATTTTTGCTTCACCAACTCTAAAAACTTGCCTTGCTCTTTTCGAAATGCCTTGTCTTTTTTGGATAGGTTTTCCTTCTTTTTTGCTTTCCTTCTTGTGTCCTGTTTTTCTGATGACTTATCTAGCGCATCTTGAATAAAGCGCTTGGCTTCATCTTCAAGACCCTCAGGCAATTTGCTGATGTAACTATTGAATTCACGCTTATTCTGAAATTTCTGGCTAATGGTTTCACGATTCTGAGCCATATTAAGGAGAGAGATTTTCTTAGTTCTTTTCTTATCATTGAATCAAGCATGTAATAGGAACTAGAATAGTTCAACGAGTACATAAAGAGGAGAATATAAGAAATTACATCTTCAAGTGCCTTGAAATTTGTGAGAAAGCTTGTCTGGAGCACATCAACACCATCCTCTCCATAGTAAAATTGAATGATGGAACCATCAGCATCACGGACAGTGTAATCATAACAAACTTTTAGGCTCTCAAGATTTTTTATTAGACACCGTTGCAAATATCCACTGCGAGATGTTTTCACTGCAGTATCAACTAACCTGTAGAAAATAAGCTGATAGTTAAAGATACGGAAAAAAAATATCTAAACGGAGCGATGAAAGAGAAACTTGACTCTTTCCCATAAGGGACAACGAAAAATATATGCAAAATGAAGGATTTGTGTCATCAAGATAAATAATAATTAAGGTATTTACAATGATTAGGAAAGCAACACAATAAAAGAGTTTCATAAAGACTTGGATTTACCCTTCCCGACCAGCCATGCAATGGAAGTAATAGTCCTGAGGTCGAAGGCCAGTTAGAAAGCGATCAATGATAAAGCCTCCGGCTCTAGATGTATAATCCCAGGGAGCAAAGGAGGGCAAAGTCTTCCCAGAAATCATTCGAGGCACTCTTTTACCTTCCAACTCTTGTTGACCTAGGTGCACAGATATTTGTCCGAGATTCACCTATCCAGAAGTAATGAATACACTTTACATGTCAGTTTGTACTACGAAAATGGTATGTGAGTCTGTGAGATAATTGCAGATCAACAAACTTACAAGAGTATAAATTAAGAAAAGTTGTTAACGTAAATATCATGAGACAACCAGCAAGACAACAGTATAACCAGATTAATAAAGTAATCCTATTATTAAACCTGCAGGGTATTTGTCAGCATAATATGAAGAGTTAAAAATAATGCCTGATCAAAGTAAAAATCTCAACAGGCAATAACTATTAAAAACAGAACTATTATGCATTATTTCTTATTTGACCTTTGACGGCCATCTAATTTCCTGCAGAGCCTCTTAAGTCTTAAGAACTACATCGGTTGTTGGACAACCATGGCCTTTCTCCATTAATCCTAATACATAACCTCTAGTTTATAAATATTCATCAGTGAGACAAAAAAAAAATTCTCCATAGAAGGAGCTAACAAATTATGCTGAAGTACTTCCAGCAAGAATAATGTCAAGGGTCTCAACAGAGAATCATAATCAAATACCAACATATATCTATGTAGAGAATCTCTCATTTGCAGCATCTAGGCAGAAAATCTGCATGGAGTTCTGAAACTGTAAATAATCGATCCTACTTTCTAAAAAAATCAACTTAATTTTTTTAATTGCCTAATGTTTCATCCAAATATTATATATGCATTATTTCTACTACTCATAAATCCTTCAACACTCCAGTGATCTACGCTGTTTTACTAAATCTCAACAAAATTATTAAACACATGCATGCCATGGGGGATAAGTATATAATCAGTAGCATGTATACTTTAAAAGCATAACAGAAGCCAAATGTGAGTTCAAGGTTCAGCTTCAACACTCAAAATGATCACTGGCAATTTCAAGTCCTTGGCAAAACAAACATTTATCATGGATTCATAGGCAAGACTTAATAAATTATGGAGATATTCTGTCTTACCGTACTACCCTTGGCACCTGTCAGGGTCATAACAGCGATGCAGTTCTTCGGAAAAGGTTTTAATAATCCGTCAGTCAGCAAATGCTTGAGTATCTGAGAACCTTCTTTTGTCAGATGATTTGTTATTTTATTTTTCATTTTCATGTCCAAGGATGCAGTGGTAGATTCTCTGTCACTACTTATGATTTTCTCAATTTCCAGCTGCAGTTCTTCAGGGCCTACGCAAAGCCAAAAGAAAGGATTAAGAGGCAATTTCTAACAATCAACACAGTGATAAACATGAAACAAGACATGACAAACTGCTTCTAATATGATACCCTACCGTAGAATTTTTCAAATGAGAAATAAATTATCCATAAACTATAAAGATTTTAATCCATACGTAAATGTTCAGAAACAACATTTGCACAGTTAACATTTAAATTTATTTCTGCTGAATAGAGTAGAGTTAAAAACTTAAAAGAAATCAAACAACCAAAGCAAAACATCAAGCAACCAGATCAACAAAAAGCCACAGCCAAGTCATAAAAGGTCATCATGGACAGTTGGCTATATGGTTATATCTCGCCAACGTGTTGAAGTGTTCATTCAACGGACATGCTCATTCACATTAATATTAAAATATAGCATGTATTTTTCTTTTAAGTTTCTTTTATACTGAATTGGTGCATCAAAACTTCATAAAAACCCTGAAAATAATTACAATGCAGAACAACAGCATAATCTTGCTATAACAAACATTTTATCGAATTCTGCAATCCCTACATTAAAATAACAGAGGTATGTGTGGTATCAGTTTGTGGTGGCAATGGTTAGCAATAATAGAGAGCGGAGCAATACAGTCATATGGGTAGTTGGCTGTGTATCTCTGGCTTCAAGAAGATACAATTTCATCTTGTGAATGTTGTTACCTAAAAGCATACCGAGTAGGCTAGTTCTAAAGACTTTGAAGTACAGCTAAAATTGTTAAAGAGCAGGCACCATACGTAGATGATGGTCTTTGCTAATTTAATTGCACTCCAATAAATGTGATCCCAAAAGAAAAAAAACTGAACAATAACTGCATTAAAATATCAGACCTACAACCTAACAATAAACCCCATATAGCTAATGTTCAAGTGTAAGAAATGATTAGGCATGATAAAAAAAATATTACAGCAATAGAGCTTGCAAATAAACCAAACATGAAAGAATTTTATTGCAGATATGCTAAGGCCAAAGGTCAAATATGCACAAGTCGCATTAAGAACAAATATTCAGTCAAGTTGGAATAAGAATAATAGAACCAGAAAATCTCTCTTTTTCAAATAGAGAAGCTATATCAAATTAGAGGAAACTTTTCATTATGGTACCTATTTGCCCAGGTTTGAACTTGACAAATTCACAGTGAACCTCTTCACCAACATCCTCTTCGAGTTTCTCCTTCCTTTGGACATCGTGATCAGGTAATATAATAAGGTCATCCAACCCACATGTGAAACCATGAAACTGAGCCATGTACAAAGAAAATTAACTTTTGATCAGACAAACACTCAGCAATAACATTTTATACAATAATTTAAAAATAACATGAAACGCACCTGCAAAAAGATTGTAAATAAACGGCTCAATGCAGAAAGCAAAATGCCTGCACAATTAGATCCATAGAGTTCTTGCACCGTGTGCACCAAACCAAACTTTCCAAACTGGGACTTGTCAACCACACCACGCACAAGCTCATTTTTCCAAATTAAAAAATCGTGTTCAGCATTGTGATCTTCATCCTCCTTCCCATTTGTGTTGTTGCCACAGAAATAGTTCTTTGGGATTTTCCCCTGATTTTTAACAGTACAAGGTGCACAACCCCGTGTGATTTGATTCAGTAGTGCTGTAATTACCTAGGTGCACAGAAAAATATGGTTATTAACATAAATTAGTGGCACACATTCTAGACATTTCACGGATAACATCATGCATATCAGAAGGGATATCAGCATCTGATAACATTAACCTGTTTTCCAGTCCAAAGAGGTTCAGGTTTCCACACAGCAGGCAAGATAGACTCAACCATGTCTTCAAAATCCACTACTGAAACCTTGCGGGAATAGTCAGCTGGAAGGGAACCAGGCACAACTGCAAATACGCCAGATGCATAAAGCAGATGAGTGAATTTGCTCCGATTAAGAAATGTATTCTTCATTGTCAAAATCACAGCACCCACGATATGATCCTGGAATATTATATGCAAGGTTAGTTAACCATGCAGGTGTACAATGGAATATTGCAAAAAAGAAACAAAAGGTCAATACTAACTAACAATTGTCATTTGGTACTGATACTGAAACCTGAATTAAGCCTCTCACTGTGTCACCCTTTGTAGGAACGATGTACTGTTCATTAGCATTAACAATGTTGTAAGCTTCCGCACGAGAAACTTCGTCTTGAGGAAAATGCACATTGATCTCATCACCATCGAAATCAGCATTATAGGAGCTGCATTCAATTTCATTAAAGATGTCAATCATGTAGATTATCAAAGAAGAAGAGAGTATATACAGCGAATGATAAAGCCAACCTGCAATTTGCATAATGCATGCGTAATGTTTTTTCTCCTTTCAATACACGAACAACATGCGCCATTAAACTTGTCTTGTGAAGCGTTGGCTGACATAAAGACAAGTAAGAAGTTCAATAGCAGCTAAAACCGCTGTGCAATAAGTAACTACATAAACATAGAGAGATCAGACAAGAAAATGGATGTCAACGTAAAGATATAATTGATATGCAAGAAAATGATCTCAAATGTACAGTGAAGCGAATGCTACTAATTATATACAGTCTCCTCACTTTCTGATGGGCAATCTTATCAAACATAAAACCGCAGGCATCATTATCGAGCCTTTTCTGAACCACGTGATTACTTGATACATGAAGAAAGATAAAATACGACAATGGTGTTATAATCATTTTGGGGTTATGATAAGCCTGCTAAATCATTATTATTAACTGGAAGTGGAATACCTAACAATGATCCTCCGAACGACAAACCAAAAGCCTGCACAGTTACATTAACCCAAATTCAATTTTCCTACTCATTGAAATCAAAACCCAGTCCAGAATCTCAGAAAAAGCAAATTAGTAGGCATGAGTCATGAGAGCCACTATTGCTATGAGAATATAAAAAGAAAACAACAAAAACAATTTATTTCAATAATACTTTTATGATATAGAAATAAACATATTATTACACATATTTTTATTTTGCTACATTCTTCTTGCCTGCTTTTTTTTTTTGACACTTACCCTGCACAGGCTGCACTTTTATTTATTGAGTAGCATCTTATGCTGCACAACTATGTATACAATTATTTTTTAGTAAAATAATTAATAGGAGTATCTTTTAGTTAAATAATAAATCAATATTTTTAATAGAATAATTAATCTTTTTTTAAAACCGTAATAATAATAATATATATAATAGGTTATTTACAGGTGAAGCAAAATATATGGGGGGCTCAATACACAAAAGTTCAAAAGAAATAGAAGGACCTCATAACATATGCATATCTATAGTAAGAAGAATATCAGATAATGGATCATTTCATGTACCTGTCGATTCACCAGCACAATATCCCCATCCTGCAAGTGGCGATAGACGATTTTGCCCTCTGTGAGCTCATTGATTTTCCCTGATTGGGCATCTACTCCTCGTGAAGAAGGTAATTTTCTAGATATTGCTACACGCATCTTATTGCTCAAAGGCAATTTTACAGTGGCCACACTATCAACATAAGTTGTAGCTCCAGGATGATTTTCAGGCCCATTAATGACGGCACCCCTCAATTTTGCAGCATTCCAAGGAGTAACCCTCTGCAATATATTAGTTAATCAGGAAAGGCCTTTGATAAGAATATATAAAAGTCGTGTGAGTAATTAGAAAGAATGCAATCACATTTTCAACAACATATGCCACTAATAATTCTCCCAGAGTAAGAACTCATCTACTCGGTGTTGTATTGGAGTTGCAATTTCAGTGCTATTGGATTTGGACAGTGTGGAAGAAAGATAATGTAAACGTTAATAAGAATTCCTAACAAAACTAAAAGATCAGCAATACTATAAAGTGATGAATTTCTGATTAATGCAGTTTTTTTATCACAGCTGTTGTTAGCAAACAGAAAATGAAGGATTTATATTTGTCATAAAATTGGCGAGGGAAGGGAGAAGTAGCCAGGTATACAAGTATATTACATTTAAGCTAACAAATGTTCTATAGGCAAAGAAATCCAGGTTGAAGACGGAATGGAAAAGAACAAATTTAGAACATTTCAATTCACTAAAGAAGATAAAAAGAGGCAGGGTTCACTTAAGTTAAATGTAGTCCAACCAAAAGGATATTGGCACACAATTCACAATATAAAAGGAGCACTAACTAAAAAAGACTACACACAAACACACACACAAAAAAAAATATATATATATATATATATTTAAACCTTTAATCCATACCTCTGGATATGTTAATCTCAATGCAAAGTATGGGGGAATTCCAATTTCATTGACTGCCAAGTAAGGATCCGGTGATATGACAGACCGGCAAGCAAAATTGACCCTTTTACCCATCATCTTTTGACGGAATATACCCTCTTTCTTTTCGAGGAACTGACAATATCCAGAAGAACCCTCTTTCTGAAATTGACCTGCCACAACAATATGGGCAGAACAATTTACACAGGTTTGGGAATTACAGAATTTTGCATTTGAAAACTACAGAACCAAAATCAGTAAACTATTTCCCAACAAAATAAAATGTAGGAGTACAACACAAGAAACAGAAAGTTGCCCACTTGCCCACAAGTGCAGAAAGCTCAGGACAACCGAGATTAAGACAAGTTTCAGTGAAAAATAGACCTTTTTATACCAAGAAATGTTTTAGATATACTCAAAACCACCATTTTGAAGCATTGTAACAATTCAAAAAACAACTCTCAACAGTACAGCCTTTAGAATTTTGATCGCAATCACCGCACTGAAAATTGTCTAAGCAAGTGGCGGGAGAAAGGCATAGCTAAAAAAACTGTAGCAAATGTACATCTATCAGTAAAATGCACATTGCTCAGGGGTATGAGCAATCATAAAAGTTGAAAATTGGAGAAATTGACTCACTAGAGGCTGTTTTGCTATCAAACAACGCATTGATAGATTGCTGAAGATCCATCCAGCGACTAATAAGCCTTGGACGCTCGGAACTATTTGTATGAGCATTTCCCAGTGCAATATTTGACTGTAAAACCCTCCCCAATAGATGAGTATGTGGATGCTCCATCACCTGAAACGAAAACTATACAAATGAACATGCACTAACTGGAAGCACCAACAGTATACATGGGGAAACAAAAGATTTGTGTTCATACATCCAAGCTCCACCTACCTTCACCTCAAACATCAACTAATTGCAATAATTAAGAGAGTTTTGAAGTAAACAGATGGTTTAAAACATTTTGCTTCCTGTTCACCTATAAAAATTTGATTATAAAACTAAACACATAAAGCAGGGTGAAAACCGAAGTCTCTGTTAACTACAAACCAGTTTTTGAATGTCAGTACACCATGGTAATGAAGCAAAGACCACTTATGCAAGTTAGAGAAACATTAACCAATTTTTTTTCTCATTACTTACAGAATCACCGCCTTTGGCTGGAGGGCGAAATTTGATCGGAGGTACAAGAATAGTCTCTAGGAAAAACATTGAATATCCTGTTGTAATTCCAGTAAACTGATTCTGAATATCAGATATATATGTGCAAATAGGGGCTTCATTCTCCCACAAACGCCTCAATATATCTTTAACCTGTTAGTTAGGAGGAATAAAAAGATCCAAGAACCGATTAACTAGACAAACTTCAAAGGAAAAATCATGAGAAATAAAGGCCAAGCAAATCACCTCTGATGGTAAGAGAGGTCCTGAAAAATAATTGCTTGTATCCTGCAACCCCTGATTCAAATTTCCTTTTTCATTTACCACTTTTTTACTATGCTTTTTAGAGCTATCAGTGGCAGCATTAAATGAGTGGGCTTCAGCTGACTCAGAATCACCCTTCCAAGAATAGTCACTAGCATTTACCACCTCAGACGAAGCTCTATCATCACCTCCTCTACTCTGTGTAGCATCCAGCCTGCCACTTCTTATGACATTCGATCTGATATCAGTACTGGAAATTCCACTCTGCATAATATAGAGAACAACGAAGAATTAGATAGGAAATAAAATGATAAACACAAAGTTAATACAATAAAAGATGCATATCTTGATCTTCAGCAAGACAAAATTTTCGGCACAGAATTCCAGGGAAACAGGATACAGGGAATGTCCAAAATATTTTGATTACACGGAAATAATGAAATGTTGACTGTGGCATACCAGTTATCCAAATATAGAGAAATAAATAACTCTTGAGAAAGTTGGTTTCCCATCAATTCAGGTATTTTATATGTTAACCTAACATCAACATTTTACATGTTAAAACATATTGAACTTACCACGTGAAACCATCCAAACGTTGGCTTATTGACCTTTGGGTTTTTGCGTTTACAATTCATACACTTCTTTTCTTTTTTCCTTAAAAACTCACTCAGAACTGAAATAGCTTCAGTAAGCTGACAAGAATCCCAAGCGACCCGCTTATTATGCTCATTGTGATTTTCATCAGGATGTGATGTATGACTCCCTTGGCTACCTTCTCGATCAATCATATCATCTGGTATCGTCCACTCTGTCTTTTTCTTTTCTCGTAACTTCTGTCTCAACCTCAGCTTTTTTGCCTCAATGATGTCACCCTTCTCTATTAATTTTAATTGAGCAAAAGAATTATCCACCTGAATCAAACACATTATACTTTAGGTGAAATAAAGCACAACCAGAACAAGAACTAGAAGGCCACAATGAGCACAATAAGCTTATACAAACCTCTCCTCGGATTGATCGAAAATGAAAACAATAAAAACATGTTTTATTCAGAATATTGTTCAATGTATTAAAGAGCAACGGATTATAGGAAGGCAAAACTAGGTCAATGTGACCACAATGACCACTGCAATGATATGAGCGTTGGCCACACGATTTACATCTGCATAAGACAAGATAGGCATTAAAAACAGACTAAGTATATCAGCAGCAAAAAAGTGTTCTAATCTGGTTTTATACACTTACGATGAGCCATCATCAAGGGGTCCCATAGCAGGATCATAGAGTCCACCAGGTATCGGCTTATCCAAAATGTCAAGCAAATCCGGAACTGTAATCTTCACAACACTTTGACGCCTCACTTCTTCACCCAACATGAAACTAAAATGCACCGACTCCACAGCCTCGGTTGTTCCCTGAATAACAATTACTGCATATTAGAGAACAGCAACAGAAAATGATACTCAAAAGGCCGAACATACACACTACTCTAATGGAATTATGCAAAATTAACCAAGTTCAACAGAATTTATTTTTCCAATTCACATTTTAGGATTTTACCTACATTACTTAGACAACACCATGACAGTTTTCCAAGAAACTAAATATTAAACTAAGGAAATACGTTAAACACGGAGTTTTACCATGGTTCGCCGATTGGTTCAACAGTTGGAATGGCCTCAGTCAATAACCGCGAAATTCCTAGACAAAAAATTCGTATTCGAGCAATTAAGATTTCAGGAAGAATGCCCAATTCAACCCTAACCAAATCACTTGAGTGGTTGTTTGGGTATATGTATGAGCACTGCAGTAGAGTTTTGCCCTAGTTCATGGGAGCGATGCTTTGATTAATACTACAAAGGGTTTTGCAAAACCCTATTGACAAAAATATATATACTGAATAATAAATGAATTTTTTTTTTTTTTTCTTTTATAGGTGGTGAAATTATAAAAAAATTAAAACCGAACCGATCGAAAGCAGTGGACCGAACACAAACCGAAGAGTTTTGGTTTTAAATCGGTTAACCGAAATTTTTGGTTTGATGAAGGTGGAGGATTATTACAAGGTCCAGAAGACAGATGTCAATCTTATATATGTGGGCCTTTTTGTGCAATAGAGCGCAGCTATGGGCTTTTGGTTATTTATTTTCTTTGGGTACGGCTATTACCACCTCCAGGTTTGTGAACCACACTCCTTCCTCCTATTTATTAATTTAATAATAATATAAAAAATCTAAATACTTTTTATGTAAAAGTACAATTACTAAATGCACACTCACTACTAATTACACTCCCCTTTCAATATTTAAACTATAACCCTAATTGCAGATGTCACCGCCACCCACCATTCTCACGCGTCATTCTCTTTCCCCCACTCCTCTCATTCCAATTTATGATTTATGTGTTTTAATGACTATATTTTATAGTAGTATTTATGTGTTTCAATGGTAGGGATCTAGGATTTAGAGTTTATAGTATTTTTTTATGATATAATTAGAATAAAGCTTGTTTGATTGTTGGGGGAAGCATTAGAATAAAGTGGTGTTGGTGGAAGCATTAGAACAAAGTAGTGTTGGACAAAACGAAATAAAAAAATAATTGGGGTTCTTTTTTTACAAACCAGTCGAATTGATTTTGATCGACAATTTGTTGCTGAAAATATGTATTATGGTCAACAACTTATTGCTGAACATATGGTGTTCTGTTGACAAAGTGTTGCTGAAAGTGTTTTTAACAACATTTTGCCAATAAAACACTCTACTTTCAACATCGTCTTGTTGACGAAACACACTCCAATCGACAAATCAGTGAGTGGTGTGTTGGCAGCATCGTGACTGTGGGGTGGGAGAGGCATGGTAAATAATTTTTTTTAATAGAAGAAAAAATGGAAGATGGGGGAGAAATAAAAATATAGGAAGAATAAAGGATTTTTTAGGTGATATAAGGAAGGGAGTGTATCTATCGAGGGTGTAGCGTGTAAAAGACACCAAAATACTAAAAATGGTACTTTGAACAATTTGAGGGAATGTATCTAACATCCTCTTATTTGAAGGGGTGTAGCATGTAAAAGACATCAAAATACTAAAAAAAAAAAAAGTACTTTAGACAATTTGGAGAAGTGTATCCAACATTCTCTTGAGCGTACTATTGAAAGTTATTTTTTTTTTTTTTTTTCAATTTTCTCTATTAGGTTTCTACATTTTCTCCAACTTATGTTTCTCTAACTTTTTTTTTTTTTTTTTTGTACTTTCTCTACACTCTATCTCAACAGTTCAATACATTTACAATATTATATTTCAAGACTGCACACTTCTAATATACAAAATAACGCACACAATTAATACCCCTAACCCCACAACATCATTCTATTTTTTAAATTGTCATTCATTTGACCCAGGTTTTACCTTAAACCTCACCTACTCAAAAAAAAAAATCTCATTTATTTGAGTTCTTACATCACTAATTTTTTATTTTTTTTTTAATTTATAAGCCACTATGCTACAATATTTGTGCATAAAATTCTAAGACGGATGTTAGTTGTAATATTTTAATTTAAAATTTTAAAAAAAATATCACTCTCTCCATCCATAATAGTAATTGTTTTCATAAAAAAAAATGGACATATTTTTTTGTTGACAGATGAAGAAAAAAAAGAGCATCGAATGAAGTATATTCTTTCAAGAATGAGTCGTGAAGTTTAGTGGATCTAATACGAAAAATAATAGGAGTGGAGGACAAATGAGGGAATCAAGTGATAAAAATAATGAAGGTTTAAGTAGTAGGCTAGAAGGTAAGCAACCTAAAACGCATGAAGTAATAATAATTGATGTCATCAAAAAACAAACAGAAAAGGAGAGAGAAAGAGGATAAGGCAAAGCTAATAATAATATTTAAATAAATAGATAATGTAACATTGTACAATTTGTACTCTTAGTTTCATTTTAAATTCATCATTAACACGATGTTAATATTACAGTTATTTATTAGTATAAAAAATTTAATTAAAAATATTGATAGATAAATATTATATATTAAAGAAAACAAGTTTAAGAATTAATAAATAAAAAATTGAATCGAGTAGAAACAAATACCTGGTGACAAAGTGGGATAGAGCACCACTACCTAGGCCTTAGGTCCTGGTTCGAGTCATGGAGAGGAGAAAATGGATGAGAATTTAACTTGTAATAAAAAAAAAAAAAAAAACAAATACCTGGTCTCCCCACTCGTAAAGTGTAAAGCACAAGTCGGAAGCTGGGAAGTTTCCGGACACATGTGGATTGTGGGAGGACTTAAACCCTACGTTTACTAAGTCATCATAAACATTTTGCTCAAAAAAAGAAAAGGAAATAAAATAAAAAAAGTTTTTGCTTTTCCTCACTACGCAGATTGATTTTTTGTGACTCACGCGCTCATTTGAAAATTTTTGTTTCTATTATTTGTCTAAATTTGTATGGTTTTAATTGGCCTCAATATCACGATGGTTTTGTCAGTTTTGGAGAATTTGTGAATTGCATTAGTTTAAAATATGTACGTGGTTTTGAATTGATGTACACATATTTTTTTTAAATCTAATATCCTTAATAATATTTGAATTAAATATGGGAGCTTTTCAACGGAATACTTAGATGTGAAGTATTTAATACATGGTGGCTCAAAAAAATTGCTAACGATAAAAATAAAAACCTAAGAAAATTGTATTAAAACTTTAAAAGTAGTTTTTTTAATTCTGAGGCATTTAATTCGAGTGAAACGAAATAATCTGAGAGCTTTAATTTGACTATACGGTGCTACTAAGATAATTAAGTCCCACCATTCTTAGCTAATGCGAAAACAAGATGTTAAAAATCAATTAGAGCTAAAATAGTAATTAAGACATGTTATTGAACAAAAAAGGTTACGTGAGCGTTATCTAATGGTTCATAAATTATTGAAATAAAAACAACCGTTTTCTTTCTTTTTTAAGAAAAACATTTGTGCAGTTTATTGAAATAAAAGTAATCGTTTTCTTTCTTTATTAAATATAAAAATTCATTTTTTTATGTTTTTTTTTTTTAGATTGTGGAATCACATGGAAATGAAGTGCAATAGATCAAAAGACAATACTTAAAAGAACTTGGATTTTACAATGCATATGGTTAGGAGTTCACAAAAAAAGACCGGACAGGAAAAAAGACCGGAATTGGACCGGACCGGTAGTTTCTGGTCCGGTCTCCGGTCCTTCAAATTTTAGATTCCGTTTTTTCGGTCCGGATCGGTTTGGACCTGAATTTTTTTTTTTTTACTAATACACTCTCACTTATTTTTCAAAACCGAGTAATTGGTGAGGATGTGAGGTAAAATTGTTGAGATCTATTACATTTTTTCAAATATATAATTTAATGAACATATATTAATTTATTTTTAGAGTCAAAAGATCATTAATAATAATATAAATAAAATTAACATTGACGTAGATTGATTTAAAATAAATAGCAACACTTGATTTTCATACACAAATTCATCAATATTTTTCTTGCTCCCATAAACTTGAAAAAAAAAAAAGTCTGGTCCAAACCCGGACCGGAAAATTCCGGTCTCCGGTCCATGCAATAGTGAAGATTTCGGTCCGATCCGGTTTTGGAGCGGTGCACACCCCTACATATTGTTGAGATTATTGCAATATTGGGATGTCATTCGATTTTGGTATCAGAAGTGTTTTTACTATCATAACTGTTCTTACTACAAGCATAGTAACTAGTCTTCTAATATTGGTTTTCAGTATAAGTTGAGTACGGTGTACTCAGTTGATTTGATTTAGTAGTGTGATCTAGGTGTCAACTAACCTGATAAGAGTTTGGACAACTCTGCTGATGCAAGTCGTCTAAAGTCAGTTCGGGAGAGTTAGGGTCAAATCTGCTAAAGTCAACTCAGCTTATCCCAAATCAGTTGAGACAAGTCTGCTGATATTTCAGCTTCAAAGTTAGTTTATTTCTGTTAGTTTATTAGGTAGTTAGTTTGTTGGTGGCAATTTCAACTTGCACTGTACATCTATAAATACACCATTTACTGCATAGGTTGTGGGTTACTGAGATAATTCAGAGAGTTTAGAGAGATCAAGCTTAGTGAATACTGGTAAATCTGTAACTTTCATTTGTGATTAGTGAATAGGGTCTTCTATCCTTCGTGGACGTAGATCATTTGATCAAACCACGTAAATCTCGTGTTTTTCTTTGAGTTCTTTATTCGTTTCAATTATTTGCGTTTATTTGTTGTCTTAATTTATCATTTGTGAGGAGAAGTTGTTTTGTGGATACAATTCCATAACAAATGTAATGCATACCTCATCTTTTAAGATCTAATATATTTCGTAATACTGTACGTGATAGTGCTTAAACAAGTACTACGTAATAGTTGACCAAGTCCTTTTTTTTTGTTGTTATTTTTCGCTATTTTCCCCCTCTTTTTTTCGCTGTTTTTTTTTCCTTAATCCTTTTTTTACGCTTGTTTGTTTTTTAGTACTTTATTTTTTCTCCTTTTATTTTGTAAAACAATTATTTTTTCCTTTATTTTTTGCGTTTTATTTTTTTCAGTTAATAAAAAAATGGGTGTTTTTTTTGCTATATATATATTTTTTAATTAAAAAGTGAAACATAATATTTCTAAACGTGCAAGTCAGTTTAAATGAAAATGTAACACAATATTAATAAAAAGTATAAGTCAATATAACTAGTCAATATAACTAAAAAGTGCAACACAATATTACTAAAAAGTGTAAATCAATATAATTGAAAAGTGCAACACAATATTATAAAAAAGTGCATGTCAGTATAACCGAAAAGTGCAACACAATATTACTAAAAAGTGTAAATCAATATAACTGAAAAGTGCAACACAATATTATAAAAAAATGTATGTCAATATAACTGAAAAGTGCAACACGATATTATAAAAAAATATAAAAAAATGTATGTCAATATAACTGAAAAGTGCAACACAATATTATAAAAAAGTGTATGTGAGTATAACTGAAAATTGCAGAATCAAACTCGAGACTTTGTGCTAATTTAATTATATGATGACCATTGGACCATGGCCCAAGTTTTATTATATTATTGTTCTTATTAATTAATAAATGATTACTGGACTCGAGTGCACAACTCATGTTCACAGCAGACCTCCCCAAATGCAATATAATGCCAAATTTAAAACAATATAATCTGATTTAATGGATAATTACAACATACCAAACAAATACTTTCCATTATTCTCTTAAATATTATTTTTAAGATACTTAACAATTTTTTAATAATTAATTATTATTAAATATATATTAGCGTACATCACACGGGTACAACCGTACAATACTAGTAAATAGTTACTATATTATTAAATCTTTATATCTAAACATATAATATTCCTAGATTATTTTTTTATACATATCATTATGTATGCTAAATAGTAGTATCACTTTATAAGTTAAACAACACTATATGTTGACGTAATAATGTAATATAGACTATACAATTGACCTAAAATATTGAGTGAGATTTTGATGCAATGGATTGCACGCATACTATTAGAATTGAACTTAAATGTTGCATAAATTAAATATTAAAATGTTGATTCAAAAATTAAATTGAATAAATTAAATATTAAAATTTAAGTATATATACTCATGAATTTGCATAAAATATTTACATTATATGAATTGGATCTACGAGTTAGTTAGATTTTTTTTTTTTTTTTTGACCCAAAAGAGAAAACATATTAAATCCTTAAAAATCTCTATATATTTTGTATACCGAAAATAGAAAATTTGACCTTTATAAATGCCATTTACACACCTTGACAATTAGTCACATATCTCATAAAAGAATAAAAGGTTAAGAGTCATAAATTGAGGAATCATGTGATAAGACACTATTCATAAAATGTTAATCTGGTCAAACAATATCATAAAAATGTAAACTATATTAATGAAAATATCCATAATAAATTAAGATAAATAAGTACATTTATTTTTGTATTTAATAAAAACACCATTTAAATTTCCGTTTGTCATACCATCAAATTTTGACACGCAACAATATACAAGGAAATAAATTTTACTCCGTAACTATTTTTAGACTTTAAATTTTATTTGTAATAAGTATTTATTTCTGTAATAAAAAAATTTCCCAATCTACATCACTTAAATGTCGTAGTATTTTTTAAATTAAGATATTTTTTTATTCTCTATCTCGTACTTTAAAATTTTAATTATCTCTCACATTTTCACATACTAAATATAATTATTTCCTATTGAAGATAAAATGTCTATATGTTAAGTTTCTTATTTATTCATTATTCTTGATGGTAAAATATGGAGGGATGTTTTTTTATTTTCCAACTTAATTATTAATGTACTCCATTCGTCCTAGATTGTTCATTTTCCGTTCCTTATTAATTTGTCTATTTTTAAAGTGATAAAAAAATTACATTATTTTTAAAGAATTAATACACCTTTACTAAAAAAATATTTTATTATTTATAATATGAAAATCAAATAAACAAATAGAATGAAGGAAATAGATTTTGACAATAATTCAAAATCTCATTGAAAATGTAAAAAGGAATCGATAAAAATGGAAATAATTAGTTATTATGGGGATCCAATAGAATTCTGCAACATAATCCGCATTGAAATAAAATATCCGTGCAATTTAGTTTCCACGTAATCGCGTGTAATATGAGTCAATGCTTAGACCCTTCTTCCCTTCCTTAAACCTGAGAAAACTCTTTCCCCTTTAATCCCAACGTTTCCTCCGGCATTTCCCCAATTTCCACACACACACACACACTCACCAGAAATGGCCGACGCCACGGTGGTCGCCGTAGATCCTCCAACGGATCCGCCGCCGGAGACATGTGATTTTGACTCCGGCCTACATGTTCCGCCCCTCGACGACACTTTCTTCTCCCAGCACCTCTTTAATGGCGATGGTGCGCCAATGGGAAATCAAAACGACGATATGGCTGCCCTCGACGACCTCGATTTCGATTTCTCCTTCGATGATCTAGGCCTTCCTCCTCCCGACGGTCTTGATAACCTCCTTAACCACGCCCAATTGCAACAGCCGAATTGCCAACACAGATCGGGTTCGGATTTCGCTCAATTTGCACAGGATTTCACTCAATTGGAGGGCGTTTTCAAATCAACAGCCTCGGAATTGTGTCACCTTACCGGAGACGGCGTTTTTTCAGTCGATCAGAGCTGGAGTGGTTCCGGACTTCTGAATTCCGGCTCCCCTGACACGGAGTCTCATCTGATTTCTAACTATCTCAACATGCAGTCACCCGAATCGAATGGATCGAATCGCGAAAGCACTGAAAATTGCGGCGCTGATGGGAAGGAACTGAGCTGCCATTCGCCAGAATCTCAGGTTTCTGGGAATTTTGAGTCTAATGTTTCGGAGGACTCAAATGATTGTGCTGCCAGATCGGTAAGTTCTTCACCTAATTCGATTAATAGTTCGGTTAAAACTGGAGTTGTTGACCAGAAGATTAAGTTAGAGGAGTCGGCTAATAATAAAAGCAGCGTATCTTTTCTAAAAAGGAAGAAGGAAGGCGATGATTTATTGAATAATAGTGTTGAGTCGAGGATTAATAAGTCTAGGAAATCTAACTCTCTATCAGAGAATAACGATTGTAGAGATAGTGATGTTGTATTAGATGAAGAAGAAGAGAAAAAGAAGGCAAGGTTGTTGAGGAACCGAGAGAGTGCTCAATTATCTAGACAGAGGAAAAAACATTACGTAGAAGAGTTAGAAGATAAGGTTAGGAACATGCATTCAACAATTCAAGACTTGAATGCGAAGATATCATATTTTATGGCTGAAAATGCTACTCTAAAGCACCAAATGGGCGGTGGCGGGGGTGGTGGTACTGCCTCTGTTCCACCACCTCCTATGGCACCTCCACCACCTGGGATGTACACTCATCCAGATATGATGTACCCATGGATGCCATATGCTCCACCTTATATGATGAAATCACAGGGATCTCAAGTGCCATTGGTGCCTATCCCAAGGTTGAAACCACAGCAGCAACAAGCACACACACCAAAGCCTAGTAAGAAGGTGGAAAGTAAGAAGAATGAAGCGCCAAAGACCAAAAAGGTTGCAGGCGTTAGTTTCCTCGGTCTGTTGTTTTTCATAATGTTGTTTGGTGGCTTAGTTCCGATGGTTAATGTAAGATACGGGGGAACCAGAGAAGCATTTACAGGTGGTGAAAGTTATATACGAGGTGGGTTCAATGAAAGACATCATGGGAGAGTGTTGATGGTGAATGGTACAGAGTATATTGAGAAACATAGTGGTAGTGGTCAAAGAGGTCAGGGTAGTGGAGGGGAGCCCCCAAGTGTCGATGAATTTGATCGTTCAGGCAATGAAAGTGAACCTCTTGCAGCATCGTTGTATGTTCCCAGGAACGATAAGCTTGTTAAGATTGATGGAAATTTGATTATCCATTCTGTGTTAGCAAGTGAGAAAGCTATGGCATCCAGGGGGAAAGGATATGGTGAGACGGGGCTCGTAGTTCCTGGAGATCTAGCTCATGGAATTGTTGGAAGAACTGGTGCTAGGCATACCCTCCTCAGGGCTCATGATGGCACAAAAACAACTGCATCTGATGGCAAGCTTCAGCAATGGTTCCGTGAAGGCCTTGCTGGTAATCATAGTTTTTTTTTGCATATGATTTGTTTTTTAGTACTGTTTTTCTATGAAGCTTCATCTATTGTTAAATTTGGGTCAAAACATATTTATTAAAAAATTGCATCATTTGCACACTATCCACATGTTTTCTAAAACCTTGTTGGGGCTTGAAGTAAGAGCAAGGACACAATGCATGACTAGAACGTTTGTTACCTTTGTTGGCTTATATATTGGACAATATTTGTATTTGCAAGATCTTTTGCTTTATGTTGTTCCATATCAAGGTTTGTTGGTGTTTGCCCACAAAGGTATATGTGTTTCTATATGCAGATATACTTGACAAAGGTAAATGTTTCCATCTTAGTGTGATTGTATGTTTGTCAGTTTGTGGTATATATTTTGCAAACTTATGCTTCCAAATTAGGAATTTATTTTTTCAACATCTTCTTTTGCAACGAAAAAAACTCTTGTCGGCATCATATTCAAGATTCAAAGTATTGTGGAGTATAAACTATAAAGGGAATTAAAAGTGCTAATATGGAACTCTTGCCCCCTATAGGGAGATCAGTCTTTTCTGGTCTTTTGAATGAAGAAAAAATCTGTTATGGGCTGGTTCAACTTTATTTTAAAAAAGTCCTAAGATTGTTTGTCTATACTCTGTTCAGGGCCAATGTTGAGCGCGGGTATGTGCACGGAAGTTTTCCAGTTTGATGTATCAGCAGCCATCGTTCCATCTACTTCAAGAAACATAACTGAAGAGCAGAGTAAGAACTCTACACACCCGAGCAAAGCAAGACACAGAAGGATCCTCCATCCTATCCCTTTCCCAGACTCCTCTCACAACATATCCGGAGAAAATGCAGGAAGGAGATCAGAGAAAGAGGAGTTGAATATAACAAACAAAACGTCTTCAATGGTGGTTTCTGTGCTCTTCGATCCTAGAGAAGCTGGTGATGCTGATGTGGACGGTGTGATGGGGACAAAGTCCCTGTCACGAATTTTTGTAGTAGTGTTGATTGACAGTGTCAAGTATGTTACATACTCGTGCATGCTTCCGTTCAAGGGATCTGCTCCTCATCTGGTGACGACGTGAGGATGGAGGTGATTGCTACAAGTGGGCGACAAAATTTTGTAGATAGTGAAAGCAGTAAAGCTTCATCAGGGATTGCTGTAACTTATTAACTACTATACTGTGACCGGACTTAGCTTAAACATGTCCACTTTAATGTAGCTGATGTTTGATTATGTATCATGGACCATCAAATAATAAACTGGCAGTTTCTTTTGATTTTCATATGATGATTGCCTTTTAATATGTGTGTGTTGATCGAATTACTTTACAAGTAACAGCTTTGCATTGAACGACTTGTTTTCTCATTAATAAATATAACAGTTTGATTTCTCGTTTCACTTCTTACCCATAAAGAAAGTCTTTGCATAAGAGTACTGAGACACATAACTGAAATTATAGAGATCCAACTCAATTCAACTATTATTGGGATCTAAAGTGGTGGTGTTTACCTACTCTAAAAATTAGAGTAGTCATCAAATCCAGCCTAACTCAATATAAGATAAAACATTAGAATTAATTTTTTACAGAAAATTCAAGAACCTGGGACCATGACGGCTCACGGGTTCTGTCTCGCCTAATTTTTAAAATTATTTTAAATTAACTTTAATATACACAATATATTTATTTTGATATTAATATATTCCATGCATATATTTATTCGTGCCTAACTATATATAATATATTTCACTATTAGAAAAAATGCAAAACAATAGTTAATATAATTAAATATCAAATTATTATTATTTTTATATATTTGGTATAATAAAATTAAATATAAGTAGTTGTTATTTTTTTTAGCATATAATTTTTATACTATGATTATATAAAAATAAGAGTAAGTGGTTAGAAAAATAATAGTAAGAGGGAAAATGAGCAATTGAAAAAGAAAATAGTGATTTGACTGTATAAAAATAGGTGTATAAGTGTATTATTGGGGTGGATTGATAATTGAATTTGTATTTGAATTGAGATGTATTGAGAGAGATTGGATTGTGATTGAGTCAATCCAAATCCGAATGGACAAATCCCAAAACAAACATAGTCTTAGTGTGTGTAGGGTTTGGAATTGACTCATTCGAATTTGGATGGCCCATCCCCCATCCCATCCATCTCTATCCAAATACCCCACATCTATCCATATAATACTACGTACCTATTTTTATACAATTATATCACTTTTTTTTTCCCTTTTAATCACTCATTCTCCTTCTTACTTTTCTTTCACACATTTATTATCTCTTCTACTTTTCTTCCCTACACTAATTACTCTACTAACTAAAAATAATAAAATACTAATACAATATCACTATTGATTTGCATAAAGTTCTTCATCCACACATATTTTTTAATTTATATCCAAACATAATTATTATTCATGGATTACTACATTCATATTTTTCCAATCTTCATCCCCATCCCATCCACCACAATCCCTAACCAAACAGACCCTTAGGCGGTGTTTGTTTTGGGATTGGCCAATCCGGATTTGGATTGGCCCAATCTCAATCCAATCTCTTTCAATTCATCTCAATCCAAATACAAATCCAAATACCAATTCACCCCTATAATACACCTACACACCTATTTTTATACTATCAAATCACTATCTCTCTTACTTTTATTTCACATACTCATTCTCTCTCCTACTTTCTTCTCTCTCTTACTTTTCTTTCACTATTAACAATAATAAAATATTATAACACCACTCTTGATGTGACATAAAGTTAAATCTACCCCTACTTCTCAATCTTTAACCAAACACAACTTACACACAATTTACTATTCATGGATTACCCAAATCCCAATCAAATCCACTACAATCCAAATCCAATCCAAATCAATCTCAAACCAAACACCACCTTAGGGTGTGTTTAGTTTGGGATTGACCCATCCGGATTTGGATGGGTCATCCCCATCCCATCTCTCTCCATCCAAATACCCATCAATCCCCATAATACTACATACCTACCAAACAGGCCCGTAGGGTGTGTTTAGTTTGGGATTGGTCCATCCGTATTTGGATGGACCATCCCCATCCCATCACTCTTTTTTTCTTTTAATCACTCATTTTTTCTACTACTTTTCTTCCACACATTTATTCTCTCTCATATTTTTCTTCTTTACACTAATTACTCCACTAACTAAAAATATAAAATAATACAACATCACTATTGATTTGACATAAAGTTCTCCATCCACACTTATTTTTCAATTACTATTCGTAGATTATCTCATCCATATTTTTTCAATCTCCAACCCATCTCATCCACTACAATTCCTAACCAAACACACCCTATATTTATGTATGATGGGTTTTAAGAGAACAAAGAGAGTACTATATTTATGTATGATGAGTTTGAAAATATGTTGACAGAATGGGTTCGACAGAAATCATGACCCATTTTGTACCGGCTTGACTGAATCCAGAACTGACTCATGGGGAACGAGTTTAATGTGAATCCCGTTTGTACCGTCCAATTGTCATCCCTAATTACCATTTTTGTCTCTAAACCACTAAACCCACTCTTTCAAGAAGAACGGGAAATAACTCAGTTAATTTCCAACTCCTGCCTAGCAAATATTAACACCGTTATACTCAAATTGAGGACAGGGGCTTATTTGTTAGATTCCCACGAAATGAAGGGCTTATTTGAATGGAATGGGAAGAAAATGGGTTTTAATGAGGGAAATAATAGATAAAGGGCTTACTTGATCTTTAAAGATAAGATGAGGGTCGAATTTAAGTCCTTTCCAATTAAAATATAAAATGTGTCGCAAATGTATAAATTATGGTATGACTCATCTAAATAAAAAGAGTTCGTAAATCAGTGCAGTGCAGTGGTACCGTTATAACCACACATGCACATAAGGAACAAGTGTACAATCGACAAATACACCATTAATGTTACAGTACAGTACATTACTGCACTCGGTTTACAGTGCGAACGTTGTGAGTTTATTGCGACTTTATGATTTACTTTGTCAACCCTTCTTGTTATTTCTTCCGTCTACGAAATGTAGTTTCATTGGACGGACACATGTTTTAATAAAAAATAAATAAAGTAAGAATATTATAGAGTATTGTGAAATTCATTGTAAATAAAATAAATGATAATTTGAATAATTAAGTAATGATTGAATAGTGATGTTTTTTTTTTAATGAAACGAGGGGACATGGTTTTCATAAAGTGTATGAAACTACATTTTGTGGACGGAGAATATAAGACAAATGAAATTACATTTCGTGAATGGATAATATAAGATAAACGAGACTACATTTTGTGGACGGAGGGAGTAAAATAATTTACTCACTTCACCCATCAAAATTACGCTCACTTTTTTTGACACATGGTTTAAAAATAATTCATATTTTAATTCTAAAGTAAAAAATATTATTGATAGATCATCAACTTTATTAATAAAATAAAATAAAATTTAAAAGTTAACTATTGAACCCAACTCTCCTCTATACCTTGTTAGATTAACCGAAATACCCATTATCCTCAATTATTCGATCGTTTACCTCACTAAATTTACATTTTTAAAAAAGTGAGTCGATCAAGATGTGCAGATAGTGTATATAGTTGTCTTTCAATTAGTGGGTGGGGCCGGGGCAGTCGACAAATTTGTACTAGATGATAATCAAAATTGGGATCGTTGAATCTTTTTCAGCCGTGAACCGCCGACTCCGAGGCAGGTTTCGTTTGTGCTTGCTGTTAAAAAGAGTTCAATCAGTTCGAGAGTTTCTACGCAAGCAAACACGTCACCTAAATCGTCTCTTTTTCCGCAATGACTATATTGCCCCTGCTAACGTCTCCTTAGCTTTTATGTAGGTTTGGAATTTTGCCATTATAATGTATTGATTGATTGATAGAGTGAGAAAGTGGGGATTAAATTGTAGATTTTATTTTTTTGCCAAATTCCTGATTAATCACACTCATTAACCCTTTCCACTGAATTATGACTCATTAAGTATTTTTCTTGTTAATTAATACTCCCGTCCCCAAGAATATAATAAATAGATGTATTAGATGTGATGTGATTGAAAAATAGAAAAATATAATGAAATGTGAGTGAAAATAATTAGAAATGAATAGCTTTCATCACTGGAATAAACGAAAAAAAAAAGTTTAGTAGCTTTCATTGTGACGGAGTAAGTATTGACAATTTCATACGAAAAGTGTCACATATTTTTATCTAGCTCGGAGATATTCATGATAGAGTTTTATCTAAATATTACTCCTTAGTTTTCTATTATTTAGTGTTGGCAAAATTTTATGGAACCTTCTTTTTCTTCAAATTTCACTTTTTAAAAATTAAGGATTACTCTTTGATAATTTAGAGTTTGTTGGTGAAATGTTGCATTATTTTCATATTTTTATTACTCAATATTAAGCGTACAAAATGATATTAATAGATAACACAGAGTATGAAATTGAATGTTATTTTGCAAAAAATATATATTAGAGGGACCTTATACTATCTTGCACCTGTCATATGCGAATGCATGTGTAATGCAGAGTTGATATACACTTTTACTCTACATGAGATAAATTCTTATGTAATTAAGCGTAAAATCATTCAATTGAATTTTATGTAATTTAAATACATTTACAATTGTTCAAGAAAATTTGATCAACTATATTAGAACTAAATCAAAATTGTGGTTCAATTTTCCAATTACATCATGCAATTCGGTGCACATGATTGTCAACTAATTAAACACGTTTGTACAAACCACATTTTATTAGGAAGAATTCATGTCTCAACACTGATTCCACATGACTGAACACTAAACACAAGATAATAATATTCTTGAGACATTTTTTAAGACAAATATATGGGATGGGTTTAATATGCGAAGATTTTTCCATAATAATTTTTTAAAGTGCCTATATATATATATATTTATTTTAATTATGTATACAAATAATAAATACATCAACGTCTTGATAATATTCTGCAAATAAAAAAATCACCACCTTAAATTTATTTGTCAAAATTAAACCTGATCCAGCAGATTATATATTAATTACACCAATATATTTTATTTAAAACAACCTTATCACAATTCACATACATGCCACTATGCCACTCTAGTCAAATCCAGTCCCTACCACCGCTTTATGTTCACACGCTCTTCTTCCAAAAAAAAAAAAGTTAAAAGAAAATAAATAAATAATATACATCCATACATTGCTTATATATAATTATAAATGCTGATGCATTGCAGATTGCACATCACAACTGAAAATGGAAGAAAATAAGCATTCTGAAAATGGAGAAGATGAGAAGAAACAAGAAGTTAAAGAAAAGAAGCAGCAGCAGATTGGTGGTGTTAGGACAATGCCATTCATTCTTGGTAAGAATTTCTTCTAAATTCATATCTGAGATATCATTGTATGTATATCTAGAATTTTACTTTAAGATGATAAATTTTATAGAGGGTGAAAAAAACTTAGAGGCTAGCACACTCCTAATTAAATCCGTACTTGGTGCAACTTGCACCACGTTTAAGTTCGTCTCAACCTTAAGTTTACATTTCACGATTCGACAATTCACTATCTCTCTACCTTTTCGAGTAAGTGCATGTAAACATTTGAAGTACATGAGATTAGTAATAGGGATGTTCTTGGACTATAAAGATGAACTTTTTACAACAAAAAAGGGGCTCTTTGCTAGACTAAACATAGTCATCTTTTGCTCATTTTGATTCATTTCATTTAAATATTACTGATTCTGGTTCCTTCCACATGCAAATAAAAGCAAATGAAATATGCGACCGATTTGCGGGTGCTGGTTTTCATGCCAACATGATCACATACCTGACTCAGGTGTTGAACTTGCCTCTTGTTAAGGCATCCAACACCCTCACCAACTTCGGTGGCACCTCCAGCTTCACGCCCCTCATCGGCGCTTTCATCGCCGACTCCTACGCCGGCCGCTTTTGGACAATCATCTTCGGATCTATAATATACATGTTGGTGAGGATCAATATCATGAACATATAAAAGACTTCAGATCTTTTTCTGTGAGACGGATCCTTTTAATCCATATTTCAAAATTTTGGATAGGATAACCTATATTTTTTTCCAAATTTTAGTTGGTAAAAAAAGTGAAAATGTTTATGAGAAAAGTGATACTAATATTTTTAACAAAAGGACTGTCACTTTTTACTTTAACACTATCACTTTTTTGCTCAAACATTATCACTTTATATATATGAGGGTCGTCTCACGTATCTCATTCTCCCAGACTAGTCCAAAGACTAAAATTTCATGCATTTGTATCAATATAATAAGATATCAAGTCATGTGACAGGGAATGATTGCCATAACAATATCAGCAACCCTGCCTCAGCTCCGGCCCCCGCCCTGTCCGACTCAAGAAAACTGCCAGGAAGCCTCCTCCGCGCAGCTCGGGATCCTCTACATCGCGCTACTCTTGACGTCGTTAGGCACCGGTGGAATCCGCCCGTGTGTTGTCACATTTGCGGCAGATCAGTTGGATATGAGCAAAGCGAAAACAGAGTCAAGGACATGGAATTTCTTCAATTGGTACTACTTTTGCATGGGAATGGCCTCTTTGCTTGCTCTAACTGTCGTAGTTTATATCCAAGAAAATGTCAGCTGGTCTTGGGGGTTGGGGATTCCCACAATTGCAATGGGGTTATCTCTTGTAGCTTTCATTTTAGGTTCAAGAATGTACAAGAAACTCAAGCCCGGAGGGAGTCCTTATGTTCGAGTCCTGCAAGTGATCGTTGCAGCTGTCAAGAAACGACGAGCCGTTGCGCCAAGTGACCCCGATGCCCTGTATGCAAACACACAACTTGATGCTGTTATCTCTACTAATGGGAGGCTACTCCATACAGATCAGTTCAAGTAAGGCCAACTTTTTAGTCGTTTGTTACTACAAGTAAACTGATTTTTAGTGACGAAATCCTCTAATTATTGCTTCTCTAGTTAAAAGTTTTTAGTGACAGAAAATTGAGAATTAATGACAGGACCTGCCACTAAAGGTCAATTCATGTCATTGAGTTAGAGAAGCTAAAATGACGGTATTTTTGTCACTAAAAGTTAATTTTCTTGTAGTGTATATTGAATTTCGTCTTGTTAACTTTCGTGTTCTGTGACATGAAGATGGATTGATCGGGCCGCGATGGTGACAGATTCGGACATGAGACGACAGGATAAACCAAACCTATGGAGGCTAGCAACAGTACACAGAGTTGAAGAAGTGAAAACCATCATCAGATTGCTCCCAATTTGGGCTGCAGCCATATTACATGTAGCTTCACATTCCCATCTCCAAAGTTTCACAATCCAACAAGCGCGAAGCATGGACCGACATCTGTCGCCCTCTTTCGAAATCCCACCAGCCTCCATGTCCATTTTCAGCATCATAACTGTCCTAACAGGCCTCCCTCTCTACGAGCGCCTCTTCGTCCCCTTTGCTCGACGATTCACAGGTAATCCAAAAGGCCTAACATGTCTACAACGAATGGGAACAGGGTTCAGCATCAACATCTTAGCTACTATCGCCTCAGCATTGATCGAAATCAAGCGAAAATCAGCTGCAGCAGAACATAACCTTTTGGATAAACCGACAGCAATTATACCAATCAGTGTCTTCTGGCTGGTTCCTCAGTATTCCATTCATGGATTAGCTGAAGTATTCATGTCTGTTGCACATATGGAGTTTTTGTACGATCAATCGCCCGAGAGCATGAGAAGCACAGCAGCTGCGTTGTACTGGATTGCAATCGGATTTGGGAACTACGTGGGCACTATTATGGTGAGTTTAGTTCATGAGTACAGTGGTAAGAAAGGGAACTGGTTGCCTGACCGGAATTTGAATCGGGGGAGATTGGAGAATTATTATTGGCTTGCAACAGGGGTGCAAGTGGTGAATTTGATATATTATGTCATATGTGCTTGGTTTTATCAGTATAAGTCAGTCAATGAGACTACTGAAAGTAGTGATGAAGATGTTGAGGCTGTTAAAGAAGTGGAACTTGTAAGAAATAAGATGTAATTTTGTAAACATGCATTAGCATTTAGCAGTCAGACAATGAAATTTTCAACATACATTTTCTTTTAATAGCTCAAATCACTTCACAGTATCTAGACAAACGGTCGTTATTTAAGTTTGAAATGGGCCCAGAAAACTTTATTGGGTTTTTCACATTTAGCGCAAGTTATCAATTGGGTCATACATTTGGTGGGCCAAGTTAATATTATAGGCCCTATGTCTACTCGGTCCGTTAGGTTATTTGTTTGTAAATTTGTGAATGGAAGAAATATACTGTATTAATAATCTAACTCTTACATTATAACTTGTGCAAACATATTTGTCAAAAAAAAAAAAACTTGTGCAAACATTATATTTATATTTCATTCCCTCACATTCCAACCTTTACCTTTACATGTGAATGATGCTTCATGCATCTCACTCACTACGTACGTCTGTGAATCAAGAGTATGTCTCTTGAATGACAAATACTAGAAGGCAAGGAATCATTAACTAAACAAACAATTTTCACACAATTCTCTCCTTAACTCTCACTGGTAAACCACCCTTCATCCGAAGTGTCAAAGACAACAAATGATCAGGGCACTTACCCTTCTCAAACAACACCTCCAATGCAAACCTTTCAAGAACAGAGGCAGCAATGGATTTCATCTGAATATACGCCATGTCCTTCCCAAGGCACATCCTCGGCCCCGCGTGAAAAACGGGGTACTTAAACGGGCTTTCTTGCTTGCAAGCCCCGTTTTCAATCCACCTCTCCGGTTTAAACTCACAACAACCTTCCCCCCAAATGCTTTCCATTCTCCCCATTGCATATGTGTGATAAGTAATAAACCAGTCTTTACCAATAAAAGTTCCATCAGGTAACAAATCTTCATTTTTACAAGCCTTTGTATCAACTGGCACTGGCGGATATAGCCTCATTGCCTCCGAAATTGCTGCGTGAAGATAATGCATCTCACGCAGCTCGTCGAAGCTGTAAACTTCGCCTATCGATTTATGGTTTCGAATACGAATGCTTTCCAATTCATGCAGAATTCTTTCCTCCACATCTGGTTTAGTGGATAGCAACCAAAAGAACCAAGTAAGAGCAGACGACGTCGTATCTCGACCAGCTAAAATGAAACTAATGATAATATCTCTGAGAAATTCAACTGAATTCTCAGTGTCACCTAAGAATCTTGATAACAAATCCTCATCTGTTTTCTCTAGTTTTTCCCAGCAAATTTATGCACTCTATCAATAGAATCACGCAGCCTTTTCTCAGACCCGAGATTGAAAAACTTTTTGATTAAATAAAAGCTTGGAAGAGCGTACATGAATCTACCTGAACTATGATTTGCAGCATCTTCAAACGCTTCCATGAATTCACTGCCCACTATTCCATCTCCGCCCAAACAATTTGGATCGAAATTGAAAGAAACCTTACAGACATTATCGAACGCAAATCTCTCGAGAATGTCCTGCACATCCAAAACCCTAATTTCCGATTTCGCCGCACTTTCGAGGATCGGAATCAATCGCGTGTGTAACTCCATTCTAACGTTTTCCATAACGAAATTGCGGAGCGATTTGGTGTTAAATTCGTAACTCGCAGTTTTACGCTGGATTTTCCATGTTTCGCCGTCGCTGTTGAAGATTCCATTTCCGAGAAAATCCTGCAGAAGGGCTCTGAAACGGGTGCCTTTGGGGAAGTTGTCGAAGTTTGATTTGAGCATGTGTTCGACGATCTGTGGATTCGCTGTGATGACGCCGTGGACATTTCCGGGGCGGTGGAAGACGGAGGTGTTGGTGGGGCAGCGGGAGAGGATTCCGGTGGTCCATTCGAGGAAACGGTGGCGGTTGAGGATGAATTCAGGGAGGGTGCCGAACAGAGGGTAGACTCTGAAGCCGTATGTGGGGGCTTTTGGGTAGAAAAAGAAGAGAGAGACGACGAAGATGAAGAAGATTGTCAGGAAATAGGGAACCTCCATTGCAGCAAGTGGAAGATGAAGGAGGGTGTGTTAGTACTTTTTTTGTGTGGTAGCATATAAAAGACATGATCAACTGCAATATCTGAACCCTCAAAAAAAAAAAAAAAAAAACTGCAATATCTGAATATTCCCTACTTTTTTTTTGGAGTGTACTATTTATGATCCAAAAATAATTAAAAATACTATTTATGTTACTCAAAATGTTTGCACCATTTTTTTTGTATATAAATTAAAAAAATGTGTAATGAGTGGAGTGTTAAAAGATAATTTTGTACTTTTATGAATAAAATAAAATAATAATTGGATTGAGAATAAAAGCAATGACATTTTACGTAAATATGTGAATATTGTGAGGGTAGGGTATATGATAATATTTCATTTCTGGGATGTGCAAACAATTATAGACGAACGAATAAGGAGAGAGTGAAGACAATCTTGGGACATAAGGAGTACTTATTACTTCCTCCGTCTCGAAATTATTTGCACGGTTGGTGATGTAAGATAAATAAGAGGTATTTTGATAATGTGTAAAATAGATTTGGTGAGGTGTAAAGTAAAATATATGTATAAAAAGATTGACAATTTTGAAAATAAAATGATGTTGAAAGGGTATTAATTTTGTTGAATGTGCAAATAATTTTAGAACATCTCAATAAAGAAAGTGTGTAAGTGATTACATGAACAAGGAAGTATGATATTTTAGAATTGTTACATATAGATAGGAAAAAAAAAAAAAACTCCATAAATGAAAAGCTTAAGGTGAGACGCACCAAATTGACAAATAAAAAACTTACCAAGGAAGGGGAGTGGATCTCTACCTTTTTGTATTTACCTTGACTAATATTCCGTCATTATTTGCTTACATTTCGTTATTTGATAGAGTAACATATTTAAGTTGACATTTTCAATATATTTGCTTAAAGATAGTGTACATATTAGTGAAGTTTAATTTATTATGATTTGTCAATAATTATAATTTCATCTAAAAGTTGTAAATTATAAAAGCTTTAAGTTTGTTTAGGTTATAGGTTTCATAATATGGATGCCGCTTTGTTTGAAAATATGGAGGTTGGTATCACTATGTATCAGATTGTAGGTTTATTTATGGCCACACGTTGCTCATTAGTTGACAAACAACAAGTTGTAAACTTGCATGGCATTTCGTGTTAATCGTAAGTACCAAAACAAAAATAAAAATCAATACATTAACTGATTAACGCATTTGAGGTCATATGTTTGGTGAGACCATTTAATTATAATAATCAGGCCTCTGGCGAATTGGGCCAGGGGTCATGCGTTTGGTGGGCCCAGTTTTATAATCAGGCCTAAGGCAATCGGGTCATATGCTTGGTAGGTCCATTTAATTATTCTAAGGGCGCGGCTAAAGGCACCCGGATTTCCTATGAGTACACCCACGGAGAATTTTTTTTGTTCCAGGGGTGGTGCGAAAAGACGTTTTTACCCCTCCTGTAGTTTTTTAAAAAAAAAACGCCGGATGAGTACACCCATCTATTCCGATTCACACGCGATTCATCATTTCACATACGAATCATTCCGATTCCCACCATCAACACCAAAACATCAAAAATCCTAAAAATTCAAAATTTCAACAACAAAAATAAAATCTTCACATGTTCGAAAATTTTACCAAAATAAAGTTGAGATGTTCGAAAATTTTACCAAAACAAACTCAATATGTTCGAAAAAAAATTCAAAACAACTTAGTTTTGTTCGAAAAAAAAATTCGAACATCTTGTTCGAAATTTTTTCCAAAACAAACTCAAGTTGTTCGAATTTTCTTTCAAAACAAACGCAATATGTTCGAAATTTTTTCCAAAACAAACTCAATATGTTCGAAAATAATTTTCGAACTACTAAAAACCCTAATTTTCCTAAAATTTCAAAACCCTAATTTTTTTAAAAACTGTAAAAATTGTAAAAAAAAAAAACTTACCTTCGAACGGCGGTGGCGTGGGTAGCTGAGTGCGATGAAGGGGAGGGGGAGAGGCTGCGGCCGCGAACGGCCGCAAAGTGGAGAGGGAGGCGTGCGCGGCGCAGCGAGGCAAAGGCTGTGGCGTGGGCGGTGGCGGCACAGTGCGAGCGGCGGTGGCGTGGGCGCGGGCGGCGTCGTCGTCTTCAAGAGGGTGGAGGAGGCGGAGGAAATGGTAGTAAGGTGGGTGTACCTTTTAAATTTCGAGAATGGGGGAGGATTTAGGGCTTTTTAATAGGAGGAAGGTTATTTTTGTATTTTCCACGTGGGTGTCCTCATCGATTTGGTGGGTGTCCTCATCCCCTGGGTGTACTCATAGGAAACCCGGGTGCCTTTAGCCGCGCCCTTATTCTAATCAGGTCTATCAGGGCCGTTGTAATAGTAACCCGCGGTTTGAACCGTTGGACATGTCTTACATTGGACCATACATTTGGTGCTCCTATATAATTAGTAATATAACTAGTCGGACATGAATTATCTTCGTATCATTACATATATTTTATAGAGAGTTAGACACATCGAATAGTACCATACTTTTGTATTTTTATTAAAAGAGAAAACTACTTGTTACAAATAGCATCTTATTGTTGTATCGAAACATATAAATGTTGACTAATCTGACTAACATTGAACTTGGTAAAATACATATAAATGTTGACTAATCTGACTAACATTGAACTTGGTAAAATACATATAAATGTTGACTAATCTGACTAACATTGAACTTGGTAAAATGAAATGGTTGAATAATTGAAAATTGAGATTATTTAGAAATAAACATTGAATGCTGAAATTACGCATTGAATTTCTGGTAGTAGATCCCGAATTAAAAGAGTGTTTGTGATTGTTTCAGAAAAAATGAAACAAAATATATGATAGAGCTAGGACCGTCATTGTATGAGGTCTACCAAAGGCTAGACGCAGAGGCACATAATAGATCAATATGAACATCATGAGCTGTCCTGAAAATGATCCATGACCATAATAAGTCCCATAGCTAATTGATCCATTGGGCCATATGTTTGATTGGCACATTTAATTAGTATAATCAAGTCTATATCTAATTGGGCCATTGGAGTGATTAGTAGGTCCATTTCATTAATATAATCAGGCCTAAAGCCTATGGGGATGTTGGGTTATGAGTTTGGTTGGGGAATTTAATTAGGGCATGGCTATTTGCACCTCCGTCTTTGTTAACCACACTCCCCCGATTGATAAATCCCTACCTAAGAGAATGTTAACTACACTTTTCATGAATTGTTCAAATTACTATCATTTTCTCTATATATAAATATTTTACTACACATCGCACCAAAAATTTTAATTTATCTCCTTTCTTACCATAGCAACCGCCGCCGCCCTCCCTCCCTCCCGTACGTATAACATTAAAAAAATAATAATCAACTATGGTCGAAAAAAAAAAAAAATTTAAATTTTTTTTTTCAATAATAGTTGATTGAAAATATACACTATCGTTGGTAATAATTTGTCGATAAAAGTGTATATGTTCGACACTGATTTGTCTAAAATTTTAAAAAAAAACTAAGATTTATATTTTTATATTTTTTTGAATTATTGAGATTTTGACACTATTTGAATGAAGTTGACGGACGAAAGTGGTGGTCGCTGCTGCTGCAATTAGGTTAGTGTTTAAATGGTTAAAGGAGAGTGTATTTAGTTGTGAGAGAGAATTTAGTAGTGGTGTTTTACTTAAAGAGTATTTTATATTTTTTATATCATTATTAAATTAATATATAGAAGGAGGAAGTCCAGTTTGCAAAGGAGGAGGTGCAAATAGACGTACCCTTTAATTAAGGCCCTGGCTATATACCCCTCCAGCTCTGTTAAGTATACTCCCCAGATTTATATACTCCCCCAATGTTGGCAAATGTTTGATGTACTACCCCTTAAATTACCCAAAATATCCTCTTTTCCCACTTTCCTTATTTCCTTCCCCAAAATTTTAGAAAACCCTAAAACCAAATTAACTCTTCCCTTTCCCTCCACCAAGTGTCGGCGGTGCCATTCCAATATCGCCACCCCCGCCGAGCGCCACCACCCCCTCTGCGGTGGCGCCCCCTCTTCCCTTTTTTTTTTCCTTTTCTGCAGATCCACCGTCCCCCTCCCCACCCCTGCGCGCGGCGGCGCCCCTCCCTCGCCTAGCGCCGACGCACCTCTTCCCCTGCCGTCCCCGCCGATCCTCCTCCACTGCCGCCCCCTGCATAAACAGAAAAAAAAACCAGCCGCCCCATCTTTTCTTGCGGTCGCGGCCACTCGCCCCCACGCCAACAGTCGGCCACCGCGGACGCTCTCCCCCACGCCAACAGTCGGCCGCCGCTCGCTGAACAAGGTAGGTTTTTTATTTTATTTTTTAAAATTTCGATGGACCAGTCTTGTATAGATTCACTCTCGTCAACAATGTTTTGTGGACGATAGTGCATCTATGCGATTAAATGTTGTCGAATATTTTTAAAAAAAAATGATTTTTTTTTTAATTTCTTTTGGCAAATCAGTGTTGACCGGATGCATTATTGTCGACAAATTGTTGTCGACGATAATGCATTCCGTCGACCCTGGTTTGTCGAAAATATGTTTTTAATTTTAATTTTATGTTTTAAAATTTCTGTGTAGTTTTATTTTAGATTTGAAGTTTATGATTTTTTGGTTATTGTTTGAAATTTGGGTGATTTTTTTGGTTAATGTTTGAAATTTCTTTAATTTTTTTGTTGAAAATGGCGGCGTTGGTGTGTTGGGCGGTGACGGCGGGCAGCAGTGATGACCTATTAGGGTTAGGGTTTAAAAGTGGAGGGGTGTATTTATAAGAGTCATAGTATATTTTAATACAAGGTAGTTTAGGTATTTTACATAATTATTAAATTAATAAATGTGATGGGGGAGTATACTTAACAAAGCTGGAGGGGTATATAGCCAGGGCCTTAATTAAAGTAAGCACAATGGCTAATCGGCCCATTGGGTCATTTGTTTGGACACATGTTGGCTCATTGGGCCATATGTAAATTTAGTGGGTAGGCCTTAGGAATGCAGTATCTCATATTCAATGGACCCGATACATGAAAAAAAAACATGGTTAATTTTTTTCCTTATTCTATCCTAAATTAATTTTAATTTATTGATTTTTTTTTTTTGTTTTGGTCCCTTTTTTTATTTAAAAATGAGAAAGATGAGGTATTATGTGTACTTTGTAAACTACTAATAATGTTATTTTATACTCCCTCCGTTCTATAATAAGTGTTGTGTTGTTTTAGTCAATTTCTTTTGTACACAAATAAGTGTTGTTTTATAATTTTTACACTATTTGTTCCCATTATGTCCTCCAATTTAAAAATTATTTGAGATATAAACTTGGAAATAATTGAAGAAGATTGGGTAAAGAATTTGAAAAGATTTGAAAAAAATTAATGTGATCAAAATCTTCCTTTATTATTTAAGGGTGTATACCTGTCAATACATACCCTTTCTTAATTCCAACAAATTTCATGAAAACAACACTTATTGTAGAACGGAGGGAGTATTAATTATCCCCTCCTACTCAAAATAGATGTAATTTTGGATCAATATACCTATATTAAGAAATTAATTGATTTCTATAAAAAAATACATTTATTAATCTTAAGGGTAAATTTTGTAGAAATACAATTATTTTCTATTAAAAAGTGTAAAACATCATCTTTTATAAAAAAAAATGAAATGTCAAAACACCACTTATATGTTATGAATTGGAGAAAATGCAAAATAAAATACTCCTATACAGTATAATATTGGTAGTATATATACATAATATTATATTCGAATTTTTACTATTTTCTTGCTACTGGCACTCCATAAATTAATTATTCACCGACCTAATAAGTCCCCACTCTTAAACATTGTGGTTTGGAAATAAGACTAACAAGTTTAAAGGAGGTATATTTAATTGAGATTCTATTGGATTTTTTTTGGACTTTAAACGTCATAAACTCCGCAAAAAGTTAAAGAGTTATTTTTTTTAATTAATATTATATAAAATATTTTACCAATTAAAATATATATATATATATAATTTATTTTACCAATAATATATATATATATATATATAAAGTATTTTACCAATAAAAAAAATAATATATATATATATATAAAATTTATATATTAATTCGGGGCGGGGCGGATACCCGCGGGTCGGGCATAAGACCCAAACCCGACTCATACTCAATACGGAGCGAATCTGACCTGATCCAAAGCTCGCGGGTGGGGTGGGTACCCGCAGGTCGGGTCAATATTGTCATTCATACTTCTGATTTTTAGTCTTCAGAGTTCTCTGAGAGAATCCGTTGAAATCTCTTGTTTTTAGAAGAGATTTTGGATAGTGCAATTTATTTATATTTTTTGGGGAGAATCCAACAAAATTCATAGAGTATTAAAATCAATACACTGTTGAATACCTAAAGATTTTTAAAGACTTTTTAAAATGCGTATTGAATACCTCAGAATTTTTAAAGACCTTTTAAAATGCGAATTGAATACCCCCAAACTTTGAAAGTCCAAAAAAATCCTACAGAATCCACAAGCAATACATCCCCCAAAGTCTTGAAAAAAATAATGTATACACTACAAAAAAAACTGTTTTTAGTGAGAGTAAAAACCGTGGCTAAAAGTTAAAATACTCTCACTAATGACTTTTAGTGACGGGAAATTGACTCTCATGACCTCTAATTACTGCTTCTCTAGTTAAAAGTCAATAGTGACGGTATAGGTCCCCTCACTAATACGTATATAATTAGAGTAAATTTACTCTCACTAAAAGATTTTTAATGATGGACATTTCTGTCACTAAAACATCCTCTTACTCTCATTATAAAGTACATTAAATTACAAAAATTCCCCTCATTAAAATTCAATATCCCGTCACTAAACTATGAACCTCTCATTAAATCTAAAATTAATTGGTACCCTCTCATTAAAATCAAATTTACCATATCATCAACAATTGATATTTCTAACAGAATTTTTACTCGTTAATAAACAAAAATCCAATAAAACTATTATAAGCTAATTATAAAGACAAAAGGTATATGATCAAAAATTGTGTAGTCCAAAGACATGTGCATGTTTAAAATCATTTGACATACAAATATCTAGATTAACATCCAAAAAAAAAAAACCATGTTGATTGAAAAAAAAAAAAAAATATATAAATGAAATAGATCACTATCGATGTTTCTTTAGGTATGCTTATTTTTCACTGACACATCTGTCACCTGTCAAACAAAATGATAAACGAAATGTAAGCTAACAGGGAAACAAAAATTTTATCCTAAGAAAAGAACTACAAACAATTGAACATCAATATTGCAATGTCATTATCCTAAAAAACAGAACTACAAGAGTCATATACTTTAAATCCTAAAATTAATCTCAGGAGGGAAGAAAAAAATTAATTAATGACCATAATATATCACATACCACATGAATAGTTCTTAAAAGCTTCCTAGAAAAAACATCAGAAAGTAGATTCATAACCCGACGTATATCAGCTGAATAAACAGCACAAAAGCCAAAGAAAAATGACAAAACAAAAAAAATTCAGAAAAAGATTGTACCTGGCTTTTTTCACAATAAAGAACTAGAGGAATCTTGCAATTGCATTTTTATTGAAGATGGGAGAATACATCAGGGATTCAGGTGCACAAAAGCCCATCTATGTACATCTTTATTTATTGAAGCTAGCTGTAAAACCTTCCAAGAGAAAACAAAAGTAAAAATTTTTGCAACATACATCATTAATATTCTTATCTGAATTTTAATTCAGAAAAATCAAATACACAAGAGGCTACTGTTGTACATTTATTATAAGAAACCAGAAATTTTAATAGAAAAAAAAAAGTTATACAATGAAACTACAGTGCACAACTCCAATCTCTAACCAAGTCAGATACAGAAAAAGATTAAACTCCTTATGACTAAACCTACGCCACCACGAAAAAGATCTCTCCCACACCTCCTCTATGGCTTTCCTCCTGATCCTCAAATTTCTATTATTCTTTCTAACCATAAATACCAATATACAACTAGAACTAACACCCCAGAACCCTTGTTACTCATGAATAAGAAGTTCTCACCTCCAAACTGTGCTAATTCCTTCTCGAGCGTTGTAGTTGACATTCACATAAGCAACATGCTGTAAATTAAATATTTAAAAAAAAAAAAGATGAACGATCAACAAAAATGCTCTTCAGAAAGAACAGGAACCATCAAGCATGAAAATAAGAGGTACTTAAAACTGACATTTAGGTACCTCATTCTCAGGAAAAACTCCAACCACCCTCACAATATATTGTTTCTTAACCTCTCCTGATTCAATCTGTAACAAGATAGTCATGAAAGCATAAAAATTAATATGCGGCAGCAAAAAGTAGACCATTGCACATGGTATACATGTTATTTGAGATATTAAATATTGAAATGCTGTCATCTTTGATGGTTTATAATCTTAATGATGCGGTCAATCAATATGCTACAAAATTAATAAATGACAAGAAGACTTGCGTGCAAATGTGAAATGTCAGTACCACCCATTTCTAAAAGAAGTTCGAATGTTATAGGCCTCTAAAATAGAACATCACCTGCCCTTAGGGGGCAGCTATTAAATATAATGAGCATACCTCAGATGAATAGAACACAAGCTTGCTTAGTTGTGTTCAACAAAGAAGCTTCCAACAAGTCACTGACTCACTGTGAAAAAATATAAATGCTTACATGTAATCCAGAAAACTCAAGTCATGTAGGATTAAGTATACAGAAGATCAAAAACTCATGAAATTCATGAAATACCTATCACACTGAATAAGTGTTGAAAATAAAAAGGGCACTATGAATTTACCTGAAAGCATTATAATTTAAAAAGGCTTCATAATTTTTTATAAATAAATTTGTATATCTCAAATGAAGTATATAATTCAGAGATATAAAGCAGTATACTGATACTTTCCCACAGAAATTTGCAAAGCACAACCAATAACATATTTTATACAGCCACAAAATTAGATGAGTTATAGGATTTTTTTTATTGGTATGCATAGGAGAAAAACAGAACACTCACTACCTTAGAATGGAACATGTAAAATCATCAATAAACTAATGTCATCATAAGTAATGATCTATTGAAGAATGAAGAAACATTTTTGAAATCGTGTTTGGCTAAAACACAATAGAATATAGACATTTTCACCTTGAAGTTTGTAGGAATATCTTGTTGCAAGTTTCAATTGACTTCCTGAATTTACCTATTTTCAGCAAGCAAGCTGCAACACTTAGGTGTAGCAAATTCTTCAAAAATAAAGCTAGTTAAGTCAAGTGTAGCAAAAATAAAGCGGTAAAGGAACAGATGGAAAGCTTACCAAAAATAGATGTTTAGGTGAATTTTGTAATAGTTTTTCAGAAGGTCAAGAAGGAGTCTATCCACGCCAGCTTTCCAAAAGTGTATGTGATTATCAACAGCCCAGTAGGTGACTGAAGCCAAACGGCATGCCTCTTCCATAACAGACAATTTGCTTTTATCAAATTTCTCAGATTGTGATCTCTTGTTGTCCATTCCATTAATTATAGCTTTGACAAGTGGCTTAAAGTATATGCTCATCATTCTTGTACGCCCTCTTCTGCTGAGCTGATGAATTCATGAAGCATAAGATTCAGACACATAAACTTAACAATTCCTCACATTATAAACTTATTTTACTTGATTTTGAAAATGAAAAAAGTAAAATTGGTGAAACGGGCCTCATTAAAACCTTACAATGTAAAAACCCAAGTGGGATGAAAAGCACTCTAAGTAAAAAGAGTACTCGTAAAGGAAAAAATAACCAAGAACTAATTCTAAATTATAATGGTAATAGACCAAGTAAATCTAAAGTATTCTGTGTTCAATCTAACCATGTGTATTTCTTGTTCTTATCTTATACAAGGCTAATTGTCAAAAGAAATACTAGCTTTTTTCGATCATATTATCGAATTTTAGTTGTCTGAGGTCATAATCACAGATTATCAGAATATCCAAATGTTAATTACTATCAATTGTGCCCTGAAAAAACTAGTAGTTCAATGCTCACTACAACGGAAGCATTCTGTTTAAAACTCCAGTCTCAATTAAAATAATGATTTATAAACAATACTCTCCATCTGTAAAAAAAAAAATTGCAATACCCCAAACTTTTTTCGTGATAAAGCTCGAAGCTATTTAAAACGAGACATTCAACATGTGGGGGTGGGGGGATGGAATAGTTCACTGGCATATATGATTAAACTTACCTTGAACTGTCATTGATTTTATCAAAACCGATGACCCTCAGAAGAAACATTGACAATTCTTCCTTCTTTCTAACTCTCACGTGCAATCCTTTTCATATTATCAATTAGAAGATTTGTCAAAAGAAAATGACCTGCACAGAAAATAAAGAGAGCACAATCATAAAAAAATGCTTTCGTATATAAAAAAAAAAAAGCCTATATAGGAAAATAATATTAGTTTGATAATTCAGTCAGTGATTGAATCTCTAATCCCATGGTTAGAACAAGAGTTTGCTTGCCACATGCTGAAATACTTGTTGTAATTTTAGACCCAAAATTTTACAAGTTTTAGTTCCTAACGAGGATTTATTAAATTAGGTACAAATAAAGCTGATGCAAGAACAAAAATAGGGGATATAATAATCAAACTATATTCAGTAACATCTTAGAAACACAAGTTATCTTGAACTGAAAGAACATACCCAACCAGGCAGACACCAAAGGTCTTCCATTATACAAACATAATTTAGTATTTTGAGGTTATTAAGATAAGTAAATCAAAACTGCTACATGACTGAATAAATTCGACATTTACAAAGAATTATGTCCTGGGGCTAGGAGGTTTACATTGAATGGAAGCCCTTGGATCATGAAAACTATGATTCTATAATTCAGAAGCATAAACAGAATAAAAAGAAAAAGTAGAAAGGGGAATACGGACTCACAGTTTTTGAGTCACAGTCATGCATATGTGAGCAGAGTATATTTGCAATAATCAATCTCAAAAATTTTAAAGCATCATAGAACCCACATCAGAATCAAAGAATTGCAATTTCAGACTATCTATATCAAGGCATACCTAAATGGTTAGTTGCAGATTGCAACTCTATGTTGTCTTTCGAAAGCATGAAAGGAGGCGCCATAACCCCTGCATTGTTACTATCAATTAAGAAAATATGTGAGTTTATGAGGCTTAATCACAAGAATCATAAAGGAAACAATAGGTGTTCAACAACATAACTGAATTTTCTTTTATAATAATCTTAAATCATAGGCAACTCACATGAGGAGGTTTAAAGGAAGTCCCAAGGAGTTGTACTCTGATGCAAATTTTCTAACAAAGGCCAAAGAAGAGAGATCGAGTTCCATAATATCAAGTTTAGCTTCAGGGATCTCTTTCATTATTTCTTCCTTAACCTTTTTACAGAGTTCCACATTACGCACTGCCATAATTACATGAACACCACATAGTGCCAGGACTCGATTTTTACAGAGTTCCACATTACGCACTGCCATAATTACATGAACACCAGGACTCGACTGGTCTCTGTTCCAATGCCACTCGATGCTCCTAAAAGACACCGCATCAGATAAAGCACCAGTAGTGGATCATTATATAAGAAAAAAAACTTTCCCCTCCGCTCACCCCCAAAAGAAAAATCATGGATGTAATTTTCCTCACTCACGCAGAGTACATTTTCAAGGTGAAAAGTTAACTGATTCAAACACTAATCAATTATTATTGTGGTTTAGTTTATGAGCCTGTTAAATATAAAGAATCAAACCATAGCATATGTTACACAAATAAAGTTTCAGGAAAAAACACATGATCAAAAAGAATATGCATGCAAATAACCCTAGATACAGAACCAGTAGCCCTAGTGAGAGCAAACCAATAGCATTTGTACAATCAAACATATCGATACTCCTCAATTTTTTTAGTAAAATTGCTCAAGTATCTCAGTGAATATTTATTTAAGAATCGAATCAGATAAGCAAATACTACCCACTCTTATCTTCTGAATGTAATCGCATGATTTAGTAACAGCAAACGAGCAAAAATCAAAGCATAAAATTATGATAATGAACAAACACGAATTAAATAAAACCTAAAGTCACAGTGATCCAATAACAGGGAAAACAATAAAAAATTGCAAAAGAGAAGCACAGAAAAAGTGCGCCATGGAATAGTATCCAAAAATCACAACATAAGATTCAAAGGAAAGAAACATATCAGAATCAATTTAAAGAAACTTACGAAACAATCAAGACCGATGGAGAAGGAAAGAAATCCAACGAAAGAGGTCTCTGCAGTAACCATAAAATTGATCAGAAAATGAAGTTGAAAATTTGTGAATCTAATTCTTGTGTTTCTTTGCAGATTGAGGTGAAGATTGCTCCAAATTGAAAGGAGAAATTGAATTCGGAAAACCTAGGGCACGACGACGCTGGCAAGCAATGGCGAACGAGAGAGATGTTACGAGATAGACGGAGGAGAGAGTAGCGGAAATGAGTGAGAAATCGCCATGGATCATCGTTAGGGCTCACGAGAGAGGATCGATCGGTGGAGTAAGTGAGAAATCGCCATGGTTGAGGCTCATGGCTCTATCAGAATTCTAGAATAGTGAAAATTCTAATTTTACCGTATGAAATTTTAATAAACGAAGGTTAAAATGATTAGGTACGTAAATAAAGACTGTCATTAAGCTATACACATTACACATTTAGTTAGAGTACATGCTAATAGTAAGATATTTAATTGAAAGTATTTGTATACCCTCACTAAAACTATACCAATTACATATTTAGTGAGAGTAATTCACCTTCTAACTAATTTTTTTGTCACTAAAAGTAGCTTTTCTTGTAGTGATAGTTAATCGAATAGAAATGGTGTGTATGTTAACAATTCTTCCTAATAGAAATTGTATTATTGATATATCAAACTTTACTCTTATTTTCACATCACACGTTAAAGTTGTGTATGCCATTTGTTTAACTTGTTAGGCGTACTTAAAAACAAAGCAAAAGAAAAACATATAGAATTGATCTACTATTATTTATAGACACGTCAAAGAAAAAAAAGACGAAAAAGTAATAGATAAAGACTGACATAATTTTTACTTTTTATTTGATTGACTAGGTTGGAATGAATATTCTACAAATGTAAAGTATATATTTTGAATGTGACGGGAAATATAACTATGTGAACGAATTATTGATCTCATGTGAATTAAAATTACACAGACATTCTTTTCAAATAAATATCATTTAGTATATAAAATAATGGGATTAAAGTTTTTTTTAGTCCTTTAAATTGGACTAATTTTGAATTTGGTCCTAATGAAATGCACATTTTGATTTTGGTCCCATAAATTGGCCCAAATTTTGAATTCAGTCCAATTACCTATCATTGCATGTAAATGAACCGGTCAAATTCTTAGCTCGTGCGTTTTTCTGCACATGAGCAAATTCACGGTTGATTTGAATTGCACACGAGCTAAGGATTTAACCGATTTATTTACCTGTAATGACGGGTAATTGGACAGAATTCAAAATTTAGACAACTTATGGGACCAAAATCAAAATGTGTATTCCATCAGGACCAAATTCAAAATTAGTCCAACTTAAAGGACTAAAAAAACTTTAATCCCTAAAATAATCTACCAAGTATTATAAAAAAATGTTTAATTTTATATTAAACCGTGATTTTTTCAAGAATTATACACAATTTAATTAGTATGTATGTATATCAGTATATGTATACTTGTTTCAAGTCTACGGAGTACTATTTTTCATAATATTTTGTTACAACACAACTTTAACTATCATCTCAACAAAATCGTACCTTGCAAAATTTCAAAACATATAAAAAAAAAAGCATATTCTAAAAAATTTAAACTTGGAATAATTAGCTAAAAAATGCCTAAGTTCATAAAAGAATCCATTTCTTGATGAACCTCAAGAAACAAATAGTGTATATACATAACCTTTGCGTGAAGGTATTGTGAAGCTTCACGACAAATACCTTTTTTTTCTTTTTCTTTTTTGAAATTACAACAAATACCTAAAGATGGGAAAAAACTTGCTAATTATGTCTTCAAGAACTATACTTCATTGATATGTACATCCAAAAGAAAAAAGATTAAAAGTAATCGATAAAGACTAATGAGTGATGCCCATAAGTTTATATTCTACGTACAAATGTAAAGTTTATCCATTTTTTTATTGGAAAGGAATTCAATCATTGCTAATCAAATTAATAAAAATAAGAAATTACTACTATACGTAATTAATAAAAAGAGGTCTCGATGTATTCTTAAGATTATTTACTATGACCCTTTTATGAGTGACTTAGATGAGATATAAACAAGTTTGAATATATTTTTATGTTTGATTAAGTCTAAATTAAGCTTGGGCTAAATTTAAATATATCAAACTATACGTGTTCGACTTAATTAAAATTTGTTAGAATTCGATCCAATTAATTAAATACCAACCAAATTAAGTAACACTAGTTTGGAGTTCGATTTTCCTGTTGCACTGACATTCCAACTTACTGTATTTTTAATATGTTTCATCCCCAATATTATAGGACGTTGATTATTTTTTAATATTCCGTATAACATATACTATCAATTATCCATATAGTGAAATAAAATGAGAAATATAAAAATTAGAACATATGATCTCATTCGCTGGGTGATCGGGCTTGATAAAGTTTCATACAACTTTAAAATGTAATTTGACCCAATTAGCTAGAGTAATTACAACACTCTCTCTATGAAGTGTATATAAGTCTCTTAGACGTTGTATTTAGCACAAGATTCAGTGCAAAATCACACAAAAAATTTAAAAGCTGTAAAGCCTACAGGGCTAGCTTTATATAAATGAATCTTTGACCAATACTTTAAGGAACACGATCGAATTATATACTTCACTTAGCCTCAATAATTCAAAACTTTTCATTAAATGTTAGGAAATTGTATTAAAATCCCACTCGTGCATCCAATAAAAAGGAGTTCAATCAAAAAACATCACATAATATATATGTGTGTAGTGTGTGTGGTTGAGTTTATTCACAAAATTAGGACAGTTGGTCAAAAAACAGTCCATTATGATGAAAAAGATGGTCTAAAAGTATATCAATTGAATAGTTCCACTTCTCCTGGTAGATAGTTCAATTTTACTAGCTCTTTAACACATATCGTCTCCACTATTATAAAACGTTGATTATTTTTTAACCTGATACATGCCAATAAATCAGATAGTGAAATATAGAGTGAAATAATAAAAGCGGCACATGTAATCCCACAAAGAAAAAAAAGGGAAAAATTAAGAATCAACCACCTATAACATTTTTGTTATATGAGTATATGTATACAATAATACAAACAAGCTAGCTATAGTGAAAGATGAATTATATAATAATCGTTTTCGGTATGTACGCAATATATATTATATACTCATATAGATCTTTTATTTCTTGGATTTTTCATGTATAATATTAGGTGAAAGGAGATTGCTTTTTCCCTTTTTCTTTTCAAGAATTATTGAAAGAACGTATGAGAAGGTTTGTGCATATATATAAAGGTGGAAAAGGTTTGTGGACCTTTTTCATATTGAACACAATTTAATTTGCATGCAGTTTGTCGTTATATAGGGACCAAGGAGCTAATTAAGCTACTATTATCATGCAAATTAATTAATATATTCGATCACTAATTGAGTACTAGTTAAGGGTGAAAGTAAGCAAATAGTAATGATATTTTGAAAAAAGAAGATTCACGTGAACATGATATACACGTACACCATTTTTGTTAAAAATGGTTAATAATTAATTAGATTTTTAACTTAGTGCAGAAGATTATTGATAGCACTAGAAAGATTTGTGTTATTTGGACAACATTAATAAAACAAAGTGAAAAAGGTATACTAGTACGTTGTTCTTAAATCTTGGAAAAGCTCAAAAGCATCGATTGAAAAGATCCAAAAATAGAAGACAAGGTTAGCTAAGGCATGAGTGTTCCACTGTATGCTAGGGCACCCCATCACCATGCACCCCTTCCACATAAATATATTCAACTTCCTTTGATTGATTCCCATAATTGATCAAACACTTTTTTTCCTTGTCCCTCCAAAAAAATTAGGGGCCGGGCGCTTTGGTTGAATTTTGGAAACGAGGATGTGTATAATACTGTAATAATGGTGGTTAATGAGAATAAAAGATGATATATGACACGATTTCTCTCTTAAATAAGATAATAATTGCTCCATTTAATAAATGATCTCTTATTTTACAATCGTTTTTCCTCAATCATTCATAACCAACAACAATTTTATGTTCATATTTTTTTAAAAAAATTAGAGAACAACACTAATAATACAACTTACCCTCCGACATATATATTCTGGGGAAAAATTGATTCTCTTTGGAAAATTTGAAAATAAGCTGCACCTTAAATTGGATGGAGGGTCTAGAGCAATTTAAGACTGTCATTTACAAAAGTAAAAAAATAAAATAAAAAGAAGCCCATCTATAATTGTATATAGCCCAAAAGTGTTGGGCCCTATTTTATTTCTTGGGAACCAACTGTCGATATTACGTCTCAATGTCGAGATGATTGAGGAGGGTGAATAGATGTCCATTTTCAGGTGCTACCTCCACTTTAGCATCCTAAATCAACTCTTCCCGTTTCATATTGTTTGTCGCCTTTTAATTTAAATTTTGTTTCATAAATTTTTTACTAGGACTGACGATTCGTGCTATCGTATCGTGTTTCATGTTGACACGATACAATAAGGCCAAACACAAACACGACACGATAAGGATATGTGTCGACACGACAAGAACACGATAATTTTCGTGTTGACACGTCACGACACATAACACGTTAACAACACGATAAAGAAATAAATTAATTTAAAATTGCATTTAAATATATAAAATTAATATATTTATATAAATATAAAAAGTTATCGTGTCATTATCGTGTTATTATCGGATACGTGTCATTATCGTGTCGTGTCATATCAGGTAAATAATAGGTTAACGGGTTGTTAACAGGTTAATGGGTTACCTGTTAATTTTATCGTGTTTAACAGGTCGACACGAACCTGACACAAAATTTTCGTGTCGTTATCGGGTCGACCCGATAATGACACTAACCCAATAAGAACAAACACTAACCCACTATTTTCGTGTCGGATTCGTATCGTGTCAAAAATTGTCATCCCTAATTTTTACACGTTACTTAAAAAAAATTCTCTTTTATACATCATTTATTTCTCATTTCATTTTATTTTATCTCATTTAATACACAACAACAAAAACGACAAACATTATAAAATGGAAGAGTAATCATTGATGATTCCCTCTCTTTCTTGAAATATATATGGATAAGCAAACAACTTTGTGTAGAGCCACTTGGTCTTGTTTGCATCACATTTTGTTATGAAATAATTGAATGTTGAAATAATTGGGAATAAAAGGTGACGAATGAAGTCACTTCTAGCTAGCTAGGGAGGTAATCATATTTGACGAGGAGATCTCCAAATATAGTGGAAATATATATGTTTCCACTCTTCAATTTGTTTGGATTAATCCTCTAGCTTAATTATTTGATGATGCAATTTAAATTTACTAGTGTTGAATTGTTGATGGACAAACAAACATCATGAATTATTGAATTTAAACCCCACTTTGCCTAGCTATATGTTTTCTCAATCAAGGACGTCATAGCTTCCCTCTTGCAAAATAAAGTAAAGATAATTAAAAACACATATATATTGTTCGAATATTTGTGATGTACTCACTAATTCCACATTCGTATTATTTTGATATGATATTGTCTCTTTGTTCACAAATTTATTTTTATACTTCCTAAGAAAAACAACTAATGAAAATTTCCTCAATTAGAAAATAGGAAGTCAATAATTTCAGTGTAATTGATGAACAGAAAGTCAATTTATCATATGCTAATTTTTTTTTTTAAAATTATCCTTTGTAAGGGTAATATATAATATAAATTCAAAAAAGTTTATCATGGGATGCTCCTCCCATGTAAGACATAGACAATATTGGTTAGTACTTAGTATACACGAGTTCTTTGTCACCAGGCATGCAGGCCATGCTTTTGTCTGCTATCTTATCGATCTACGTTTGACATATACAGAGTATGTTTTAACTTACTCAAATTGAAATTGAAATGTAGTGCAATAGATAACTGTGGTTTTCAGTCATTTAGTATATACGCAATCAAACATATATTTGTATGTTGGATATATATTTTATTTTAAATATTGTATAATTCGTGCAATTTTAAAGTTTCATAATTTCCAACTGTAAAAAAAAAAAAAAAGTTCCATAATTTCCATTAAAGGAAATTCTCGATGATATTCTAATTTAGGCATATTAACATACATATATGCGGTAAATATTTGTATAGCTAAACTAAGTGCTCGTCTCTAGCTATTTCAATATAATCCTAGCTACAATTATATTGTGAATCTTTTAATTGTACAGATCTATCAGTGTAATTTATTTTTCTCATGTAATATTCTATCGATTATTGGACTCATACAAACAGCTTTATATAGTGAATTGCCCTTAAAAAAGAATACGATATGATAATTAAGCGTGCAGCAGATAAAGAATTTTGTGAAATTATGATCAGCAGAAACATTTCAATCAAGTTGCAAAAACTTGATTAGACCATGCATAAAAAATCTTCATGATACTGGAGAATTTAATTCATGGAATATTATTATCTACAATTAATACAGGTTGAAATTCCCCTCCGTCAGCATCGATCATTTCAACTTGTGAAAATAAACGTACGTATATGTCTTGACATTCGATTCAAAAACCATTCATTTCAACTTATATATAAAAAATATATTAAAATATATATATATATATATATATATATATAAAAGTATAGGAATCAAAATTTTATGCAATCAATCAGCTCCCAGCGCCTGGGTGTGAGAATATGTAAGACATGTATCTATAGCTTAACATTTCAGATAATTTAATTATTTTTTATATTTATTAAATATATATAAACAGGATAAGGCTTGCATAATGCGGATCAGATGATGTAATCGATGAAGACAAGGTACAATACTTGCATAATATTCTCCTACCTGCTAATTCTAATTGCAAGAATATATTCATGTTTTTATAAGTCATCGTGAATAAAATCCAGAGTTTTCTTTATTTATTTGCCCAATTAGTTTTGTACGGGCACAAATGAATTTCTCATTAAATTAATATAAATGAATTAATTTTCCACCCCTTATAAGTTCTGACTTTTAGATTATACATTTTTTTTCTTCATAATATCAGAGTCTCATATATACATTCTTGGTTCGATTTCTCTGCTACAAGTTTCGGAATTCTTTCACGGTCCAACTTTATTAATTATTTATATTTTCTAAGAATATTAAAAAATAAGATATTGTAGGGAGGTTTCGATTCTGGTCACATGTTGCAGAAATTAGGCTATTACTCATCTTTCACTACTCAAGAATCAATACGTATGTCATAAATAGCCACAAGGATGTGTAAAAAAAAAACACAGTACACGCACTAACATTCTTTTTAAATAAAAAAAAAAGGATAAATATGTTGTAAGTGGACAGTGTACCATAAACTAACAATATTAAAGTTAACGAATACTCTTGGTGCAAAGTGGTACCTAACCCCAGATATATAGAAGAATCAGAGAAACGAAACCGAATGATACTAATAAATAAGCAATCAAAAGCTTGCATAATCATCTTCCATTTTATGTATACGTACTTCACTTTTTTATGTTCTCTTATATTGCTATCTTGCCTACCAAATATATAATGTTATTTTTTTTTTTAACAAAAGGTAGTTTTTTTACGGATAAAAAAGTAATTTATATGTACACAATTCTATTTTGATGATCCATCCATCGATCTTAACGAACAGAATCGGTTCTGAGATTTTGTAGGCTTGAGACGAACAAGAAAAATGAGTCACATCTTCTAGCATTTTGAGAGTAAATGAGTTTTTGCACAATGAGTGAGAGAGGAATATTACTTTCATAGAGGATATAAATGGTATTTTACCACTCATTTTGCACCCTAATAGTAACTCTGAAAAAAGTTAACACTAGAATGTAAAAAAAAAAGTGTAAAAAGCACCTAAGTAAAAAAAAACTCTTAAAACAAGTATGAAATGTATAAATATGGATATTATACACAAAATTTGCACATAAGAATCATGCACATAACATTTGTATTTTATTCAATACAACAATTTTTTTTTTATCACACATCTTTCATCAAACCAGAATCAGGATCCAAAAAACAATAGCCCCTACCGATCGCCTCAAGGCCACCTCTATTAATAAACATGTACAATTTAAGAAGACATAAAATTTTTAGTGTGAAATTAAACGTGCAATCATATGGCTTAGGAGTTAGCTATGATGATGCTATATTGCACCAAATTCAAAATTCAGAATATAATGATGACGGTATTATACTAAACCCCGGTTCAAATTTCACCATTTAAGGGTATAATACTTTTAATTAGGCTACACCTTAGTTAGGCAGACCGGCCCAGCCCTGCCACGGCGGTGGTGCCGGAGTGCCGTGTCGGAGAGGAGGGTATGTGGGGCCACCGTAGATAGGTCCCACAATTGCATCAGTTAGCACTAAGCTTCTCAGACCATGCACCTTGGCCACTACAATGGAAAAAGGAATTAAGATGGAGCCCACGCAGCTGGTTTATCAATTCATCACATTTGTCGCCACCTGGATTCACACAAAACGAATCAGAATATTCAATTAGATGCACTCCAAGCACCCCCCCTAGTTAAAACTTAAAACCATCTACATTTCAATCACCTTAATTTCTTTCTTGTAAACGATTAACAAATAATCATCCATGTGCACATATTATACGTGCTTAAAATATTCAAGGAATGTGTTAAGAAAAGTGACACCGAGGTATCAAACTACAAGAAAAAAAAAGTATATACAAGCAAAGGTTGAAAATATCGTATCAATGGGGAGACATTGAATTTATGAAAATATCGTATCAATGGACCAAATTTAATAACAAACATTTAATGTATAAATTTAACAAAACAATTTAAATAAATTTTACTTCAATGATAAATTTACATAAAATATAATATTTTGTATATAATGTTATCTCATATGATATTTTTTAAAATTCGTCGACATTTTCCGATTTTGTCGACGATACTTTATCAATTTTGATTTGATTATAATGTAGGGATTAAAAATCCAATTGTACAATCACTTAAAATTCAATTGCATACAAGAATTTATCTACTGATATTAGATACGATATTGTTATTGTATACCCATATTTATCGATATTTTCAATTTTTTTACAAATATCGTGAAATTATCATTCTCAATATCAATATCAATATCAGTAACCACAAAAATTGGAGATATTTTCAAATATATATATCCCTCCTTTCACATTTCAAGATGGGTGAAACTCATGGTATTATAATACTCCATGATATACACTTAGAATGGTGGGGACCTTTACAAAATTTACAGAAATGTAAATGTAGAGAATCCACTCGGTGGTTGTGATTAGTGAAATTCCCAAACTACCCCATATATCCCCACTCATAATGCTTATAAATAGCCTATGACAAGCCCATAATTCCGTAGGACAAACACAAATTCTTCTAAGTGTTTTCCTCTGTAATAGAAGTAGTATACTCTACTTCCCTCTATAACTCCTTGTTCAGTTACAAGAAAACATGGAAGGAAAAGGGTGCTTTGGAAATTTCTTTGAGACGGCTAAGCCTTACATAGCCATGATTTGCTTGCAATTTGGCTATGCAGGCATGAACATTATTACAAAAGTTTCTCTTAACAGAGGCATGAGCCACTACGTGCTGGTCGTTTATCGCCACGCCTTCGCCACCGCTGTCATTGCTCCCTTCGCCATAGTTCTCGAAAGGTACCCTCAATTTACCCTTAGACTTAATTTCAAGAAATATTCATTGCTAACTCATCTTTTTTAATCTCACAGGAAAGTGAGGCCAAAGATCACATTCACAATTTTCATGCAGCTTTTTGTGTTGGGACTTCTTGGGTCAGTACATAATAGTTATGCAATTAAGTCACACAATTAGTTACATACATAAAACTAATGTTGTGTTTTTTTTTTTACAGGCCTGTAATTGATCAAAACTTCTACTATGCTGGGCTCAAATTTACTTCTCCAACCTTTTCATGTGCCATGAGCAATATGCTCCCTGCAATGACCTTTATTATGGCTGTTATCTGCAGGTATACACACAATTTTAATTAAAACACCCCCCCTCCCCACCCCAACAAACTCAACAAAAAAATAAAATAAAAAATTAAACAGTATCTCCATTGATATGACGCCTTTTAAACAGGATGGAGAAGCTGCACATGAAGAAGTTGAGGTGTCAGGCAAAGGTGGTGGGAACATTAGTAACGGTGGGAGGAGCCATGCTGATGACGGTATACAAGGGCCATGCCATAAATATGTTTTGGACCCAGTACATTCATCCTAACCAATCCTACGCACCCGTCGCAACTTCAGCTCAGGACGCCGACAAGGATTGGGTTAAGGGCTCGATTCTCCTCATCGGTGCTACTTTCGCTTGGGCTTCTTTCTTCATTCTTCAGGCTATCACACTAAGGAAATACACAGCCCAGCTTTCACTCACAGCACTTGTGTGCTTCATGGGGACATTGCAATCCATTGCTGTCACTTTAGTCATGGAGCATAGGCCACATGCTTGGGCTATTGGATTTGACATGAACTTGTTAGCAGCTGCCTATGCCGTAAGTTCAATTAATTTGTTAGGGCTAGTCTTACAGAACGAGATCTGTGAGACGCTTTTATATATAAAAAGTGATAATGTTTGAGCAAAAAGTGATAATGTATCAATTTTTACTTAAACATTATCACTTTTTTACAAATCAAAACCTGATAAAAAAATATGGGTTATCCTACCCAAAATTTTGAAATATGGATCCGTCTCACCGAAAAAGATCCATGAGACGATCTCACACAAGTTTTTGCCAATTTGTTACACATTATGCAAATTAGTTACATAAAAATTTATATAAAATTGTATTATTGTAATGATGCAGGGTATTGTTTCATCAAGCATAGCATACTATGTACAAGGGCGTGTAATGCTGAAAAGGGGGCCGGTTTTCGTGACGGCTTTCAGTCCGTTGATGATGATCATTGTGGCAATTATGGGGTCCTTCATCTTGGCTGAAAAAATATACACTGGAGGGTAATTTTTTATTTTTTTTTAATTATGATTTTTCATTGATTATTAAAAAAATAAGAAAGTTTATCTAATTACATAATTGATTTAATGCAGGGTTATTGGAGCAGTGTTGATTGTGATTGGACTTTACTCAGTGTTGTGGGGGAAATACAAAGAATTCAAGGAGAAAGAAGCAGAGGAAATTCTTGAGCCTGTGAAAGATGGGAATCAGAATATTGCAATGGTTGAAGATATTGAAGCAAATACTGTTCATGTTCAGAGAATTGCTGCTCAGGCTTTCGCTATTAGTGGTCCGACGCCTCATCCGCCCATGCTAGCCGTCGAGGCGCCAAAAGCGTAAACCGATCGATGCTACATCAGATGAAATACATTCGGTTTAATTGATGGTGATATTGTACTTGTGTATTTCATATATTGAGTTGGATAATGAAAGGGGAGTTATTAGAAAGAATAATTGGGGTGAAAAGAAGCGTGACTTTTTAAGTCATTTGCAGCTTCATAATTTTCGATTTTTAGAAGTTTTTCTTTATATTTGGTTTTTGACAGTGAGAAAATTAGGAAAATGTAACCTTTTTTTCTTGTAACTTAAGAATTTGCAAGAGAATTTGATGAAAATAAGTCTGTGTTGGATGTTTGGTGATAGTGTTTTTCCAATTTGATCTCCACTTGGATCGAATAATTGTGTTGATTTCTTCAGACAATTGCCGACGTCTGATTCAGATTCCCACTTAGTAATTTTGTGGCTGATCTTTCCAGTTAGAAGTTACACCTAAGGAAAATTATTAGGATGTATGCGTGCAATTTTTATTTTTATTTTATTATACACAATATAGACTCAAAAAAAAAAAAAAAATCTTATACTAGTATTTAGCACAAATTAGAGAAAGAGATAAAAAAAAATCAGGGGTTGAAAGCAGGTTAAGTGGATCTTTCCAAAAAAATCGCATAAGACAAAAAAAAAAAAAACTCACTTTTAGATACAGTATATGTTACTACTTGCTATAATGACAAATACTGTATGTGTTATTGACATATTGTAAGAATAAATAACACACACTTGATTTTAAAAGAACACGCATATTCTCTTATAGTAACATATATTTAGGACTGTGAGCGAGTTTTTCTGTTTATTTTTGTGTGATTTTGTGAGTACATTTATTGCGAGTTTTTCTGCCCTCTCCAAAAATAAAAAGATATTACATGTGCAATATTGAACATCGATTTTTCTCATTGATGCATCTACTCTGTATATTTTTAAAAGATGGCTGGAGTATTAATTATTTTATTAAAAAATGATAGTGTAAGACCACCACAAGAGTGTCACTCTTTATTATACGATGACATATTTTTTAAGAGTGGGTCTTATGTGCATAGTGTGCATGTGCACACTAATGCACAGGTAGACCTCTATGTATTAATATAGATAAAATTATACAACAGAATAACCATTCTCCAAGTGATCATAGACGCCTTATATAAATAAAAGGTAATAGATTCGAGTCTTGTGACTGTTTTTTTACTAATTTGTATGCTGCAATCCGATCAATCATGCTTGGAATGGTTTGAAAATCAGTAATCAGTATTGTACGTGCCTAAGTTTTAAAGAAAGTTTTACTCTTGTATCGATTAAAAAAGTGTGTGCAAAGAAGAAAGAAGAGAAAAAAGAAAGACGGTTAAAAAAAGGTGTGCCCTGTGCATTTAAATTTTTTCCATTTTTTAATACGCCTACTACTTCATTAAAAATTAATTAATCATCATTTTATATTTCTATTTGCTCTTTTCCCCCAATATTCTCATCTTAATGGACAGATTTAGCTATGGGCTGCACCCATCCAGTGCAAGTCTCCTACAAACTCATATATATATAAATACTGAACCTTTTGCGAATTAGCCTACTTTTTAATTATATTGAACCAGCCACCCTTATTTAATTAACTAGTTTATTAATTAATTTAAAATCCTAACCAAAATATTCCATGCCACTTTTGATTTCGAAGAGATGTACTCCCTCCATTTTTTTTTTTTTTTTTATAGATGGTATTTTAGACTAATTTATTAGAATTAAAAAAGGGTATGTATTCACAAGTATATTCTTAAATAATAAATAATATTTTTAATTACAATAATTTTCTAATGCATATTTTCGATAATGCACATTAATTCTCTTAAATAATAAAAGTAGGTTAAAAGTTAGGAGATTTTCTAAATTTAACGGGAGGACATAATTAAAATAAACAATGTAAATTTTTTTAAACATTATCTAATTATGTACGAGAGAGAAAGGATCTAAAATATCATCTATACAAAAAATGAAGAAAGTATTTAACCTGTAGAGTGAACTATTTAATCTAGCTCAACATTTTAATAGTCACAGTACTTTTTTAAGTTATTAATTGTTTTTTCTCCCTCATTTACCAACATTATAGATTATAAATGGAACATCCAATATAAAATAAATGATTTCATTTGCAACTTGACAATGAAATTACATCAAATCTTATTAGACGACTCAAACTAGGTTTTATTCTACAAGAACATATTCTTGTTGATTCAATACGTCATCGTATCCTAGTAGTAAGTGCATACACATATGTTTGTGCATAGTCTGAAAAGTTTGTCTTGATTCTTGAGCACAAATCCGATTCAATCAATAGATATTGACAGTTCGATTTAACTTGTATTTTATTCTACTTGACTTTTAACATGTCTCGCATCCAATTTTATACTATGATGTTATTTTTTTTAGGGATTTTTTCGATTAAAGGCCTGAAAGATGGGTTAACTATCAATTTAAAGCCTCAAATAAAATTTCTATCGATACAAGGCTCGATTCATATAAAACTATCAATTGGAGGCCTAAAATTTTAACACCGTTAACAATCTATTCAACGAAAGTTGATTCATATATCTTACTCTCGTAATGAGAGTTATGAAGATGTGGTAATAACAAATTGGCTGATTCATCAGCTGATTCTCCTACCTTTCCTCTCCAAAAAAACGAATAAAGCATCAAGCAGTTTTGCCTAAGTTTTGTAAAGTGGATAATCAAAGTGATTCAAAATGGTTAGGTGCCAAAATCTGGCCACTTAATAAAGCAAAACAGTGTAAAAGCTTAGTTGAACAGGACCCTATTGGAAAGAGAAGACAAGATTCGTGCGATTGTCAATTTCCTAACTCGATTGAATGTGTGGAAATGTTCATCAGAAAAGGCTGAAATTGAAGCTTGAGTTGAGCTCAGTTTTTTATTTGTGGAAATTCAATGCGATCGGTAAGGATGTTGCCCTCTGCTGGACAAAAGACGACGAGAGCAAGTTTCATCATTTAGTGCAGTCAAACCGATTGTCATTAGAAAAATACTTTTTGAATGAACTTTTCAAGTTTTTCCTCACAAAAGGCAGAGAAGCTCTAGCGAGTTATCGGTGTTAAAATTTTAAGTCTTCAATTGATAGTTTTATATGAATCGAGCCTTATATCGATATAATTTTTTTTTTCAGGCCTTAAATTGATAGTTGACACATCTTTCAGGCCTTGAACTGAAAAAATTCCTTTTTTTTACTATGACACATATTAATTAGTGAAATAATCTGTTGAACATTAAAATTAAAACATGTGATTTAAGATAATGAAGAGGTGTATTTAATTTTAAGCTTAATATTATGATTACATCATTAATATATGGAGGGGTAAACATGGAATGGTTGCTGGAATCAAGTGAATAAAGCAATACAATTATCAACTTATATTTAAGGATATATTTTAGGCCAACTTTGTTTCCCACTTTTAAAAAATAATTCCGATTCCATCTTCCATTCACGAAAGGGCAACCCAAATTGTGTTACTTGATGGGGAAAAATTGGAACATATATATACACAAGCAATTTGGGTCTTTTCACTTTTGATTAAGAGGAGTGACTCTCATAGTGATATAAATTATAATTACATAAAAGTTTTAACATTAAAAATATAAAAAATTTGTGATAATTTATAAATGGTCACAACTAGACGACATAAGACAGTCAAAACATTAAAAATCGTCACGTAACAGTAAATATTACACCTAAAATCAACCCATAAGCAAAACAAACTTCTTATTAAATATTAATATATAGAATGATATTTTTTTTTTATTAATGGTAGCAGTGAATACACCTAAAATTAAAACAAACATCATATTAGTACAGAGAGAGATATATTTTTAATTAATTGACAACCTTAGACCTTTTTTTTTTTAGGAAACGTTAGACATTTCACAAGTGAAGAATTTATCAACACCAATTCAATATTTATGATTTTTTAAAAAAATCACGATATTTAATCCAAAAATTGACTAATTTAAGAAATCAATTTCATTATCCATTAATAAAAAATCCAATTAAAATCAGAATAAAATTCTGTATAACAGGTTCCTCAAAAATTATTTACAAATAACATATTTCTAAATTTCATGCCTATACACATCACTCTAGCATTGGGTTGATATTGGTAATACTTTATTCTTAGGAATATATATGTAACTCGACATATATATGTGAATCAGTGAATCATTATTAAGAATAAAAAATTAGCCACAAATTCTCATACGATAATGATTGCCACTTTCTAGCAGCCTCCACTTTTGATTATCCAAAGAGGCAATTCATTCAAACAACATAGAAATATAATCAAATTAAATCTATTCCTTGTTCTTGATGAAGTGGGATACACCAATTAGTTTAATGCAAAGCTTGCTCAGCTGCCCAAAATACACATACTCATGATTACACACACAAAAAAAAAAAAAAAAAAAACGAAATTATAGGTAACAATTTGTCCAACACTTTATTTCGCTTTAATTTTAATTAACTAAGTTCTTCACAAAAAAATCCATAAATTGTCCAATAATTATGATTAGTATACAAAAAAATAATCTCTAATATACAACAAATTTATCATATTATCCCTCGATTTTTTTTTATAGAAGTAAGAACCTTAATTTATTTATATACTTATGATCCATTATTCCCAATAAAATCTTTAATTTAGTATTAAAAATGTGGCAATTAAAGTAGAAGAGTAACTCTATCCTTTTAATATATATATATATATATATATATATATATATGAGAAGTAGTAAGTCGTTTTTGGGATAATGATTTTTCAATCATAATCTTTAATTTTGTAGTTATTGTCTTTATACTTATTTTCATCTAACTTAATTCTATAACTATAAATTAACTTTGGTCCCTGATTTTTTATATATATAAATTGGAAAATATATAACATGGTGTATAATTTTTATGTAAGTGGAGAAAAACAAATTGATTTCATAATGTAGATAATGGTGTAGGCACAAATTGCACAACATGATGGTAATTAATTAATCTTGCATGGAAGTCACTATACCCGACCATTATTTATGCAGCACCGATTCTCCACATATCTTTGTTATATTTTAAAACATATATACTTCCTCCCTAGTCTAATTTTATGGAGTAGTTTTTATTTATTTGAGCACAAATTTTAAGAAATGTTGATAATTTATGTATCACTATATATACTACTCGTAGTAATAAAGAGTTTAGAATATTTAAGTGTCGTCTTTATATTAATTCTGCTTACGTGTCATTTTTATATTAGTTTTGTTGGTGTATCAATGTTTGAAAGATCAGGCCACATGTTTGTTAAATGTAATTGAACAACCATATATGTAAATAAATACAATGGTAAATTAAAATGATCCATTACATATATATATTTATTGTTATTGAACGAGTTTTTTTATTGGCGTGAAACAAAGTGACATACAACTTTTACTTTAAAAAATAAAATAAAACAATCATAAAATAAGATGCATATGAACTTATGCAAATTGGCATATATTAAACGAGTTTCATGTTAGTTGACATTATTGAAGATATCAAACAAATTTCGTTTATGAAAAAGTTAATGTTGCCCTAATTTAGTATTGGAATATTGAGACTCTATAGAAGATACGCTTTCTTTTAGTCCCATAAATTAAGCAAAAAATATATCTTGGACATTAAGGAGAAGAGTAAGTGGAAGACGATTAACAACAAAGGGGACTTCCATTAAAGCTTTGTAAAAGTTCAGCAATACAATTATTAAAATATCATTATATAGTGCATACGTTAAAACAAATAAATAAAGGTAGATGATGTAATCTAGAAAAGGATAGGATTTGCACATGTTTATGCGAGTCGTCACCTCTACAGTTCACACACTTATTATTGATTGATGTTTTCTGTTTTTTGATTCAATATCAGTACGTCATGTAGTTATTATGATTCAAGTGATTCACGACTATTAACTTTATAATTTTTACGTTTATGGGGATTATATTGAGTTAGCTAGAAGTCTTTAACATGATAAGCCTTTGTTTGATGTGATTGTGATTATTTGCAATGCCAATTCATTACTGTTTCGAGAGTTCTCATAATTGAATCGAGCCTTCGGTAGCTGTGAAAGACCCTCTCAACTCTATTTGTTATTCTTGCAAATAATTTGAAAGACATGTTTTAACTTAACAAAACATAAAACTGGAGTATAACTTTATAATAAAATAAAATAATTAATATTTTTATATGAAATACAGTAACTAATATAGAAATAACTTAACACTGCTACAGAATACACACAATTTTTTCTTATATAAATTCTGCCTATCAGAACTTAGAAGGCATCTTTCAGTTTTGCAATTGATGCTGTCAATGTCATTTTACCAATGCAAATGAATCTACAACAATAGCATTCATATGAAAATACATAACAAATTTCATATATGTGTGTATCAGTGTATGTATGTGTGTATATCACACTATGCAACCAGAGTTATACAAGACTCACAATCCCTGAACATGCTTATAACATAGTTTTCTTGTGTATATACAAAATTTTATAGCTTCAGCATTGCTATATATTGCATGTTATCTAGATATTACTTTCCTTCGTAATACTTCTTGCTGATCTTTTCTTTGAACTCGACCTCAGAGAAAATGCCCTGCATCACAACACGAGTGCTTAATCGATGTATAATTTCCACCAATCGGAAAATACATGAACATGTTCACAAATTACTATTACAAGGAACTTAAAAAGGGGGAAACATATAGCAAGTTTTCCATCCATAGGGCAAACTTGCAGGACGACAAATACAATATTCCCTTCATATGCATGTAGGAACGCCGAAGCTCAAACAAGTTCCAATTTTTCACACTTAAAGCATGTCAACATGTTCAAATGCCTTAATTTAGATCGAATTCTATTGTCAATACTTAAATGCAACGATTTTCTCTCCCTTATAAGAAGAAACTGAATATGTTTAAAAAATTACTAACAAGGAACATTTACAGTCCAAAGTTCATAGTCTCATACCGCACTTAACACCAAGGTACGAAGGGTTATCATCGACTTGCTTAAATTCTTGGAGTTGTTTGAAATTCATCCATGGCTTCACCCAGACTTTTGCTTCATACATCTTCTTCTTACTCCCATCAAGTGCCTCAAGTGTAAGATGGTACATTTTGCCAGCTACTACCTGTTCTTTGGCATTCACTATTCTTGCAAACTCAAGAAAGGTGTTCTGCCATATTCACATGTATAGATTCAGAACACTATGAATTAATTATAAAGAGGTTGCTAAAATTAGGTCGAATTCAACATTTCCATTCTTGAGAATCCATAGTCATTAAACAAATTTTAATCCTCACAAGCAATAGAAAATATCATTTCATCAACAAATCATGTTTTTCATTGTTAGATCAATCAATCCCTTGTTGAAGAGATAAATCCTTAACAGCATCATCTCAGAAAATGAAATAAAAAGATCAATCAAACAAACCATGCTAATGATCACTTGAAAACACAAATCAATTCAGAAAAACTTCCAGCAAACACAATTTCCATTCGCAGTTTATTCAATAACATTTTTCTTCGATCATCTATATTACACAAAACAATCTAGGGATTTCACTTTCAATCCTACAACAATTTCTCAAAGTAGAACCGAAACTAAAGAAACTGAAGGAGAAAAAAAAAACCTGATTGTTGTTATGTTGTTGAACAGCAAATCGGCCGATACTCTCAATCTCTCCATTGTTTTGCGCAATATTGCGCAAACCACCAAGCTTCATATTTTCCTGCGATTCAGAGCAGAATCCAATCTCGGAAACCACCGCGAAAATCAAAATTATGCCAAGAATATTACGATTATTATTCTTAAGTTTCATAACGACGATGATATTTTTCGTTTTGTATAGCTTTTCCACTTTATTTGTTGATTCTATTATTCTTTACATGGATTTTTGTGTTCTTTTTTTCTCGCTTTCATGAGAATCTCCTTTAACTTAGCCGTAAAGGTTTTCCAGGTTAGTTGAAGAGTTTTATTCTCGCATTTTCCAGACTGGGTCAATTTTGTAGGACTTAATATTAGGCCCAATATTTTTCTGGTTGGGGTTTAGTTGTAGGCCACGGTTAAATGCCATCCTATTAGAATAAGTTCACCCCCCAATTTTGAGTTCACCCCCTTTTAAAATATCATAACTATCCTCCCTATTTACCCATTATTTCACCCACCCTTTTTTTCCTTCCTCCATTCAAATTTTCCTAATTTCAAATTAGTTGGACATAATTTTATACAAATTTCATTGACAAAACTTGTTTTTTGCATGAACATATCAGAGATCGCAAAGTTTTACAATAGTGTCGAACTCGACATTGATTCACCGAAGAAGAGAAAACAACTCAGAAGTTTTTTCTGAGTTTTTGTTAAAAAAAAAATCAAGTTTTTATTTAAAACTCATAATTTTTTTCCGAATTTTTTGTCAAAACTTAGAGAGATTTCAGTGAATTTTTTTTTTGAGAAAACTCGAAAATCTTCGTCGAGCATTGTTAAAATTCACGATGAATCGAAGTCGGGTTTTATGTTTTTCGATTTTTTTTTTTAAAACTATATAAAGAACACTTACATATGTGTATCGAAGACTTCGTTTTTCAACCACTGAAACCCAAAATGAATCCCTCCACATTTATATTCAAGTTTCTTTAAAGCTTCATTTTTTTTTTGGATGAAATTGTGGAATTCATAAATTTTTTATTTTTGTGTTTTTTAGGGTGATGGTGAATTTGGTAATAGGGATAGTACAGTCATTTTATTCAAAATTTCAAAAAATAATTTGAAATGGGGTGAAGACATAAAAACAGGGGCATTTAACCGTGGCCTTGTACCATTTTATTGGGTCTAATAGATTTGAGTCAGTGTTGTTGGACCTATTATTAGGCGGCGTGGGGTATATACCCCTCTAGCTTTGCTTAATGCACGCCGCCCCGGCCCCTCCATTTTTATTAATTAAATATTCATATAAAATACTTGTTTTACCCTAAAATACCCTCCACTTTTATAAATTAAATATTCATGCAAAATACTTGTTTTACCCTAAAATACAAAGGGATACATATACTCTCCCAAAATCTAAACTAATCCTTAACATAATTCTAACACTAACCCTAATTTGAGAGGCAGCCACACTAACCCAAATTTTAACACCCCTTCGGCCGTCGTCGTTGCCCCTCGAACCGCCGTCGCCGCCACACCTCCGGCAACCACCATCACCACCTTAAATAAAATATAGAAATTAAAAAATAAAAACACTCAGGTCGACACTGGTTTGTCGACCAAAGATACTACGATCGACTCTGGTTTGTCGACCAAAGATACTCCGATCGACTCTGGTGTTTCGAAAGAAAATTTTTAAAAAAATTAAGAAAATTGAAATTTTCAGCCATTTTGGGTCGCCGATTGTCAACGAGAGTGTTTTTGGGCTGGGCGACCCATAACGGTAAAAATAAAAATCAAACCTATTTCTTCGCCGGCGAATTGGAGGGAATGACGACGACTGACTTGGGTGGAATTCATGGCGGCGGAAGGCGGGAGAAGAGGCGGAGGCGCTGGGGGAGGGGCGTCGCCACCGCTGCTTAATTGTTGCAGAATAAAAAAAGAAAAAAAAAAAAGAGAAAGAAGATGGAGCGGTGGACGCCGGCGTGCGGTGGTGGGCAGCTGGGCAGGAGGCGGTTGGGATGATGGTTGGAGAAGAAAATAGTTTTAGAGTTTTAAATGAGGAAGAAGAAAAGGGTGAGGACGAAAAATGAAAATTAGGATTTTTAGGAGATGTGTATTTATCATACCTAATTTTAAGAGAAAGGGGTATAATAGGTAATTTAGGGGGAGTGCATCTATCCTAAGTGTATTTTAAAGGGTACTTTTATCGGAGTCCATTAAACAAAGTTGTTGGAGGGGTATATACCCCACGCCTTATCAGGCCCAATATGTTTCGGTTTGGGTTTAGCTGGACCTTTTCTATTCATTTTTACTTTTGGTTTTTATTTTTACACAAACGTACATAGTTAATTTTCTTGTGATACGTAAATATTGCTCAAAATTTGTTGGCACATACGAAAATTGTACGAAACTCCCCTTTTAATTAGTAGAATTCCACATTTCTTTTATAAAAAAAGTTAAAAACATTTTTACTTATTTTCATTATTTTATGTCCTTTCAAAACTTTAGTATTTAAAAATAAATGATAATTTTTTTTTTCGACACCAAACAAATAAATGATAATTTTTTAAGAAAATAAATTTTCAAATGAGTAGTTCGTGCAAATGGATCCTTAATTATGAATCATATGTCTGTTCGAAAAAATAATACTACTAATTATTAATCATATGTCCATTTTTTTTATATTAAAAACATATGGAGTACTTCCAGTAGTAGGTACAGTAATTTCCAGTGAAGAATCATAAAAAAACCAAACAAACGAACGCCCCATTTTTTAGTCATTCCCTTTTCATCATCCTCCTATCAGAGAATCTGGGCAAGGGGCGTGCGCGATTGATTTTTAATGGCTTTGGAAATCATGGAACCAAACACTTGTATCAGGGGCTGTTGCCACAGCCAAACAATCCCTCTCCATCTCCACCCCTCTGCTTATTCCCTTTCTTCCCCAATCGCCAGAGGTACTTCTTCTAATTTCGCTAAATTCATGTTTCCGTAACCCTTGTTTGCTTCTTAATCTTCTTTTTTGCTGTATGCCAACAATGCAGGTGCAGAGAGCGTGGTGTACGAAGCGGTTATCAATGGGAAAAAAGTGGCCGCTAAGAAGCCACATTTATCCACCGCCGATCTCCTCGATAAGTTCCACAAAGAGTTGCAGTTACTTAGGTTGATTTCTTTCCATGTTTAGGATTTTTTCGATTTTGATTTTTAATGCGGTAAATAGTGGTAGTTGAAGTGAGTAGTATTTTGTTATTTTTCCACTGTTTGTAAAACAAATTTGCTCCTGGTTTTATTTTATGATTTTTGCTGATTGAGTTCATTTGATTTAATTATTGGTTTGTGGTTTGGGAATTTAGTTAGTTGGGTGGAAATTGTAATGCAGGACCCTATTTTTGTAGAATTTTTGTTGAATCAGTTGTGTTTATCCACCAATTATTATTTGTGTATTATCCTTTTCTTTTTGGAGTGTCTTTTGAGAATATTTTTCCCTCCCTACGTGGTATGTGGTTGCTGAAGTAAGTTGGATCACCCGGGGATAGCAAAGCTGGTAGCGGCACATGCCAGACCACCAAACTACGCTTTTTTCTTTGAATTTTATGAGGCTGGAACCCTCGCGCAGAAGCTTCATGTTGAAGAATATAGTCTGAGCATCGGCCAAGTGATGGAAATCACTGCTCAATTAGGTATGTGCATGGATTTTTTAAGAATTTGGATACGTTAGTATTTGTTATGTGCTTGAATTTTCTAGTAATCCCAAGTTTATACCAGTAAAAGATTGCCCTATCCTTGAATATGGTGGCATGATATAATTGGCTGTGATTAAATCCCTTGTCTCGGCTGTGATTATTATTAAATCCATGTTTTCTTCTATATAAAATCCACATGATATATTAATTGCCTCAAATTTGTTTTTAGCTTATGAGTTAAAAGAGTTTATAAAGTACTTCAAGATATGAATTAGATGTATTATGTATTTTGGTTGACTTATTTCATGTTCAAACTTGAGGTCATCTTGTGTTAAGAACTCTAATGTTACAAATTTTATATGGTGGTGATTATTATCAAAGTCCAAATGGATGACATTGGAATTCTGTTTTAAAGTAACACAATCTTGGAGAGAAGCTTCTCCATTAAATGAAGCATAATTGGCATTTTATAAAACCACGTGTTATATTGATGTGTTCAAAAGTTCACATCTTAAAATGTGACGTAATAGAATTCTAGTTTTGCTCGTTAAATAAGAGAGTGGGTGGTGGAAAATTTATTACATTTCTCTTGAAGTTTCTTTTATTGGTCTCTATTACACCATGCCATTGATTTCCTTTTTTTATCCTCATTTTTTCTTTCTGCAAGCAACTATCATACGATGACGCCACACCATGCCCCCAATCCATCATTTTTACAGATAGGATCCTCTATTTCAATATTGTGTTTCATCTCCTATTCGCTGCCCATGTAATTGAAAAGTCCTATATGTTTACAAGCCACTAAATGTGGGGTTTTAAAATACACATGATGGATGGTAATCATTGGTTATCCGATGTCGGAAGTAGAAAACTAAAAACGGTTTGGATATAAGCCTAGATCATCTGCATGCCCTCAGTTATTGCCCCTAGATATATGATATCAAATCATTAAAATAGAAAACTAGTGTGCTCAACTTTATGAAAGTCTTTACTGCCAAAAAATTCTAGGGCATGAGAAATGAAAAGGACTTTTAGTTGATCTCCAAAATGAAGTCCTTTCACACAAGAATTGGCTTTCAGCAATGAAGGACTTTCTAGCCTCTTCATGAACTTTTCACCTATAAGATGAACTCTGGATATTGTGTCTTATATATGAAATTGACTCCTCAAATACAAAAGTGGACTAATATATTATTATTAATTCTGAATCCTTCAGAACAACTTGTATTATTAGTTTGATTGGTTGCTGCAACAATATTTTGGTGTACTTTCAGTTTTATGTCATGAGCTTGAATTTGGGTTATCATATTTACATTTCTCATGCTTTCTGTTTGCAGCAAAAGCTCTGCTATATCTGCATAGCCTTGGGATTGTACATAGGGATGTGAAACCAGCAAATATTCTCGTAATGTCTTCAATAAATTTATAGTTATGACGTGTATATGTTCCCCTGAATTGGAAAATTTTTCCTTCGATTTGTGCTCAAAGACTTCATTTTGACTGGTCTGATAGTTGAGTCTCCAATTTGATGCAGCTTAGTGACAATCTTCAACCACATCTAGCAGACTTTGGTTTGGCAGAATACAAGAAAGATCTTAAACAAGTTTCTGTCAAGAACTGGAAATCCTCGGGCAAGCCAACTGGTGGTTTCCATAAAAAAAATATGGTTGGCACACTTATTTACATGGCACCTGAAGTACTGAGGAAAGAGATTCATACTGAAAAATCAGATGTCTATAGTTTTGGAGTGACTGTTAAGTAAGGACTAGCTATAACTGGTTCATATATTCCGTACGAAATGGTGAAAACCAATTTACTAGACATATATTTGCTAATTTCTAATTGGAATTAATCATTTAGAATGAATTTCCAAAGATGTGGTTTCTGTTTTAGTCTTTGCTCTTTTAGTGTTTGAGCTAATCATTGTAGCTATCCAAAAAAATTCATATTTCCTATATCAAAAGGGAACAAGACTTGAAAAAGTCATGGAATTTGCTTCATCTTTGGTCTATTTTTCATTGGCACATTCTCCATCATTCATTTTTAAGTTTTAGGGGACTTCAATTTTTTTTTCTCAGTTAATAAAGGTGTAGTTAGCACTATCAGTGAGGTATTGACTGTAGGTTTGAAATTGTGTATTTTTGCAGTGAGCTTCTTACTGGTGTAGTTCCATATACTGATCTTCGAGCAGAGGCACAGGTTCTTTTTCTTCATTTTTTCTTTTATTTCTTCCATTTTATCGACTTATTTCTTTGCTTCATACTTCTTGTTCCGTAACTTATAAATCTAAAATATTTGGAGAGATAATAAACATTCATCCATTTAGGATTTGAGAGCAATTATTCATTTTTTCCGTTTATTTTGTAATTTAAATTGATGTCCAGTGTCTTTATTTTATAGCTATTTATGTTAAAACCCAACTTAACGGAAGGCCACCGTAATCTGTTACTTCTGAGTCGTTGACTGTTTTCATAACAAATACTGATGGTAGGCCCATACAGTCTTGGAAATGAACTACACCGAACAGCAACTCACAGCAGCTGTGACAGCTGAAGGATTGCGTCCTGTTCTTGCTGGTCCAGAGTCTGGTGCACCAGCTGGTTTGCTGTCCCTAATAACGAGATGTTGGGATGCAGATCCTCAAAATAGACCTTCCTTCAGTGATATTGTTTTGGAACTCGATGCTATACTAGGACTTGCAGAAAGAGCGCATGGAAAGGAAGATATCTCTGTTATATCACGTGACCATGTGGATACAACTAATGTTCCAAGTTATCAAGAGCCTGTAAATTGGTTTAATCATGGCCAAGATGTTCCAAAGAGCAATTATGTTTCCTCTGAGAATGTCTGGTTCTCTCCAAATGAGGTTATGGTTTATCATCCTGTGCTGTCTTGGGGTTCCTTTTCAACTTGTGGGAGAAGGGAAACCATGGAGGACACACACTTTATGATACCACATTTTTGCAGTGAAAATGATATCCATTTATTTGGGATCCTGGATGGTCATCGAGGTACGTGGTAGATCTACCACCTGCTTACAGTATTGTGTGGTTGTACACTTGGGGATTCTGCAATAACATGAATTGTTTTGACTTTTTTTATTTCCAGTTATGTTGAGGATATGAAATTGCTCTATATTTAATTTCGGTTATTTGGAATGAATGAGAATGAGATATTGAGGGTAGGAAATATTGCATGCTAGATTGCTAGGTCTTTATATTTTCATGCTAGGATTTTATATTTGCGACTGTGACCAGTTATTATGGCATTAATTGATATGCTAAAAATCTTAACTACAATATCATGATACAGGTGCTGCAGCTGCTGAGTTTTCAGCTGGGGCTCTACCTGGATATTTGAAAACTTTGGTTTCCATGAGCAGGTGAATTCCTATCAATCATTTGTCAAGTTCTGCATTATCCTCACTTAACTTAAGTGAATAACTTAATACTTAACTTAAGTGAATAACTTAATACTAATGAATTACTTTAATATAATCTTTTGGCTTTATGCAGTCCATCTCAAGCTCTAGTAGAAGCATTTGTGAAAACTGATATTGCCTTTAGGGATGAACTAAATTCTCGTCGGAAATCCAAGGGCCTTATTCAGAAGAACTGGCACCCTGGCTGTACTGCAATCACTGCTCTAGTAGTTAAAAACAAGTTATTTGTTGCTAATGCTGGTGATTGCAGAACAATTATTTGTCGAGGAGGAAATGCTTATGCTTTAAGCAGGGTGAGATTAAAATTTCAAACTTTGTTTTTGTTTTGTTGCGACACAGATATCGTCATTGTACTTTTGTATGTAGGACAATTTTGTCAAAGCTGTATAGACGCTGTCCACTTGTCCTGGAACCTTGAACAATTATTTACTATTTTTTGTGGATTTTTAATTGTTTACACTGTTGGATAGGCATGCGATTATACTATTTTAGCGACAATATCTGATATGACAGGGATTTAGGTTCTGATAATTGCTGATTATAGAATGAAGAAAAGAGGAATAGAAACTAGCATTGTTCAACTCTATTTAATTAATAATATCAGGGAAATATATTTAAACCTTAATAGCTACTCAGCCTACTCCTAGTAGGTAAAGTGGTTGGGCTCCAACTGAGAAACCTTAGTGAGTAGGAATAATTACATCCTAACTCAAGCTCATGAGAACCAATTCAAAAAATATAGAATTGTATAATGAGTACTGTTTGCATATTAAATTTATTGACGTATATGCTTTCTTTGGATAATTTCCCCTCAACTCCTTTGTTGCACGTGTCATTTTCTTGTCTCTGTTTTGCATGGAGTTGCATGATTTACCAACGGAATTACCTTAATATAGTAGGATCACGTGGCAAGTTGTGTTGAGGAGAGAGACCGTGTCGTAGGTGCAGGAGGCCAAGTCAAATGGCAAGTTGACACGTGGCGGATCGGTCCTGCTGCTCTCCAGGTACTCTTGTGAACTTCCACTTGTTTTATTAAAATTTATTAAACATAAATTCAACCTCATTGATGAGAAACAGGGCAGTTGTAGGGTTTAAAAACCGTAAATTGTGTTTTAAAATGAAAAGAGATGAATTTGCAGTATTCTACCTAAAAGCGGGTAATCTCCAAAAAGTTGAGTTCTAAGATTAGTTCAATTTTATTCTGGAAGATCTTTGAGAATTATTTCACAGTTGCTTAAATATATTTCATTTCTGTTACATTGTATAATATCGATATTTTATTTTATTTGTTTCTTGCATGTTCATGCTATTCATTGCACCTTTCTGTCAGTTAATTGATATGTTAGTCATCAAAATTTATTGCGGTTCGTCATAGTATTTGGCCTGCCACGTGCATTTTGAATTTGAAATGTTTGTGATCTTCAACATTAAATGCACTTTGATATATATTTTCTCCCATAGGTTACACGGTCCATTGGGGATGATGATCTAAAGCCTTTTGTGACTGCGGAACCTGAGATAACCGAAACTCTACTGGCATCTGAAGATGAATATATAGTAAGTCCCCATTAATGCATTTGAATTTTATCATTTCCCACGGTTAAACGCCTTTAATTAATTTTTGTCGATTATGCTCATCCACCCTGATGAAATTATTATCACCTGTTTCTTCTTGATTCTGTAATAGTTTTAATGTACTTTGCGAATGGAGATGAACTCATGATTTTTTCGATCCATAAACATTGGCTCACTTTTTCAAAAGAGCCATCTGATTTCCAATTTATATAGATGCGGTATAACTGTATAAACGGTCACATATCTTTGCACTTACCTCTATCTTTCAAAGATTTGTTGGGAGTTTCAACTACTAGTATGTGCTTTAGCATGTATGCCTTTTCTTCTGATACGAACACTTGCCATGTTCGTTTTGACCCTCAGAGAATATTTGGATGGTGGCAAACAAGATTGCTCACGAAGAATCATTTAAAAAAAAAAGCTGAGTCTTGCTTTGGAAAAAAGTGATTCTGCACTGTTCAATTGAGTTTGAAAACACCCCCTTAAACACAACAAAAGCATAAGAGAATCACCCATCTTTCTGTGAAATTAAAATGCGTATAATATTTTCAGGTGATGGCAAGCGATGGATTGTGGGATGTTATGAGCAATGCGGATGTTGTAAGTATAATCAAAGACACTGTAAAAGAGCCTGGCATGTGTTCGAAGAGACTTGCTACTGAAGCTGCTGCACGAGGCAGCAAAGACAACATTACAGTTATTGTTGTATTCTTGCGTCCCGTTTCTACAGCAGAGAGGATCTACTAGCTTCAACAAACTAATTTATTTTCTATAATTTGATTTTTATTGAAAGAGAGTGATTAAAATGTAAGGCCCCTGGATGAAGAAATTGTTGAAAAAGAAATGGAAATTAAGCATGCATGGATTTGTGCAATGGAACTTGCTCAATTGAAGAATTCCTGTTTTTATTATTATCAGTACCAGCTGTTACTTGCATGGCCTGTTTTTTTTTATGGTAGTAAATTAAACATTATCTTTTAGATGTCTAGACGCCATGCAAGAGATGTAGCAAAATTTGATAGTGATGTTAGGGGTAGCAATTTAAGCTCCCTGCTACCATTTTTTTATAAATTTTTGTCTAAATTTGCCGGAAAACTTAGAAAAAGAGGAATTTGACGTGGAATCCGATGTGCCACCTTCCCCCGGCTGAAGGATCAGCCGATTCTCGACAACCCACAATACAAGTTACTCCAATAGTTTATTCGTCTCCTCAAGTCTGTCCATTTTCTAAGTACCCTCAAACACTCACTATGCCACTAGGATTTCTATATATTTTTTTTAGAAGTCACCGTTAATCGCGGAGTTGCATTTTCATTTTTGCGGCATCCTTGTTCGACCAATTCTCGACGACCCACGTCACAAAATATATACCAATTTATTAATCACCTCAAGCCCAATCATTGCCACCCTCGTTGCCGTGAAGAGAGAATGTAACACTAACACCATAAATTCATTTTTCTGTTTACTGTTTTCCATTTTTCTTGTTTCTAAAATTTCCATTTCTTCTCGACTTCTGTTGTTGAGGGGTGATACTGACGTCAGCAGTGGCATGATGAGATATTGTAACTTTTTTTTTTCGTGATCTTTTCAAGTGATTTTGAGCAAAAAATGTAAATTGAGGGGCATATAGTTGATTCAAAGTGATTAAAGTTGATTTTTGTAGTAAAATTGAAAGTTGATAGTGTTTTAAAAATAAGCATTTTTAATCAATTTTTTAAATGTTGTGGTGTATGTCATACAAATCACTTTTTTTATAATTTTACAAAAAACACCCTTATTACATTTGAATAATTAATGGGTAAAAATAAAATATTATTTAAATTGTGAGGACAAAATTGTAAAATTAGTGAGTGTAATGATTAGAAGCACTTAGAAGTTGTTAGAAGCATGGGGAGGGGTGCTTAATAAAAACTGCTTTTAAGTAATTAATTTAATCACTTATTTGTGTTTACAAATTACAAACACTTCAAAAGTGATTCTATTTAAAAAAGAAGTGCTTTTAAGCACATATTTTTTTTTGCAAACACCCACATAAATTACTCCTAGCGTGATAGATAAATTTTGCTACTCCAATAACTGAAGGACGTGTTTTACAGTTTTTCCAAAAATAAAAAAACTTTCTTTTAAAAGGAAAATAGTTGTTTAAGACAGGTAAAACTTGTTTTAGAAAATGTGGATAAGTAAAAGATCGATTACATGCCCTATACTGCTAAATTAAACAAAAAATGTTTATAGACTTCATAAGATTGCATGTTTAAGTTTTAAAAAATAGACAATATGTAAAGTTGAAAACTTTAGGACTGAATTTGGATTTAAGAAAATCGATAATTTGATACTCCCTCCGTCCCAGGATTTTATGCATACTTTCCTTAACGTGCGTCCCAACATTTTTTGCACACTCCAAAAAAGGAAACAACTCACATTATTTTTACCAATAATACCCCTTCTTTAATTTACTTTTCCTTCCTTTTAGTTAAATCTCCACCACTTTAATCAATGAATTACCAATAATGCCCCTCCTTTATTTTACCTTACACATCACTTTATTCTATTTTCTTAATCTCCGTGCCGGTCAAAGTGTGCATAAAATTATGGAACGGAGGGAGTAAATGATTTAAAATAATTTACGGTGATGTAAAATCCGTAATTATGATTTAAGACATGACTCAAATTAGATTTAAAATTATATTCTCATAAGAAAATCGAGAAATTGTCATGTGATAGTACTGTACGTTTATAGTATCAAATAGATTTCAATGATCTTGGTTTAAATAATTTTTTTGGTTCGCGATTGGTATTATTAGTATACTTCGGGCTTGTTTGTTTAGTAGAATTAATTAGATGATGAGTTAGGTATTACAAATTAAGATTTCGATTCCAAAATATTAAGGAATCCGCCATACTCCACTCATTATAATGCTACCAAACACCCCCTAAACTAATTTAAAGAATACAATTCGAGTGAACCTGATTTACATTAGACTTAATTTGCTCTTAATTCAAAATAACAATCTAAGGATGCTTGAAAGGTAACTGAAAAAGATACTATTATAAGAAAAACGAATTCCATTTTTTTTCCTTTTAACATATGGCTAGCTAGTGAGTTGTCAAACTTTCACATAGAATGGGCAAAAATTAATGTGGGTACATTATATGCTTAGACCATGTAGAGATTATAATGACATCTATCAAACAGTATAAAAACTGAGATGAAGTTAATTTATTCTTAATTTTACATATCAAATAAACATGACATTATAATATTTCATTTATTTATTGAGATTTATATAATTTATAGTCCGATGGTAAGTGCATCTTTCAACTTGAGTGAAATTTCACTTTAGGTCTCATGTCTAATAAATTTGTAATAACTTAAAATTTTAAAAAGCAAATACTATTAATAAAAAGTAGAAAGAATTGTTGTTCCAACAACAAATATGAAAAAGTGAGCATTGGAAAACTAAAATGAATTAAACATCCACTGAAATAATTTTGAGAATTCAAAAGTAAAAATGATGGAAATCCGACTTAAATACAATTTGTAATACAAATCTTTATACGCGAGATTAACTTCTACTTTCAATGTACTAATTTTGAGATGAAATATAATTTTTTCATGCCATAGAAAGTAACTCTACCTACATGTGGGAATGGGCCAAACTACCCGATAGAGGCCTACGGGCTACGGCTCGGCCTATTAAAACTCAGCTTGACTCTCGTTTAATAAACAAGCCGGACTCAAACTTTTTTGAAGCCTATTTAGTTAAATAGGCCAGACTTGAGCTTTTTCGTAGGCCTTTCAAGTCCAACAAGCCGACCTATTTAATTAATTTAATATATAAAAAAAAATATAAAAAAAAATATAATATATAAATATAATAAATACCTAATACTTATACTTAAATATATAAAACATCTTAAATAAGAGTGTCTAGTATATATAATTTCTAACTAGTAAGCTTTAAGCAATACAATTCATGATTTTTTTATGATTTGATGAAAAAGTGTTGGAGGATTTCTTTTTTAAATGCACTAATAGAACTAAAAAGACCTTTAAAAAACTTTCGGGCCAAGCAAATTTATTAAAAAGGCCAGGTCAAGCTTTAAAAAAAAGCCTATAATAGGCCATGGGCCAGGTTCGGCCCTAAAAATTATTTAACAGACCAGACTTTTTTTCGTAAAGCCTACTTAGATCTAGCCCATTCCCACCCCTAACTCTACCCATATTTAATTGTCTATTCAATGACCTCCTTCACAGAGGATAGTCGAGAATCTAGCTCACGAGTGAAAGAGAGTGTGATAAGAAATTAATATAAATGAATTTACTCTACATCTCTCTACAAAGTCGATCTTATTCCACATCTCTCTACAAAGTTTAAAATTTGGGTACCACTACTAACACCTCAAAACATGTTATACACACCCCATCATTTTAAAAATAAAAATAGATAATTGTAAAATGACTAAGTAATCCTTATACAAATTAAAGATAATTTTTTTAAAAAAATTGAAAATATCTTAAAAAATATAATTAAAATCTGAAAAATATTTGAAAAGATTAATAAAATTTTAAAAAATAATTAATTTAAATAAATCAAATATTTTTAAAAATAATCTGAAAAAAATAAATGTTTTTTAAAAAGAAAAAAAAATATTCAAATAAAAAAAATTAAAAATCAATTAAAAATAAATAAATTTGTAAAATTTTTAATAAATCATAAAAAATAATTAATTAAAAAATCAATTAAAATTAAGAATTCGAATAATGATAAATAAAATCTAAAAAATTAAAAAACACCTAAATCTTAAGAATTAATTATAAATATTAAAAATATATTTGATTTAATTATTTTTAAAAATTTAGTTTAAATTTTTAAATTTTATTTAGCTTTATTTTATTTTTTAATTTAATATTGAGTTGATTTTTCTTTATTATTTTATTTAATTTTTAAAAAAATCGTTAAACGTTAATTTTTTTTTTCAGATTTAATTATTATTTTTTTCATTTTTTTAATTGATTGTTCCATTTTTAAATGAATTTTAAAATTTAGCTAATTTTTTTTAAAAAAATCAACGTTACACGTAATTGTATTATTAAATTTATTAATTTTCTGTTTATTAAATTTTAAATTTTATATGTTTTTAAACATTTAGTTAATTTTTATTAGTAATGAGGATTTAAGGGTAAATAGGAAATAATTGGGGTGTGTATAGTAATAAAAATTGAATTTTAAATTTTAATTGGGGGTGTATAACATTTTATGGGGGTGTTATTAGCCCCACCCTTAAAATTTTAGATTAAACTAAATTCCTAAAAAAAAAAAAAAAAAAAAAAAGGGAATCACACCGGTTCCAATCTTTAAATATTTTTCGTTCGGTAATAAATGTCCTTTTAGCTGAACGTTATAAATGTCCTTTTAGCGATTTACAAAAAAAATTAAGAAACTTAAATTTAGACAATTTTACCATTAATCAATCTCTCTCTATGACATAGGAAAGAATTGAAGAAACAGAAAATAATAATTTATAACATAGAATAGATATACTGTAAAACAAACTCTCTAAAATAATAAAATCTTTTGGTCTCGACTTGGGCCTTTGTAAAAAATCATCAAATTCGATAAGATAAAAAGATAATATTTTTTAAAAAAATCCCTTTATAAATATTAGGTCCCAATAAAACTCTAAATTAATAATTCATAAATATTAGTACAATTATAAATATTATATCATGATATTTCTTATAAATCTTTTTCATCAACCCACACTCTTGTAAATCTTTTTAAGTGCATGTGGAATGGTCTCAATCTCTTATACTCATATAATGCTTTATGCATTTGATTATATATTTATGGATGATTTTGTGATGTCTTTTAGATGAGAAGACATGACTGAGTGTTATGAATTATTTTATTTTCATATTGAGATTTATATAATATATGTTTCATTCATCATGCATGAATATATTTAATTGACTATAATAGTAATGGGTCACACTTGCGTACCCCCTAGTTTTAATTTTAATTTTTTTTTATATTTTATGTGCACCCATTAATTTAATGAGTTCACCCCTAAATTATATTTTTACTACAGTTATCTGCACCCACTCATTTTATGAGTTCACCCCCAAATCATTTTTTTTTACAACAATTATCTACACCCGCTCATTTTATGAGTTCGCCCCCAAATTATTTTTTTACCACTGTTATCTGCACCCCGCTCATTTTATGAGTTCACCCCCAAATCATATTTATACTACAGTTATCTGCACCCGCTCATTTTATGAGTTCACCCCAAATCATTTCTTTTTTACAACGGTTCTCTACACCCGCTAATTTTATAAGTTCACCCCTAATTTTTTTTACCACATTTCTGCACCCACTCATTTTATGAGTTCACCCCCAATTTTTTTTTTTAAATAATTACGTTTAAAATACTATATTATCTTTTTATTAATTTACACAAAATATAATAATAAAATCAACCATAATTTATACATTTACAATATGTAGTCGAGTCATTGTCGAGTTACCATCGATTCACCACTAAATCACCCATATTTTAGAAAAAGAAAATCGTAAAAACATAATTTAAAAAATCTATCAAAATAAGGCACAAATCTCAATTTTTTTTTCTTTTTAATTTTTCTTCCCATTTTCAGTTTTTATTCAAATTTTTTTTTTATTTCTTCATTGTTTTCATTAGTATTTTTTAAAATTTTAATACAAAATAATATTATATGTATGATTTTATTATACTCAATAATACAATAATTAATAATCAATAATACACTAATATCATTAAAAATAATTAGTACTCCAATATCTTATACAATAACAAATAATTACACATATCTAATTATATTAAATAATACTAAAATCAATTATTAGTAATACCACGAACAGTAATCGGTAATACCATTAATATTAATCAATAAAATTTTATACAATAACAAATAATTCCACACATCCAATTATATTAAATAATACCAAAAACAATTATCAGTAATACAATGAACAGTAATTAGTAATATCATGAACATTGATCAGTAATATCTTATACAATAATAAATAATTCCACAAATCTAATTATATTAAGTAATACCATAATCAATAATATGTAATACCATAAAAAATAATAATAATAATCAGTAATGTCTTAAACAATAATAAATAATTTTCACACAATCAGTAATACCACAAACAATAACCAGTAATACCACAATTAATAATTAATAATACCGTAATCAGTAATCATTAATTTTAATTCATTTGTATATTAATAGTAATACTACAATCAATAAATAGTAATACCAGTACCAATAACTAATAGTACCATTAAAAAAAAAATGGAGGGAGTGCAAATCGGGGTGTACTGAAGAAAATAGGGGGTGCACATTACCAAACCCAATTGAAGGGAACCCTAGCCCAATGGGAGGGCACCCTAGGTCAGCAGTCGTCGTTTGAGATTTCATCAGCAAGGTCACCGGCTTTGAGTGTTGGTCGGTTAGAGATCCATCGGCAACATACTCACATTCCTCCGTCGGGCTGCCGTCAGCCGGAGGAAGAGGATGCACAGTAGCATGATGAAGAAGACGGACAAAGCAATATAGCTTCGATTTATGCAGAGATGAACGACGAAAGAGAGGCGGCGTCGATCCGAGTGTTGCAGGCGAGAGCCATTGATGCCGAAGAAGCTCCTGGATCGCGAACACAAGGGAGATTGATCGAAGCAGTCGCGTCGGTGGTCGAAATGAGAAGAGAATTCCGGCCGCCATGGATCGTTGCCGAGATGGAAGATGATGTCGATTGTCATGGAAGTGAAGAATCGCGATTGCGATTCGAATATGGGTCTTGGGCTTCAGCGGCCGGGACGGAAGCGCCGCCGTCGCCGTCAAGGGGGTGGTCGGGCATGGTGGTGGTTGGGTCACCCGCCGATCGGCATGAATTTTCGGCAGGTCCTTTACTCATCAAATTAAAATTGAAATTCAAGTGCACTGCCGATCGACTATAATAAAATCATGCCTATAATATTATATTGTATTAAAATTTAAAAAATACACATGCAAAAAATGTAAAAGAAATGTAGGAAAATTTAAAATAAAAAAGGAAAAGGAAAAAAAAAATGGAAAAAGAGTAGGGGAAAGGAAAATTAAAAAGTACAAAATCGAGATTTATGGCTAATTTCGATTTTTTTTTTATTAATTATATTTTTACGATTTATTTTTAAATATGGGTGACTTGGTGGTGAATCGATTTTTTAGAGTTTATTTTATTATATTTTGTGTACATTAATAAAAGGATAATATATTCTTTTAAATGTGATTATTTTTCTAAAAATATTTTGGGGTGAACTCATAAAATGTGCGAGTGCAGATAATCGTGGTAAAACAATAATATGTGGGTGAACTCATAAAATGAGCGGGTATAGATAACTGTGGTAAAAAATAATTTGGGGGTGAACTCATAAAATGAGCGGGTGTAGATAAATGTTGTAAAAACATGATTAGGAGGTGAACTCATTAAATTAGGGGGGTGCAAATCATTATTGGGTGAACTAAAAAAATTTGTGGGTGCGAGTTTATTGAGGGTGAACTGAGTAAACAGATGGGTGTGTGACTGGAATCTGAGGCCCAGTCCCAAGAAAGGCTCAATAACTGGAAACTCATAGGTAGGGGGCATGGTGCATCCAAGTGTATACAAGTATTTGCCAATAGTAATTTAAGTGTAACGAATTAATGTAAACATTATATTTAAGTAATTCCAATGAATTGATGCATGCGTGCATTAAGATAAATGAATATAATTAATGAAACATATATAAACTCATTTATTTTTAATATATATGTACTAAATTTGTTGAATTTAAAAAGTCTCTCTTTTAATTAATAAAAATATTAATTTATCGATAAATTAATATCTCTTTAAATTAATAAAATTTCATGATCCCAAAGTTATTAATTTATAGAGATTTTACTATAAGGGATTAATGATTTAAAGATCGAATATAAACCCTAGTACAGACATTAGTAAATTAACGATATATAGAGCGGTCACCATACATAGTATTAATAAATTAACGATATAGAGAGCGATTCAATTAAATTAAATACAAGTGTTATCTCTAGCATAAAAAAGAAAAAAAAAGTTAATTTTCAACTAATATTCTCCTATATGACTTAGGTCAAATTGAATGCACAATGGATACAAACAAAGTTTTTGCGTTGTTATTATTCAAAGTTGCTATTTTCCACTTGTAAAATTAAAGTAATCATATCATTTATTAGGTCATGACTTCCGCTCCTCTGTAGTTCTCATCCCAAATGTTGATCCCTAAACGAGTAGTGAATGAGTTTAAAGTTTAGAGGGAACGGGTGAATAGTCTTTAAAACGTTTTTAAACAGAGTTGTGTGTTACTCAGCTAATATACTTAGTCTGCTGGATTGGCTAGTTTGCTGATCCAACTTACTTAGTGATCTACTGAATATAGAGTGCGAAAATGGTATGGGCCCTTTGTTTAGACTCGTTCGTAAATATTGAAAAACCCTTAGCCGATTTAAGATATTCAGCTGACTTGATGTCTGCTGTTTTTGAACTTTCGTTTAATGGTCTTATTTAAAATCACTTTGAAAATAATATGCAGTATGAATACTAAGAGTAATGAGTACAGAATTGAAATGCCAATAAAGTAAATAACACCAAGGGTTATAGTGGTTCGGATATACAATCCTACGTCCACTGATCTCACGATCTGCTCGTGATGTTAATCCTTTAATCACCAAATCAAAGGGCTTGTCCTTTTGAGTCCCAAGAGGAGGACTTTGAGCTCTGAGCAATCACCAAATTGCTACGGTCTCCACAAGTGTTTATGAGCACTTGTACTCTTACAGTTTTGAACAACTAAACCTTATACTGGCTAGAGTGTTTGGGTTTGAGTTGTTTGATCTATCTCCAACTAATGGTTCAAACAACAGATTGTTTAACCACTATGCCTAAACCAAATGATATATCTAATGATAAGTGTAGTTCGATTTCATGTTGGTAAGGAAGATTCTAAATCAAACTGGCTTGAAAAACTTGTGCTTTGAGTATTCTTGCTTCTAGTCAGCTGTGTGTTCTTCGTAAGCTTTTGTAATACTTGATAATCTCCCGTGTCTTCACTTTGAATCGATCTTGTATTTATAGGACTAATCATCAATCAACTAGCCGTTAGGAGAAGCTAGCCGTTGTGATTATCCTTGATTGCAGCGTAGTCTCTTGATTGATACTGCTTCCACCAAATTTGGAACTTGCCTTCTTTGGATTTGGAAAGTCAATGCCTTCGAGATTTACACTTAGCTTTCATGCAGATTTCTTGTCGACTGATTTTGTACTCGTCTAATCTGTATACTCGTCTGATTTAGTACTTGATCTCGTCCGGTATTTATCTGGTCTGATCTTGTAAGTGCAGTAGCCTATCTATCATGAAGTAGTCTTCAGATCTGATTTTGATCTTTATCTCCTCATCTGATTTGTATCTTTCTAAGTGTTGAGAACTTTGATTAGTAGACACCTTAGGAAGTCCATATGAGCTGATAAGGCATACAAAGACCTTCTCATCTGATTCTTTAAACTGGTCTTCCTTCAATCTTCAAGGTCTTATTAGTCTTCTAGTCTTATACTCTTCAAATCTTGAGTGAGCGCGTGTAAAACAAAATGTGATCTCAGTTGATATACATACAGCTGATCTCACTTAGACTAGACTAAGACATTATAAGCTGTTTTATACATCTCAGCTTATCCTATCAGATCACTAAACTGATTAAGTGTTTTGGCATCAAAACTAATTACATCATAATCAAGTCAAACCTAAGGGGTGGGTTCATATCCCAACACCAACTTTAATTGGGTCTAATGTATTTTTTCTTAAGTATCGCGAATATATCGCTAAATATTGATGTCGATATCAATATCGTTCAAACATGGTGCAAAATTGGATGTGAATCGAGAAATATTGCACGATATCACACAATATCGCAATTTTTTTTAAAAAATAGCAAACTTATTTAAAATTTTATTATGTATATTTAATCATTTTATTATCTATATGCTTATTTTAAACATAAAATTTTATTAGTTTTTAAATTGAATACATGCATAATAACATGTTATAATAATCCCTAAAATTTTAAGTTTAATTTTTAAAATTTTAATAAGATTTCCGTCATTTTTTCAATTTTTTTGCGATATCGATATGCGATATCGATATATCCAGCAATATATCCTTAAAATTAAAGTTGCGATATCGATATTTTCATCCTTGATTGTAACATGGCTTTTTAGCCATTGCAATACTATTTCACTTTGCTACTAAAAAAATTGGCTAAGAATGACTTTATTTATTTTCCTTCCTAGCTTTATGCAATGGATTCCTCTTCACCAATCCCACTCCAACCCACTGAAGAAGCGAAACAATCCCCATCACCAACCCCTACGCCATGCGAAAGTCAAGGCGAAAGTCGAAGCCCCTCAGTGGATCAAGTTCTTCTAATGGGGAACAAGCCATCGTCCCTTTCCAGGTCGGGGCTCTCCTGAACCTCATGATGCCAGGACGAGGCCGATGGAGATCTCCAGCTGGTGCTAGGCCGTGGCGAGGAGGACAGAGAGTACGGATGTAAATTTTGCAAAAAAAGGTTCAGCAACAAGTAGGCCTTGGGCGGGCACCAGAACACCCACAAGGTGAAAAGGACGGTCGAGAAATCGAGTCGCGACATGCACGAGAACCCTCTCGGGCTGCGACCGGACATAACGGGATGCTCAATCTGATCAACCCGACCAACAACTTGCCGAACCGGGCCTACATCTCCTGGACCCATCCGGTTCAGCACCAGCAGTTCCTCGGGTCACGGCCCGTGATGCAGATGTGCGAGCCTTACGGGTCTCGACCCATTTTCAACATGTACTAGCAGAATTGGAATCAGGGCGACCCATCAGCTGCCCGAATGGCGCCATTCATGGTCACAAACCCTGGCTACCTGAACCAGCATGGTGGTGGCTATTTAGGTATTGGGGCGGGGCCCAAACTTGTTTACGATTTCTAGGCCGGGGTGGGCTATCCTGGGCCGTTGAGAATTGGGGCTGAGAGGAACAGCCCGAGAGTGAACTTGAGGAACGTGCCTGGAGGGGACGTGGATGAATCGGGCCTGGATTTGAGTCTCCATTTATAATCATGTCTTCGATTGTTGTTGTTTAATCTAATCTTCCAGTTTTATTTTAGGGTGTTTGCAAACAAAATAAAGTTGTTGTTTTGATCGAGTTTGCAAACACCCCTTTAGTGTTAGTCTGGATCTTCTGTTATGTGGGTGTCGAGTCATGGTTAATGTTAATTTGAATCATTTATGTTGTCTTAAATCCATCAGACTCTACAGTTTTGATTAAATGATATGCAATATTTATTTAATTTTAATTAAGGTTTTAGTTAGTACGTATTGCTTTCTAAAAAAAATACCAGGGCACATAAAATGTAGAAGAAATTAACATTAACTCTGCTTAATTTTTATAAAGATATTAAAGTAAATGCGCGTATCTACCAAATAAAAACATTGATGTAATTATAAATACTAACATTTTTTTTTAAACTGTGAAAAAGTAGTAAAAATTTATGCAATGTATTGAGAATATATATATATATATATATATATATATGGAATTCAATTCGACTTTATTTACGTTGTTGTATACAATAATTTAAATCTAAAACTAAAGTAATATAAATCTTAACATTGAGCTTCCTTTAATTAATGGTTGTTATTATTCAAAACTGCAATATTTTTCACTTGTAAAATTAAAGGAATCATATCATTTGTAAAATTAAAGGAATCATATCATTTATTAGGTAATGACTGCTGCTCCTCTATAGTTCTCATCCCAACATTAATTATATATAGTCAAATTTCTTTATAAATTTAAAATTGAATGTGGGATAAGAGATACAAACAACCATAGTTGTAATCATGGATAAAAATATCGCGAAATATCACAGATATTTAATATTGGGGTCTAATGTATTTTTTCCAGTATCACGGATATATCGCTAAATATGGATATCGATATTGTTCAATCGTAGTGCGAAATTGAACGGGAATCAGAAAATATCGCGGATATATCGCACGATATCACACAATATTGAAAAATCTAAAAAAATCGCAAACTTATTTAATATTTTTTTTATATGTATAAAATTATATTTTTTATTTTATTTATAATAGTGGAAGAAAATATATTCTTAATTCACCTCGTATATTTAGTAATTTTTTAAGCATATGAATGATAGGTGTATAACTATATCCAAAATTACTATAATGTGATAAATTAATAACAATGTTGTTTGGCCAAAAGTGTCAGAAAACCTACTATATTTGAACCTTCCGGTCATCATTTTGATATTATAAATTGTATTTTATCATTATATATTTAATAATTTTGCATTGTATATATTATGTTGTCAATTAGTTTTCGTCAGTCAGTATTTAATTGTATTTTATCAATGTTATTTGGACAAAAATGTCATTTCACCTAGTATATTTGAAGCCCATATATCATCATTTTGATATCAATTACATTTTATTATGTATATTTAATCATTTTATATTATATTATGTTGTCAATTAGTTTTCGTCAGACAATATTTATATAATTTATTATCTATATGCTTGTTTTAAATATATAATTTATTAATTTTTAAATTGAATACATGCATAATAACATGTTATAATAATTCCTAAAATTTCAGGTTAAATTTTTAAGATTTTAATAACATTTCCATCATTTTTTCAATTTTTTTACGATATCGATATATCCAGCGATATGTAAAATTAAAGTTACGATATTTTATTGCGATAGCGATATTTTCATCTTGTAACATGGCTTTTTAGCCATTGCATTGCTATTTTACTTTGCTACTTAAAAAAATTGGCTAAGAATGACTTTATTTATTTTCCTTCCTAGCTTTATGCAATGGATTCCTCTTCACCAACACCACTCCAACCCACTGAAGAAGCGAAACAATCTCCATCCCCAACCTAGACCTCTACGTCATGCGAAAGCCAAGTCGAAGCCCCTTAGTTGATCGAGTTCTTCTGATGGGGAACAAGCCATCGTCCCTTTCCAGGCCCGGGCTCTTGAATCTCTTGACCCGATGGATCAGGAGGCCGATGGTCAGGACGAGGCCGATAGAGATCTCGAGCTGGCGCTAGGCCGTGGCGAGGAGGACAGAGAGTACGCGTGCAAATTTTCCAAAAAGGTTTCAACAACAAGCAGCCTTGGGCGGGCACAAGAACGCCCACAAGGTCGAAAGGACGGTCGATAAATTGAGCCGCGACATGCATGAGAACCCTCTCGGCTTCTTCGTTGCGGCCGGACAATCCTCAAACGCCAACGGGATGCTCAATCTGATCAACCCGACCAACAACTTGCTGAACCGGGCCTACATCTCCTAGACCCATCCGGTTCAGCACCAGCAATTCTTCGGGCCACGGCCCGTGATGCAGATGGGCGAGCCTTACGGGACCTGACCCATTTTCAACATGTATCCGCATAATTGGAATCAGGGTGGCCCATCAGCTGCACGAATGGCGCCATTCATGGTCACAAATCCTAGCTACCTGAACCAGCAGGGTGGTGGCTATTTAGGCCTTAGAGCGGGGCCCAGGCCTTTTACAATTGGGGCTGAGAGAAACATCCCGAGAGTGAACTTGAGGAACGTGCCTGGAGGGGACGTGGATGAATTGGGCCTGGATTTGAGTCTCCATTTATAATCATGTATTTCTTTGTTGTTGTTTAATTTAATTTTTCAGCTTTATTTTAGGGTGCTTGCAAATTAAATAAAATTATTGTTTTGATCGAGTTTGCAAACACCCTCTTAGTGTTAGTCTGGATCTACTTTTATGTTGTTGTCGAGTCATGATTAATGATAATTGAAATCATTTATGTTGTCTTAATTCCATTTCAGACTTTACAGTACTTTGATTAAATTATGCAATGTTCATTTAATTTTAATTAAGGTTTTAGTTAGTACGTATTGCTTTCTAAAAATCATCAGGGCACAAAAAATGTAGAAGAAATTAACGTTAACTTTGCTTAATTATTATAAATATAGTAAAGTGCGTATCCACCAAATAAAAACATTGATGTAATAAATACTAACAATTTTTTTTAAACAATAAATAATTATGCAATGTATTAAGACAATAAAAAGGTTTTTGAATTAAAAAAAAAAAAAAAAGATAAAAGCCATAAGTTCACAAGCCGAAACCAGAGGCAGAGTTACCATCGAAAAATGGTACACCCCTAAATACAACCTAGCAATAAAAACGATAATAAATTTCTAAAAAACTACTCAATCTAGGAATCTGGAATCAGGTGAAGGATTATGGAGGGTCAAACGCATCGCCCTTACTGCACTTGAATTCATTGAATAGGCTCACCCCAGACATTCTGGGGCTACCGCGTTTCTTCGTGGAACGGGTCGAGGCTGCTCGAGTAGGGGATGAAACGTCGTTGGCAGAAGCCTCCAAGTTCGGACTGTTGTTGGTCGCTGCAGCCACGGGATCTTCTAAAGGTTCATCCGTGCTAAGACTGGAGAAGGAGTTGCTCATTGGGACCGGGTCGACTTCAGTATCCAAGGAGGGGTTCTGCGGGGTTGCTCTAGGATGGAGGTCTGAGGGAGAAGGCCTCGACCGTCTTCTGTGTCGGGTCCTACAACGGGAGTCGTCGCGAGGAGGCAGCGGGGCCTGTCCCATAGCGCAACGAGCAGACACGTGTCCAACTATCTTGCAGTGGCTGCAGAACTCCGGAAGCTGCTCATAAAGAACCTCCACCGTCACCGAACCGTCCTCACATTCAAGAACTAGATGCTCCAAAAAAAGGTTGTTTCATGTCCACCTTAACCAAGATTCTAGCATATTGAGCCATGGTCTTGGCTGCTGTGTGGCCGTCCATTTTAATGAGCTTGCCAAGCGTCGAAGCCGCAGTCGAGAGAACTGTGGACTACCAAAGTTCAATCAGAAGGCCGAGGAGGCGTACCCAAACTTGAGCCGTCGAGGTCGATGCCTGATTCAGATTGAAATCGGGAGACCATTTTTTAAGGCAGATGGAACCTGGGCCCAGTTGCCAATCACGTCTTCTAAAAATACGGTCGCGTTCTTCCAAAAGGTTAAACTTGAGAATAACAAATCTTTTTCCAATTGGCACAACAGAGAGGCTCCCATGGAGAGACCAAGACTTGACGAGCCTCTTCGACAGCTCAGCATACGGTGTCGGGGCTTTTCCACGAGGGGTGATTAAGCGACTAATCAAGGCATCCTAGAATTCTTTCACTCCAGCCTGTAACGTGGCATTATCAATCGAGATCGTGAAGTAATAACCCTTCTTACATGGGTGCATGTGATCAGGAAAAACAACTGGGCTAGTGGAGGATGCCAACGGGCAAGGTGGACATCTCGGAAGTGGGCGGGGCCGAGGTGCTCTGTCCGACCAAGGCGGATACGAACGAGGTGGGATGCGGTAGTGAAGGTAGAAAGCCAACGAACGGTTCGAGAAACTCAGTAAACCCAGGAAAGTGCTCCTCCAAGGATGGGAGGTAGACACCAATGGGAACAGACTGATCAAGAGATTTCAAAAAGGCGCCTAGTCCCGGGAACTGAGGAATAAGAAGCTTAGCTAGAGCAATTTCACCAGGGGAGAAATTGGCTAAGGACGGAGGGGTCGTCGGAGATGGAGCCTGCTCGTGTAAGGGTTGCGTGAGGCGGCACTAGGTGAGCCTCCTGCTCCCGGAAGGGCGGCGACGGAGGACTGCCAGGGGAGGGGAGAGGCGGCGGGGGACGGCCGAGGAGGGCGGTTAGCCTTGGCACGAAACGGCGGCACTCTGCCGTGGAGGAGGGACGGCCATTCCGGGCCGAGACGATCAACGTCGATCGCCGCAGGGGGAGGCGACCGAGGAGGCAGTGGGGGAGAGCTTACCGGTGAAGCGCCGTCGAGCTCTGGGGCGTCGACCATGGAAGCAGATGGAGGTCCTATATGGAGTTCAATCGACTTTATTTACCTTGTTGTATACAATAATTTAAATCTAAAACTAAACTAATATAAATCTTAACATTGAGCTTCCTTTAATTAATGTTGCAAAACTAAAGTAATATAAATATATCTACACAAATTAGCTAGAGTGAATTACCTAAAGAAAATTCATTTTGAACGGTATAATGGATTTCAAAATCAACTAATTAAAAATATTTATGATGATGAATTAAAACATAAATAAAAAGGAGAATGATAAATTTATTTATATAACAAGAGAAATAATAAATATACTTAAATTTTTAGGTCATTGTTGGAAATATTGACTTTGGAAGCATCTCTAACTACATAAAATTTCATGTAATAATTATATAATACTAATAAATTTAGAATTCGATTATGTATACTTGACAGTCTGTTTTCACTTCATGCATATCAGTGATCTGGTCATACTTGCATAATTTGAATAGGCCTAATAATGGTAGATAAAGTTGCCATAGCCCATAAGTATAATTAATGTACTAATTATTTTATCTAATTAAGTATATACTTTAATGGTAGATAAGTCTGCCATAAGTACAATATACTTTTTTGGTCTATTTGAAAATATATGCATAATTGTGCTTACCATCGATGTTATTATTAGTTGAAAATATAAATTAAATGTTTTAAGACTAATTAACTGGTTCAGGATCTAATGTTAGTAACTCTAGCCAGTCTTCGAGAAATGGAGAGTATTTGTTTTGGAATACAACATTATAATTTATATGCAAACAATGGTAAGTGGTAACTCTGATTAATTTGCTTTTAATTTTTTCTTTTAAAATACCCTACCGTCCAAAAATGATAGCCACTCTCATTTTTTACACAGATTAAACCAATAAAACATCATTTTATAATTAATTATGTTTAAAATTATTAAGTTTTACTCTTATTTATTAAACATTAAAATTAGAGATGTTTATCCGGGTTAGGATATAGCCCATTTAACCCTGATATACGTAGATTTAGATTTAACAAATCATAGACCTGTTTAAATCCGATCCTTTTTGCCCCAAACAGGTTAGCCCGCGGGCTAATAGGGCCAACCCGCTAGCCCAAATATATATATATATATATATATATATATATATATATATATATTATGATTTGGTAACAAATAAAATCAATCACACCTCACATTTTACATTTTGCATGACACATTGCTCCCGTAGGTTCATACTTGACATAACGACTCACATTTTGATTGATCAGCTCATGAGTATTAGTTATTTTAATTTTAATTATTTCAAAGAAAAATTCATCTAGATAATTGAAAGAGATTTCATAGGGAATACATAAATTTTTATTTTTATGTTTTTTGGGTGATGGGTGAAATTGGTAATAGGGATAGTACAGTCATTTTATTCAGAATTTTAAAAAATAATTTGGAATGGGGTGAAGACATAAAACAGGGGCCTTACTTGTACCATTTTATTGGGTCTAATAGATTTGAGTCAGTGTTGTTGGACCTATTATTAGGCCTAATATGTTTCGGTTTGGGTTTAGCTGGACCTTTTCTAGACCCTGGTTATATACCCTCCAACTCTGTTAAGTATACTCCCCTTCAAATTACCCAAATTACTTTTTTTTTTTTAAAAAAATCAACATATATTAAATATAATCCTTCAAACTCTAATTTCACTTTTCTCATCTTTCTTCTTCCTTCCCAAAAAAAAATCCTAATTTTTCCACCAAACCGCCCGTCGTCGCCGACGACGGCACCGACCGCACCGCCCACGCACATGTCCACCTCCAGCAGTGGCGCCCCCGCCTGCCCCATCAATACGCCGCATATTTTTTTTTTTCATTTTTCTGCAGAAAAATCGCCGCCTCCACTTCCACCAATGCGCCACCCCCACCACCTCCCCTGCACCGCAATTCCCTGCGCGGCCGCCTCCCACTCCCTTCACTAGGTCAGCCATGGAGGTCGGGCGCCCGCCTGTGCCGCCCTTTTTTTTTTTTTTTTTTTTTCATTTTTCTACAGAAAAATCGCCGCCCCCACCACCTTCCCTACGCGACTGCCTTCCCCTCCCTACACGAGGTCAGCCATGGAGGTCGCCCGCCCCCACCTCACGTCCGCCTTAGCCTCCGATGCCGATGCCGCCTCACCTCTCCCCCCCTCCTTGTTTAAACTTTTTACAGGTAGGATTTTTTTTAAAAAAAATTTATTTGACAAGAATGTGTCGACCATAAACATTATGCTCGACAAATTGTTGTCGACCACCATGTTTATGATCGACAAATTCTTGTCGAAATTTCTGATTTTATTTTTTTATTTTCTTTCAATAAAATGTTTTCGATGAATGTATTTTCCGTCGACAATCTATTGTCGAAAATATACTATATGGTCGACAAACCAGTGTTGATCGACACTGGTTTGTCGAAATAATTTTTTTTTTTAGATTTCTAAGTTTTTTTTGTTAATTTCTAAATTTGGTGGAGGTGGAGAGACGGCTGTCGGCGGCCGACGGAGGAGGAGGGACGGCTGCCGGCGGTGAAGGTGGGCGGCGGCGACGGCTGCTACCCTAAAATTAGGGTTATAGTTTAGGAAGTGTATCTATCTAGTACTCCCTCCGTTCCACGAGTGTTTGCATCATAAAATGGGCACACTTTTTAAGAAAAAATGTAATGAGTGGAGTGTTGAAGGGTAATTTTGTAAAATTATATGAATAAAGTAAAAAGGTGATTAAAGAGAGTGTAAAAGTAATGACATTTTGTGTAAATGTGTGAATATTGTGAGAGTGAGGTTTATGAGAGAGTTTCCTTTTACAGGTGTGCAAATAATTATGGGACGGATAAATAAGGTAAATGTGCAAACCGTTGTGAGACGGAGGAAGTATTATTTTATTAAAAGAGTAAATTGGGAATTTAACATTCATATTTAATTAATAAATTGAAAGGGGAGTATATTTAACCAGTGTGGAGGAGTATATAGTCAGGGCCCTTTTCTATTCATTTTTACTTTTGGTTTTTATTTTTACACAAACGTACATAGTTAATTTCTTGTGATACGTAAATATTGCTCAAAATTTGTTGGCACATATGAAAATTGTACAAAACTCCCCTTTTAATTAGTAGAATTCCACATTTCTTTTAGGTTGTGTTTGGATGAGGGGATTTCAAATGAAATGATTTAAAATTGGCTGGATTTCAAATGACATGGTTTTAGTGAGGATTTGAAATCCTCTCAATTTTAACTAAAAAAAAATATTAAATATTTAAAATTCATTCATTTAATCCAAACAGGTGGAGTGGATTTAGATCATGGATTTAAAATTCATACCTAAATCCCTCCATCCAAACACAACCTTATAAAAAAGTTAAAAAGATTTTTATTTATTTTCATTATTTTATGCTATGTCCTTTCAAAACTTTAGTATTTAAAAATAAATGATAATTTTTAAAGAAAATAAATTTTCAAATGATTACTTCGTGCAAGTGGATCCTTAATTATGAATCATATGCCTGTTGGAAAAATAATAATTATGAATCATATGTCCATTCATTATTAAAAATAAAAAACATATGGAGTACTTAACAATAAAATTCAAAGGGTGTCCAGTAGTAGGTCCTACTACTACTACCTGTCCCTTGTCACCGGTACAGTAATTTTCAGTGAAGAATCATCAAATTACCTATCAAAGAATCTGGGCAAGGGGCGTGCGCGATTGATCCCCCGGAAATGGCGTTGGAAATCATGGAACCAAACACTTGTATCAGGGGCTGTTGCCACAGCCAAACAATCCCTCTCCATCTCCACCCCTCTGCTTATTCCCTTTCTTCCCCAATCGCCAGAGGTACTTCTTCTAATTTCGCTAAATTCATGTTTCCGTAACCCTTGTTTGCTTCTTAATCTTCCTTTTTGCTGTATGCCAGGTGCAGAGAGCGTGGTGTACGAAGCGGTTATCAATGGGGAAAAAGTGGCCGCTAAGAAGCCACATTTGTCCACTGCCGATCTCCTCGATAAGTTCCACAAAGAGTTGCAGTTACTTAGGTTGATTTCTTTCCATATTTAGGATTTTTTCGATTTTGATTTTTAATGCGGTAGATAGTGGTGGTTGAAGTGAGTATTTTGTTATTTTTCCACTGTTTGTAAAACAAATTTGCTCCTGGTTTTATTTTAGGATTTTTGTTGATTGAGTTCATTTGATTTAATTATTGGTTTGTGGTTTGGGAATTTAGTTAGTTGGGTGTAAATTGTAATGCAGAACCCTATTTCTGTAGAATTTTTGTTGAATCAGTTGTGTTTTCCACCAATTATTATTTGTGTATTATCCTTTTCTTTTTGGAGTGTCTTTTGAGAATATTTTTCCCTCCCTACGTGGTATGTGGTTGCTGAAGTAAGTTGGATCACCCGGGGATAGCAAAGCTGGTAGCGGCACATGCCAGACCACCAAACTACGCTTTTTTCTTTGAATTTTATGAGGCTGGAACCCTCGCGCAGAAGCTTCATGTTGAAGAATATAGTCTGAGCATCGGCCAAGTGATGGAAATCACTGCTCAATTAGGTATGTGCATGGATTTTTTAAGAATTTGGATACGTTAGTATTTGTTATGTGCTTAAATTTTCTAGTAATCCCAAGTTTATACCAGTAAAAGATTACCTTATCCTTGAATATGGTGGCATGATATAATTGGCTGTGATTAAATCCCTTGTCTCGGCTGTGATTATTATTAAATCCATCGTTTCTTCCATATAAAACCCACATGATATATTAATTGCCTCAAATTTGTTTTTAGCTTATGAGTTAAAAGAGTTTATAAAGTACTTCAAGATATGAATTAGATGTATTATGTATTTTGGTTGACTTATTTCATGTTCTAACTTGAGGTTATCTTGTGTTAAGAACTCTAATGTTACAAATTTTATATGGTGGTGATTATTATCAAAGTCCAAATGGATGACATTGGAATTCTGTTTTAAAGTAACACAATCTTGGAGAGAAGCTTCTCCATTAAATGAAGCATAATTGGTATTTTATAAAACCACGTGTTATATTGACGTGTTCAAAAGTTCACATCTTAAAATGTGACGTAATAGAATTCTAGTTTTGCTCGTTAAATGAGAGAGTGGGTGGTGGAAAATTTATTACATTTCTCCTGAAGTTTCTTTTATTGGTCTCTATTACACCATGCCATTGATTTCCTTTTTTTATCCTCATTTTTTCTTTCTGCAAGCAACTATCATACGATGACGCCACACCATGCCCCCAATCCCTCATTTTTACAGATAGGATCCTCTATTTCAATATTGTGTTTCATCTCCTATTCGCTGCCCATGTAATTGAAAAGTCCTATATGTTTACAAGCCACTAAATGTGGGGTTTTAAAATACACATGATGGATGGTAATCATTGGTTATCTGATGTCGGAAGTAGAAAACTAAAAACGGTTTGGATATAAACCTAGATTATCTGCATGCCCTCTGTTATTGCCCCTAGATATATACGTGATATCAAATCATTAAAATAGAAAACTAGTGTGCTCAACTTTATGAAAGTCTTTACTGCCAAAAAAATCTAGGGCATGAGAAATGAAAAGGACTTTTAGTTGATCTCCAAAATGAAGTCATTTCACACAAGAATGGGCTTTCAGCAATGAAGGACTTTCTAGCCTCTTCATGAACTTTTCACCTATAAGATGAACTCTGGATATTGTGTCTTATATATGAAATTGACTCCTCAAATACAAAAGTGGACTGATATATTATTATTAATTCTGAATCCTTCAGAACAACTTGTATTATTAGTTTGATTGGTTGCTGCAACAATATTTTGGTGTACTTTCAGTTTTATGTCATGAGCTTGAATTTGGGTTATCATATTTACATTTCTCATGCTTTCTGTTTGCAGCAAAAGCTCTGCTATATCTGCATAGCCTTGGGATTGTACATAGGGATGTGAAACCAGCAAATATTCTCGTAATGTCTTCAATAAATTTATAGTTATGACGTATATATGTTCCCCTGAATTGGAAAAATTTCCCTTCGATTTGTGCTCAAAGACTTCATTTTGACTGGTCTGATAGTTGAGTCTCCAATTTGATGCAGCTTAGTGACAATCTTCAACCACATCTAGCAGACTTTGGTTTGGCAGAATACAAGAAAGATCTTAAACAAGTTTCTGTCAAGAACTGGAAATCCTCGGGCAAGCCAACTGGTGGTTTCCATAAAAAAAATATGGTTGGCACACTTATTTACATGGCGCCTGAAGTACTTAGGAAAGAGATTCATACTGAAAAATCAGATATCTATAGTTTTGGAGTGACTGTTAAGTAAGGACTAGCTATAACTGGTTCATATATTCCGTGTGAAATGGTGAAAACCAATTTACTAGACGTATATTTGCTAATTTCTAATTGGAATTAATCATTTAGAATGAATTTCCAAAGATGTGGTTTCTGTTTTAGTCTTTTCTCTTTTAGTGTTTGAGCTAATCATTATAGCTATCCAAAAATAATTCATATTTCCTATATCAAAAGGGAACAAGACTTGAAAAAGTCATGGAATTTGCTTCATCTTTGGTCTATTTTTCATTGGCACATTCTCCATCATTCATTTTTAAGTTTTAGGGGACTTCAATTTTTTTTTCTCAGTTAATAAAGGTGTAGTTAGCACTATCAGTGAGGTATTGACTGCAGGTTTGAAATTGTGTATTTTTGCAGTGAGCTTCTTACTGGTGTAGTTCCATATACTGATCTTCGAGCAGAGGCACAGGTTCTTTTTCTTCCTTTTTTCTTTTATTTCTTCCATTTTATCGACTTATTTCTTTTCTTCATACTTCTTGTTCCGTAACTTATAAATCTAAAATATTTGGAGAGATAATAAACATTCATCCTTTTAGGATTTGAGAGCAATTGTTCATTTTTTCCGTTTATTTTGTAATTTAAATTGATATCCAGTGTCTTTATTTAGCTATTTACGTTAAAACCCAACTTAACGGAAGGCCACCGTAATCTGTTACTTCTGAGTCGTTGACTGTTTTCATAACAAATACTGATGGTAGGCCCATACAGTCTTGGAAATGAACTACACTGAACAGCAACTCACAGCAGCTGTGACAGCTGAAGGGTTGCGTCCTGTTCTTGCTGGTCCAGAGTCTGGTGCACCAGCTGGTTTGCTGTCCGTAATAACGAGATGTTGGGATGCAGATCCTCAAAATAGGCCTTCCTTCAGTGATATTGTTTTGGAACTCGATGCTATAATAGGACTTGCAGAAGGAGCGCATGGAAAGGAAGATACCTCTGTTATATCACGTGACCATGTGGATACAACTAATGTTCCAAGTTATCAAGAGCCTGTAAATTGGTTTAATCATGGCCAAGATGTTCCAAAGAGCAATTATGTTTCCTCTGAGAATGTCTGGTTCTCTCCAAATGAGGTTATGGTTTATCATCCTGTGCTGTCTTGGGGTTCCTTTTCAACTTGTGGGAGAAGGGAAACCATGGAGGACACACACTTTATGATACCACATTTTTGCAGTGAAAATGATATCCATTTATTTGGGATCCTGGATGGTCATCGAGGTACGTGGTAGATCTACCACCTGCTTACAGTATTGTGTGGTTGTACACTTGGGGATTCTGCAATAACATGTATTATTTTGACTTTTTTTATTTCCAGTTATGTTGAGGATATGAAATTGCTCTATATTTAATTTCGGTTATTTGGAATGAATGAGAATGAGATATTGAGGTTAGGAAATATTGCATGCTAGATTGCTAGGTCTTTATATTTTCATGCTAGGATTTTATATTTGCGACTGTGACCAGTTATTATGGCATTAATTGATATGCTAAAAATATTAACTACAATATCATTATACAGGTGCTGCAGCTGCTGAGTTTTCAGCTGGGGCTCTACCTGGATATTTGAAAACTTTGGTTTCCATGAGCAGGTGAATTCCTATCAATCATTGTGTCAAGTTCTGCATTAGCCTCACTTAACTTAAGTGAATAACTTAATACTAATGAATCACTTTAATATAATCTTTTGGCTTTATGCAGTCCATCTCAAGCTCTAGTAGAAGCATTTGTGAAAACTGATATTGCCTTTAGGGATGAACTAAATTCTCGTCGGAAATCCAAGGGCCTTATTCAGAAGAACTGGCACCCTGGCTGTACTGCAATCACTGCTCTAGTAGTTAAAAACAAGTTATTTGTTGCTAATGCTGGTGATTGCAGAACAATTATTTGTCGAGGAGGAAATGCTTATGCTTTAAGCAGGGTGAGATTAAAATTTCAAACTTTTTTTTGTTTTGTTGCGACACAGATATGGTCATTGTACTTTTGTATGTAGGACAATTTTGTCAAAGCTGTATAGATGCTGTCCACTTGTCCTGGAACCTTGAACAATTATTTACTATCTTTTGTGGATTTTTAATTGTTTACAGTGTTGGATAGGCACGAGATTATACTATTTTAGCGACAATGTCTGATACGACAGGGATTTTTTTTAGGTTCTGATAATTGCTGGTTATAGAATGAAGAAAAGAGAAAAGAATAGAAACTAGCATTGTTCAACTCTATTCAATTAATAATATCAGAGAAATATATTTAAACCTTAATAGCTACTCAGCCTACTCCTAGTAGGTAAAGTGGTTGGACTCCAAATGAGAAACCTTAGTGAGTAAGAATAATTACTCCGTACATCCCAACTCAAGCTCATGAGAACCTATTCAAAAAATATAGAATTGTATATGAGTACTGTTTGCATATTAAATTTATTGACGTATATGCTTTCTTTGGATAATTTCCCCTCAACTCCTTTGTTGCACATGTCATTTTCTTGTCTCTGTTTTGCATGGAGTTGCATGATTTACCTACGGAATTACCTTAATATAGTAGGATCACGTGGCAAGTTGTGTTGAGGAGAGAGACCGTGTCGTAGGTGCAGGAGGCCAAGTCAAATGGCAAGTTGATACGTGGCGGATTGGTCCTGCTGCTCTCCAGGTACTCTTGTGAACTTCCACTTGTTTTATTAAAATTTATTAAACATAAATTCAACCTCATTGATGAGAAACAGGGCAGTTGTAGGGTTTAAAAACCGTAAATTGTGTTTTAAAATGAAAAGAGATGAATTTGCAGTATTCTACCTAAAAGCGGGTAATCTCCAAAAAGTTGAGTTCTAAGATTAGTTCAATTTTATTCTGGAAGATCTTTGAGAATTATTTCACAGTTGCTTAAATATATTTCATTTCTGTTACATTGTATAATATCGATATTTTATTTTATTTGTTTCTTGCATGTTCATGCTATTCATTGCACCTTTCTGTCAGTTAATTGATGTTAGTCATCAAAATTTATTGCGGTTCGTCATAGTATTTGGTCTGCCACGTGCATTTTGAATTTGAAATGTTTGTGATCTTCAACATTAAATGCACTTTGATATATATTTTCTCCCATAGGTTACACGGTCCATTGGGGATGATGATCTGAAGCCTTTTGTGACTGCAGAACCTGAGATAACCGAAACTCTACTGTCATCTGAAGATGAATATATAGTAAGTCCCCATTAATGCATTTGAATGATATCATTTCCCATGGTTAAATGCCTTTAATTAGTTTTTGTCGATTATGCTCATTCACCCTGATGAGATTATTATCACCTGTTTCTTCTTGATTCTGTAATAGTTTTAATGTACTTTGCGAATTGAGATGAACTCATGATTTTTTTCGATCCATAAACATTGGCTCACTTTTTCAAAAGGGGCATCTGATTTCCAATTTATATAGATGCGGTATAAATATATAAACGGTCACATTTCTTTGCACTTATATCTATTTTTCGACTTATTGGGAGTTTCAACTACTAGTATGTGCTTTATCATGTATGCCTTTTCTTCCGATATGAACACTTGCCATGTTCGTTTTGACCCTCAGAGAATATTTAGATGGTGTTTGCAAACAAGATTGCTCACGAAGAATCATTTTTTCAAAAAAGCTGAGTCTAGCTTTGAAAATAAGTGATTCTGTGAAATTAAAACTAATAGTTATGCGTATAATATTTTCAGGTGATGGCAAGCGATGGATTGTGGGATGTTATGAGCAATGCGGATGTTGTAAGTATAATCAAAGACACCGTAAAAGAGCCTGGCATGTGTTCGAAGAGACTTGCTACTGAAGCTGCTGCACGAGGCAGCAAAGACAACATTACAGTTATTGTTGTATTCTTGCGTCCCGTTTCTACAGCAGAGAGGATCTACTAGCTTCAACAACTAATTTATTTTCTACTCCATAATTTGATTTTTTATTGAAAGAGAGTGATTAAAATTTAAGGCCCCTGGATGAAGAAATTGTTGAAAAAGAAATGGAAACTAAGCATGCATGGATTTGTGCAGTGGAACTTACTCAATTGAAGAATTCCTGTTTTTGTTATTATCAGTACTGGTTACTTGCATGGCCTTTTTTTTATGGTAATAAATTAAACATTATCTTTTAGATGTCTAGACGCCATGCAAGAGATGTAGCAAAAATTAATTGACAGTGATGTTAGGGGTAGCAATTTAAGCTTCCTGCTACCATTTTTTTCACAATTTTTGTCTAAATTTGCCGGAAAACTTGGAAAAAGAGGAATTTGACGTGGAATCCGACGCGCCACCTTCGCCCGATTTTTGTGGCGTCCTTCGTTCGACCAATTCTTGATGACCCACATCGTTTATTAATCACCTCAAGCCCAATCATTGCCACCCTCGTCGCCGTGAAGAGACAATGTAATAACACCATACATTCATTTTTCTTGTTTCTAAATTTTTTCAATGATCTTGGTTTAAAGAAATTTCATAGTTTTAACATACAAAACTATACTACTAAACAATATTATTTCGTATCGACGGGGTGTTTGGCTGGAGGTTTAAGAGGTGAGGAAATCAAAGTCATAAAACGTGTTTGATTACAAATTATGATTTCGATTCCAAAAAATTAAGGAATCCGCCATACATTATAATGCTACCAAACACCCCTTAAACTAGTTTAAAGAATACAATTCGAGTGAACCTGATTCACATTAGACTCTGCTCTTAATTCAAAATAATAATCTAAGGATGCTTGAAAGGTAACTGAAAAAGATACAATTATAGGCAAAACGAATTCAATTTTTTTTGCCTTTTAACATATGGCTAGTGAGTTGTCAAAGAATGGGCAAAAATTCATGAGCGCACGTTATATGCGTACAATATTTCTTAATTATTTATTGAGATTTATATAATTTATAGTCCGATGGTAAGTTCATCTTTCAACTTGAGTGAAATTTCACTTTAGGTCAAATGTCATAAATTTGTAATAACTTAAAATTTTAAAAAGCAAATACTATTAATAAAAAGTAGAAAAAATTGTTGTTCCAACCACAAATATGAAAAAGTGAGCATTGGAAAACTAAAATGAATTAAAGATATCCATTGAAATAATTTTGAGAATTCAAAAGTAAAAATGATGGAAATCGGACTCAAATACAATTTCTAATCCAATTCTTTATACGCGATATTAATTAACTTCTACTTTCTATGTCCTATGATTTCCAGATTATATTTCAGATTAATATAAATAAAATTGACTCTAATGTTTTTAACAAATACGGAGTATAATTTTTTCACGGCATAGAAAGTAACTCTACTTATATTTAATTGTCTATTCGATGACCTCCTTCACGGAGAATAGTCAAGAATCTAGCCCACGAGTGAAAGAGTGATAAAAAGTTAATATAAATGAATTTATTCTACATCTCTCTAAATGTAGTGATTTAGAAAAAAATTAAGAAACTTAAATTATACAATATTATCTTTATCTTTATGACATAGGTAAGAATTGAAGAATCAGAAAACAATAATTTTTAACATAGAATATAAGAGATCAATAAAATAATATTCCCTCCGTCCAATTTCATTATTCTCCCATTCTTTTTTAATTGTCCAATTTCATTACGCTCATTCCTTTTTGTAAATAATACTATTAATGCTATTTTATTTTCACACTTCAATCATCACTTATTTATTCTCAACTTATCTACTTTATGATTAAATTAATTAATATTCATTAAAATCCGTGTTTGGAGAAATAAATCCCATAAATTTGGACGGAGGGAGTAATTTCTAATTAAAAAATTCGTAGAGATCTTTTAAGTGGGGGTAAATTGAAAAAAATGAGATGAGGATAACTAAAATAGCAAATAATTTGAAACAAAATTTAGGGTCGAAAAGACATTAATTTATTAAGAAACACATGAAGTACTTTTTTTATGAATTTTTTTAAGACATTAATTTATTAATGACTTGAATGTTTTTTTTACATTTATGTCTCTCAACCACAAAGTCAAATAAATAAATTATGCTACTTTTAAAGGAACTTTTTATTGGGATTATAAATAAATAATTAAGGGTTTGTTTTTCTTTAAACAAAAACGTGTACATCCGTTTTGAGATAACCTGCACGGTTCGATCGATACATTTTTTAAGAAAATGAAGGGGTATTTTAAGTGATTTGATGATATGTAAAGTAAAATGTATATAAAAAAGAAGTAAAAATTTTAAAAATAAAATGATATTGTAAGTAATATTGAAACGTCTCAATAAAGAAAGTGAGGGAGTACAAAACAGTCTCATATATGATACGAACATCATTTACTACCGCGAATGCGCGTACCTCCAATTAATCTAATCAAGATTCGAATATTAAGATGAACTTCGTTTCATAAGATCGTCGCACACAAAATTCTTTATTTTATTTAAATGTTGTACAAAATAAGGTATGGATATGTAGACATCAAATATAAATTATACAATAGACTTCATCGATTACTTCGGGTACTCTAGTAATACATCATTTTTTCCGTCCAAAAATTATAAATAAAAATTGTACAATGGGACAAAAAAAAAAAGGGTATGCATATCAAGTGTAGCATAAAAAGAAGAAAAAAAAGGTTAATTTTCAACTAATATGGCTTAGGTCAAATTGAATGCGCAATGGATACAAACAAAGTTCTTTTTCCCGTTGTTATTATTTCATGGCACCATACAATTTATGTAGTTATTCAAAGCTGCTATTTTTCACTTGTAAAAGGAATCATATCATTTATTAGGTCATGACTTCTGCTTCTCTGTAGTTCTCATCCCAACTTTAATTATATATAGTCAAATTTCTTCATAAATTTAAAATTGAATGTGGGATAAGTGATACAAACAACCATAGTTGTAACATTGCTTTTTAGCCATTGCATTCTTTGCTACTAAAAAATATGGCTAAGAATGACTTTATTTATTTTCCTTCTTAGCTTCATGCAATCTGATTTTCATTACACTCCCCCCTACTATAAATTAACCCCCCCTCTCCCCCTTTTCTTCACCTCTCTTTCTCTATTTTACTATTTTTCTCTCTCTCTCTAGCTCCTCTTTCCCCAATGGATTCCTCTTCACCAAACCGACACCAACCCACTGAAGAAGCGAAAAAATCTCCATCCCCATCCCCAACCCCGACTCCTACGCCAAGCGAAAGCCAAGGCGAGAGTGGAAGCCGAACCCCATCCGTTGATGGGGATCTTCCAATGGGGGAACAAGCCATCGTCCCTTTCCAGGACGGGGCTCCTGAACCTCATGATGACCCGATGGATGAGGAGCCCGAGGGCCAGGATGAGGCCGATGGCGATCTCCTCCTGGCGCTAGGCGAGGACAGAGAGTACGGTTGTAAATTTTGCGAGAAGAAATTCAGCAACAAACAGGCCTTGGGCGGGCACCAGAACGCCCACAAGGTCGAAAGGACGGTCGAGAAATCGTCCCACAACATGCACGAGAACCACCTCAACTTCTTCGCTGCCGCCGGACAGTCCTCCAACAGCAACGGGTTGCTCAACTTGATCAACCCGAGCAACAACTTGCTGAACCGGGCCTACATCTCCTGGACCCATCCGGTTCAACAGCAGCAGCAGTTCTTCGGGCCACGGCCCGTGATGCAGATGGGCGAGCCTTTCGGGCCCCGACCCGTTTTCAACCTGTACCAGCAGAACTGGAATCAGGCCGGCCCATCAGTTGCCCGAATGGCGCCATTCATGGTCACGAACCCTAACTACTTGAACCAGCCGGGTGGTGGTTTTGTAGGGCTTGGGGCGGGCCCCAGGCCGGTTTACAATTTCCAGCCCGGGCCGGGCTATCCCGGGCCGTTGAGAATTGGGGCTGAGAGGAACAACCCAGGAGTGAACTTGAGGAATGTGCCTGGAGGGGACGTCGATGAATCGGGCCTGGATTTGAGTCTCCATTTATAATTTTTCAGTTTTTTTGTTTTATTTTAGGGTGCTTGCAAACTAAATAAAAGTTGTTGTTTTGATCGAATTTGCAAACACCCCTTAGTGTTAGTATTAGTTTGTTATGTTGTTGTCGAGTCATGGTTAATGATAATTGGAATCATTTATGTTGTTTTAATTCCATTTCAGACTTTTCAGTACTTTGATTAAATGATATGCAATGTTTATTTAATTGTAATTAGTTAGTATTGCTTTCTAAAAAATCATCAGGCACAAAAAATGTAAAAGAAATTAACATTAACTCTACTTAATTATTATAAAGATATTAAAGTAAGTAAATGGGCGTATCCACCAAATAAAAACATTGATGTAATAAATACTAACAATTTTTTTTTTAAACCGTAATAAAGTAGTAAAAATTTATGCAATGTACTGAGAATATCATATCATATATATGGAGTTCAATTCGACTTTATTTACCTTGTTGTATGTATACAATAATTTAAATCTAAAACTAAAGTAATATAAATCTTAACATTGAGCTTCCTTTAATTAATGTTGCAAAACTAAAGTAATATAAATACATCTACCCAAATTAGAGTGAATTACCTAAAGAAAATTCATTTTGAACAATCGATATGATGGATTTCAAAATCAACTAATTAAAAATAATTATGATGATGAATTAAAACATGAATAAAAAGGAGAATAATAAATATAATTAAAATTTCAGGTCATTGTTGGAAATATTGACTTTGGAAGCATCTCTAACTACATAAAATTTCATGTAATAATTATATAATAATAAATTTAGAATTCGATTATGTATACTGATTTATTAACAGTCTGTTTTTACTTCATGTATATCAGTGATCTGGTCATACTTGCATCATTTGCATAGCCCTAATAATAGAAGATAAAGTTACCATAAGTATAATTAATGTACTAATTATTTTATCTAATTATGTATATTTTAATGGTAGATAAGTCTGCCATAAGTACAATATACTTATTTAGTCTGATGTAGAATTTGAAAATATATGCATAATTGTGCTTACCATCGGTGTTATTATTAGTTGAATATAGAAATTAATGTTTAAGACTAATTAACTGGTTCAGGATCTAATGTTAGTAACTCTAGCCAGTCTTCGGGAAATGGAGAGTATTTGTTTTGGAATACAACATTATAATTTATATGCAAACAATGGTAAGTGGTAAACGTGATTAATTTGCTTTTAACTTTCTTTTAAAATACCCTACCGTCCAAAAATGATGCTCACCCTCATGTTTATCCAGGTTAGGATATAGGGCCAATCCATTTAACCCTCATGTACGCAGGTTTGGATTTAACAAATTATAAGTCTGTTTAAATCCGGTTCTTTTTGGTCCAAACTGATTAGCGCGCGGGTTAATAGGGTCAATCCGTCAAATAAATATATATATATATATATATATATATATATATATATTATGATTTGGTAAGGAATAAAATCAATCACACCTCACATTTTACATGACACATTGCTCCCGTAGGCCCATACTTGATTGACATAACGACTCACACTTCGATTGATCAACCCATGAGTATTAGTTAATTTAATTTTAATTATTTCAAGAAAAATTCTTCTGGATAATTGAAAGAGATTTCAAAACTCAGAGAATAGTACACAATTCACAAATATCACTTGAGTTTGTCCTTCGTCGATGCTGCGGTCAGCACAGAAGCGGGAGGCCACCAAAAATCGTTGGCATTGTAGCGATGACGTAAATTATGTTTAGAGAAAATTTAATTTTTTTGAATTTTTTGTTGGCAATTGCTTATGTGTACCAGTTACATACATGTAACTGGCTATTTACCCTCCTTTTTTTAATAAATCCACACTCCCTTTTTTTTTTTTTTTAGAGGCACTTCCTTCTTTTAGGCACTTATGTGTACAAGTTACATACATGTAACTAAATCCAATTTTTTACATGAGTTATTAGTTATTTACTTCTTTTTTATTAATTTCACCCCCAAATTTTTTAAAAGAAAAATACATGTAAAATACTATATTACAATTTTATCAATTAAATTAAAATACAACTCATTAAAATTATAATTATACACCTACTATCGATTCACCAATGAATCACCACGAAGTCAAATATTATTCTATTTTTTTAACTTTTAAAAAATAAATATAAAAACATACCGAATATTAAAAAAATATGAAACTCAAAAATAAAATTTCCAGTTTTTTTTTCTTCAGAAAATGACCAAAATTTAGGAAAAAAATACAAAAAAAATTAAACTAAAAAAATTCAAATTTTTTTTCTAATTTGGGTATAAATGTATGAATATGACATGCTCACTTTCTAGCTTTAATCTGATTTATAATAACTAAGATTATTTTGTTATGTCTTCATTATTTCTAAAATGATATCTGGTTTGTTACAAGTTTTTTAAGGTTGTAGATTATTTTTTAAAACTAATTAATAATATAATCTAATTGAAAAATAAAATTTATATTTAGAAACTTAAATGAGTTGAGAATTGGGGAAGAAACCAACATAATATTGCATCAGTTTTATTATTTTCTTTGGGGTCATCGTCATGTTGATGCATTCATATGTGTATTGAGTGTGATCGTATCTATTAATTGGATTGTGTGTTCAGTATGATTCATTCTCACTTTTGTTCTTCTTACTAGTTAGTTAATATCATTTTTTTAATATTGATGTTTTAATTTGCATGGTATGCCTGGAATTATAAATGTGTTAAGTTATGTATTTTTTGTTAAATATAAATATTAGTTTAAATACGATATAGTATTAGTACGCCTACGGTATAGTACTAGTTAATATATTGTATAGTACTAGAGATTAATGTGGGTATAAAAATATTACGGAGTATTTTAATATATGAACTAATACTATACAATATTTGAATTTATACTATACTATATTTGAACTAGTACCATAGAGTATGTGAACTAATACTATACAATATCTGAACTAATACTATACTATATTTGAACAATTACCATAAATTATGTGAACTCGAAACTCGAAAAAATTAAAACATTTACCAATATAAACTAATACTCCCTCCGTCCCGCTATAAACTTCCCCTTTCTTTTGGGTGTTTTGATTAAGAAATATGATAAAATAATAGATAAAGTATAAGTGATGTGATGGTGAGAGAGAAAATAATAGATGAGTATTAGATGAAGTATGATAAAATAATAGATAAAGTAGAAGTGATGTGATTGGGAGAGAGAAAATAATATGCCAAAAATGGAATGAGAAACTTATAGTGGGACTTCCATAAAAGGAAAGTGGGAAACTTATAGTAGGACGGAGGGAGTATTATACTCTATATGAACTAATATGTACAGTACTGCATATTAACTAATAATATATCATACTCCCTCCGTCCCAAAGTTGAAGCCACAAACCAAATTGGCACGAGTTTTAATAAATGAGTTGTTTATTAGTATTGTGTAAGATAAAGTGGGGATAATAAAGACTTTTCAACTTTATAAATAGTAATAACGTTACTTTTTAGTGTAATAAAGTAGTGACATTTGTTGTAATATTGTGATGTTTTAAGGGGAGTGTTTAAAAGTGCTTTTACTATTTTAGGTAATGTGGCTTCAAGTATGGGACGCCCAAAATGGTAAAATGTGGCTTCAAGTATGGGACGGAGGGAGTAATACTTATCAATAAAATTGAACACTTGCCTAAGAGAGGTGAGAGTTTTATTTTTTAAAACAAATTATTATTATACTATTTAATACTTTAAAAAAATAATTAATATTATTTTTAAATTTTTTTTATTAGACTTTAAAATTTTAGAATAATTATTTATGACATAAAAAGAAAGTACGTTAAAAAAATTATCATTTGAAACACAAATGATAAACCAGAAGAAAAATAAATTTAAAAAATAATATTAAAAAGATAAATATAAATATCAATTGAGTAAAATAAAAAAAATAAAATTTTAAAAAATTAATGGAGTATTATTTTTTAATGATAAAATTAAAAAAAAAAATTAATTGAAGTAAAATAAAGGCCCATAAAAAAATGTATGTGTTAAATTGATATAGTAAATGAGTTATGTGTTATTGGATTGGATATAGTAAATGGGTCATGTGTTATTTGTAATGGGTTATTGGATTGGATATAGTAGTTACATATATTTGATTGGATATAGTAGTTACATACATGTAACTGGTACACAAGAGTGCAACTCTTTTTTGTTTGCGGTCCGTTAATGGCCCGTTTAGCCTGTGGCCCGCTAGATTAGGGTTAGATCTCGGCTTTTACCGGACCGTCAAGAGTGAACTGGATAAGACCCTAGTCCATTTAGCCCGCAGCCATATAGAGCTAGCCTGAATAACATCTCTAATTAAAACAATAACCATTCATTAAATTTTAAAATGGAGAGTAGGGGTGTGCACCGGTCCAAAACCAGATCGGGATCGGAATGTATGCTAAATGGCGGACCGGGCCGTAATTAATCCGGTCCAGACCGGAAACCGATAAATTCCGGTCCGATCCGGTTGGACCGGTTTTTTTATTTTTTTTTAAAATATTTTTTCAAGTTTTTTTTTTCTGGTCAGGCAATAGAAAACTTTTTTATTGAAAATTGGCCATAAGAAATGGCAGCATTCGGTACTTACAGATATGAAAAAACCTAACAGCACTTTGTAGAGAAACTAAAATCATGGTTTGGGTTGTAAACAATAGCAGCAGCCTCTTTCCACATTTTAAACACCAAGAACATTCCTGGGAGTATTGAACCAGTCAGCTAAAGAGTGTTCTGTTCCCACCATTCCTTTGCCTACCATCCAACTCTAGAGCCTTGCAATGACTTCGTAAATCAACTTGCTCCCCGTCCTCTCCTCGTTTCTAGTTAAAGTTTTTCAAGTTTTTGGAAGCAACAAGATTGATGAATTTGTGTATGAAAATTAAATGTTTGCTCTTCATTTGAAATCAATCTACGCCAATATGAATTTTATTTATATTATTATTAATAATCTTTTGACCCTAAAAATAAATTAAATATTTTGTTAAATTATATATTTGCAAAAAATGTAATATATCTCAACACATTCTCAAAATTGCTTGGTTTTAAAAAATAAGTGAGAGTTTATTAGTAAAAAAAAAAAAAAAATTCCGATCCAAACCGGTCCGGACCGAAAGACCAGAATCCAAAATTTACCGGACCGGAAACTAACCGGTCGGTCCGATTCCGATCTTTTTTTAACACTCCTAATGGAGAGTCTGTCGCAAATCCTACAAATTACTATAATTAAAATAAAAAAAAAAAACACATTCCGTTGCAATGGCCATTGCAAATTTGCGACAATTCTTAATCCGACGCAAATATTTGTGATCAACTTTTTGGCAACACTCAAAATTTCATCGCGAATGCGATTGACAACGGTTTTTCCATCACAAATTATGTCGCTAAACAACGTCTTCTTTATATAGTATGTAGAAGTATTTTGAACATTTTACCCATTTTTATAAAAATAATTCATTTTTTTTAATGAAACAATAACTACTATCAAACTAGTATATTGTAGTATCACTCAATGAAACAATTAAAATGTTTAAAAATATACACAAAATGTAAATGAGTTGCACAATAAAATAAATTTACATAAATTATTAAGAAAAAAAAAACTCATGCACATACAGTAGTTATTTTCGAGAGTGATTTCATTATTTTACATTAAAATATTCTTCTTTAATCGTGTCCGCCGAATTTGATGTATGCATCATTTTCTAAACCAACCTGTTAAGTTAATTAAACTAGATCTTGTGAATTAAAGTTTCTTCATATACTAATAATAAATAAATCAGCTACCAAATATGAAGTTCGATTGTTTTTTGTTATGGAATTAATAATTCATTTCCTAGTGCGTTTTTTTTTTGTGTGCATATGTTTTAGGTCGAACCCAACTCAATCGACCTATTTAATTTGATTTCAATAAGAAGTGAGTTGCCCTGTAAAATTTTATTAATTATGTTCACAAGAAATGATTTTCACTGTGCATGCAAAATTTGTACAAGATACATATATTTTATGTGGATTTATGCACGGATACATATTTATTTATTTATGTGCATGACAATAAAGATAAAACATCTCTGTAAAAAATCTTCGTGTGCAATGGAATTTTTTTGTTATATTATGATTTGTCTAATATTATTGAAATTTTAGATTGAAATTGAATTTATTCATTCTAATAAGATAATTATCTATAATGACATTTAGAAATTACAGTATATAACGCACATTCTAAATTCTACCCTTCTTTCTTTGTTAAATCTAACTAAATATATAGTAGTAATACATATGTTGAAGTCAAATAAAACTATTACTATTATTATTATTATTCAAATTTTAAGATTTTCTTCTTTAAATCCCAATTACTAAAATTGAAGCATCGGCTTCACTGATATATTTCTCAGTGGTAAGCTTCATATGACCTAAATCAACTATCATACTTTCTATAATATTTATAAAAGAGTTATAAACTAGTTCCCTAAAATCAAAACACACCTTTAATTTAGTATTCTGAATTTAATTTATATATGCCCAGTCGACCCAGTGAATTTTGGTTGGATATATGGAACATAAAATAATTAATCTGTTTTCTTTGGCAATTCTGGGTTCGTATATACCTATAATGGATAGTAACAAATTAAATGGTAATATTTTTTTTTTTAAATTATAGATACTGTTGGAGGGGAGTTTATAGATAATTTTAATTCCTTTTTAGTGTGTGAAAGTAATATCAGGACATCCCAGCTAGAAGGAAATTACAAATGTGGTGGGGTTTGTTAACAATGTACATGAAAATTTAAAAAAAAAAAAAAAAATGCATAAAATATATATTAGAATGTAAATTATAAGAAATTATACTTAATAATAAAAAACTCAATAAAGTAAGATAACTCAAGTGTTTGAACACCAATGCACCACTACCTAATCTTAAAGTTTTGAGTTCGAGTTATGGAGAAGAGAAGGGAGGGCGTAAGAACTGATTTAAAAACAAAAAATTCTTATGAAAAAAATTAGTGTTGTGTACGACTGTACGTATGACTAAAAATTAATTTAAAAATTTACAGGCCTCTAGAACATAGAATACATAACAATTAAAATTTTAAAAATACTAAAATTAAGGGACCTTTTATATATATATATATATATATATTTATACTACAAGAAAACTGATCATCTAGTGACACAATTTTTTTATTATTGCTTCTCTAGCTAAAAAAAATCGATGACAATAAAGATTTTTTTTACTAGAGAAGTAATAATGATAAGGTTTTTGTCATTAAAAATTAATTATCCTATAGTGTATATTAAATTAGGGAATATATATTACATTTATATAATGATAAGGTTTTTGTCATTAAAAATTAATTATCCTATAGTGTATATTAAATTAGGCAATATATATTACATTTATAGAAGTGTGCATATTAAGTGCAGACAAAAAAAAAGAGAAAACAATACATATTAAATGTGAACGGAGGGAGTACAATATTTTTTTCCTTGCAATTCGAAACATCACAATTTTAATCGGGGACCAAGCCATCGTCCAGGGGGATCCTGAACCTCACCCGTTGGATCAGAAGGCCGAGGGCGATCTCCAACCGGCGCTCGGCCGTTGCGAGGAGGACAGAGAGTTCGGCTACAAGTTCTGCGAAAAGAAGTTCAGCAACAAGCAAGCCTTGAGCGGGCACCAGAACGCCCACAAGGTCGAAAGGACCGTCGAGAAATCGACCTGTGACATGCACGAGAACCCTCTCGGCTTCTTCGCTGCGGCCGGACAGTCCTTAAACGCCAACAGGATGCTCAATCTGATCAACCCGACCAACAACTTGCTGAACCTGGCCTACATCTCCTGGACTCATCCGATTCAACAACAACACTTCTACGGGTCACGACCCGTGATGCAAATGGGCGAGACTTACGGGACCCGACCCGTATTCATCATGTACCAACATAATTGGAATTAGGGCGGCCCATCAGATGCCCGAATGGCGCCATTCATGGTCACAAACCCATACAATCATTTCTTTGTTTGTTTTTGTTTAATCTAATTTTTCAGTTTTTTTTTGTTTTATTTTAGGGTATTTGCAAACTAAATAAAATTGTTGTACCGACCGAGTTTACACGTGTTAGTATGTTATGTTGTTGTCGAGTCATGGTTAATGTTAATTGGAATCATTTATGCTGTCTTAATTCCATTTCAGAATTTTCAGTACTTACTTTGATTAAATGAATTGAAATGTTTATTTAATTTTAATTAAGGTTTTAGTTAGTATTGCTTTCTGAAAAATCCTCAGTTGATGTATCATGATTCATGGCACAAAAATTGTAGAAGAAATTAACATTAACTCTGCTTAGTTATTACGTATAAAGATATTAAAGTGCGTATCCACAAAAAAAAAAAAAAAAAAAAAAAAAAAAAAAAAAACATTGATGTAATTAATAAATACTAACAAGGAAATAAATATAACAAATTAAATTAATGACACGAGCTATACTGTTATTTAACTTGAATATATACAATAATTTATGCAATGAAGCTAATTCATTTTTTTTAAACAGTAAAAAAGTAAATATTTATGCAATGTACTGAGAATATGTACTAGCTATATATATATATGGAGTTAATTTCGACTTTTTTTTTTTTTTTTTTATCTTGTTGTATACAATAATTTAAATCTAAAACTAAAGTAATATAAATCTTAAAACTGAGCTTTCTTTAAAAATGTTAGATTTTTGTCATTAAAATTAAATCAATTTTTTATAGTGTATATTAAATTAGAGAATATATATTACATTTATAGAAGTGTGCATTTTAAGTGTAGACAAAAAAAAAAAAAAAAATTAAATATGGACGGAGGAAGTGCAACAATTTTTTTTTCTTTACAATTCGAAACATCACAATTTTAACCGGAGACCAAGCCATCGTCCACGGGGATCCTGAACATCAACCGTTGAATCAGGAGGCCGAGGGCCAGGACAAGGCCGAGGGCGATCTCCAGCTGGCGCTCGATTGTGGCGAGGAGGACAGAGAGTACGACTGCAAGTTCTGCGAAAAAAAGTTCAGCAACAAGCACGCCTTGGGCGGGCACCAGAATGCCCACAAAGCCGAAAGGACCGTCTAGAATGTTGAGATGAATGGAAGAGATTAATTGAAGGGATAATTTTATTAACAATGAGAATGAGTATATATAGATTACATCATGTGCTTTTAGGTTAACTATAAACATGGGCTTTAGGTTAACTAAACAATATGGACCAAGATATATATACAAGGAAACAATAAACTCAAATTTCTCTCTAATACACAATATCCCTAATATGCCCCCTCAAGATGAAGCACCATTGGTGATTCCAATCTTGTTCACAAGTGGTTGAGGATGAGGACGGGTCAACAGACGATACATGAGCTACTGTGAGAATTGAGATGAAGGACACCCAACGAACAAAGCGGTTATGTGGGATATGCACCTTATAGGCGAGATGAACGATTTTCTTGCTAGTTGTGGTGAGCGAAGCAGTATAGGGGAAGAACGTGGTCTCGTTCTTGATGTGTTGTTAATTTAATTTGTTGGGGGTAAGTTGTGGCAGAAGAGAGTGAACTCTCTTGGGCGTATGCAACAACTCGAGGAGAAGAAAAAGATCTATCTTCTTGGGTTTGGAAGAACGTGGTCTCGTTCTTAATGAGTTGTTGCAGAAGAGAGCGAACCTCTCGGGCGTATGCAACAACCTAAGGAGAAAAAGAAGATTCATCTTCTTGTGTTTGGAAGAACGTGGTCTCGTTCTTCATGAGTTGTTGCAGAAGAGAGCGAACCTCTTGGGCGTATGCAACAACTTGAGGAAAAGAAGAAGGTTCATCTTCTTGGATTTGGAAGAACGTGGTCTTGTTCTTGATTGCAGAAGAGAGCGAAATCTCTTGGGAGTATGCAACAACTTGAGGAGAAGAATTGGTAGCAGTATTGCTAATCAAATCTTGGTGTGTTTTGGTGATCCCGAGATCAGAAAAGAAAATAAACGAGACATTAGCCTTAGTATCGAAGACGGACAACATAACGAGTTGATGCATGGAGGGATGTGAGTGGATTTTTTTTTTTTTTTTTTGAGGAAGATATCAATTAGACCTAATTTTAAAGGGTAGAAGAAAAAAAAAAGGATTTAGGAGATGGGGAAAATATTCCTGAATCTCGGAGATGAAGGTGTGATTGTGAGGATCGAAAAAAAAAAAGGCTTTAGCTTGAAGAAGCTCTGATACCATGTTGATCTGAATGAAAGAGATTAATTGAAGGGATAATTTTATTAACAATGAGAATGAGTATATATAGTCATGGGCTTTTAGGTTAATTATAAACATGAACTTTAGGTTAACTAAACAATATGGGCCCGGATATACAAGGAAACAATAAACTCAAATTTCTCTCTAATACACAATATTTCTAATATAGAAATCGACCTATGACATGCACGAGAACCCTCACGGCTAATTTGCTGCGGACTGCGGTCAGACAATTCTCAAACAATTACCATCTATGTGTTCACTTGTTTCCAAAATCTTATTTCACAATATTTTAAAAATAAGTGATTTTAAGAATAAGTTGTGTTTTGATTGAATTTGCAAAAGCGTAGACCATGTTCATTGGTGACATTTTGCATAATGTCATAGCAAAATGTCATCAAATTAATATTAAAATATTGGTGGGATGTCAAGATGGCATGACATTGGGTTGGTCATCCAACCTAGTGTCACTTAATAATTTAAGTGTGAATAATGTGACACGTGTCACTATTCTATTGATTGTTGTGATTTTTTGTGTGATATAATTAGATTTGTAGATATTGAAGATAATATGTATTAAATAAAAATATATATATCAAAATTCGTAAAAAAAAAAATTCTTTATAAATAGAGTCCAATATCGAGTTGTTTTGAAACACAAACTAAAATTTTTATTTTCTCTATTTGTAGCTTGTTTATTATTGCTTTTCAATTTCGAATTTTCAAATCTTGTAATTTTAATTTTGTTATTGAGTTCATTATTTATTTTAAGTGTGTGATAAAAAAATTCATATTATAATTACAAATTTAGAATATCAAGTAATTTTTGGGTTGGGTCAGTGTCATTGATGAAGTATAATAAAATGAAATTTGGATTGTATTGTAAATTGTATAGGTGGATGAGAGAGAAATTAATATAATATTGAAGGGTTGGATTGGGGGAGTGTCATTGATGAGGATGGTCTTAGTGTCGTGGCAAGTAGTTTGGATCTTTTGTTATGTTTGTTTGGAGTCATGGTTATTGGTTAATGTTAATTCCATTTCAGTAATTGATTAAAATGAGTTGCAATGTTAAGTTAATTTTAATTAATGTTTTAGTTTTTTTTATGGAAGTTAAATACCCATCGCTTTTTTTCCCTCCCTATAACTCGAACCCAGGACCTAAAGCCTAGTTAGTGGTGCTCTAACCACTTGAGCTATCCCACTTTTATTAATGTTTTAGTTAGCATTGCTTTTTTGAAAAATCCTCATGCACAACATGAAAAGCACAAATGATTTATAATTGTAAAGAATAATAAATTAAAGAAATATGGGTTAAAGTAGTTATTTTAGTTATAATTTTTATTTTAGTAGTTGTAACCTCTTTTGTAAGGGTAACACTTGCGTACTCCCGTATGCACTGTACCCCGATTTTAATTTTAATTTTTTATTTATATTTTACCTACATCTACTAATTTAACGAGTTCACCCCCCAAATCATATTTTTACCACCCACTCATTTTATGAGTTAACCCTAAAATCATATTTTTACTACAGTTATCTGCACCCACTCGTTTTATGGGTTCACCCTCAAATCATTTCTATTTTACAACGGTTATCTACACCCGCTCATTTTATGAGTTCACCCCCAAATTATTTTTTTACCACAGTTATATGCATCTGCTCATTTTATGATTTCACCCCCAAATCATATTTATACTATAGTTATTTGCACCAGCTCATTTTATGAGTTCACCCCCAAATCATTTATTTTTTACAACAATTATCTACACCCGCTCATTTTATTAGTTCACCCCCAAATATTTTTACCACAATTATCTGCACCCGCCCATTTTATGAGTTCACCCCAATTTTTTTTAAATAATTATATTTAAAATACTATATTATCTTTTTATTAATTTACACAAAATATAATAATAAAATCAACCATAATTTATACATTTACAATATGCAATCGAGTCATTGTCGAATTACCGTCGATTCACCACTAAATCATCCATATTTTTAGAAAAAGTCGTAAAAACATAATTTAAAAAAACTATCAAAATTAGGCACAAATCTCAATTTTTTTCTTTTTAATTTTTCTTCCCATTTTCAGTTTTTATTCAAAACTTTTTATTTATTCGTTTTTTTTTCCTATTTTTATTTCATTGGTATTTTTTAAAATTTTAATACAAAATAATATCATATAACAATAATTAATACTCCAATATCTTATACAATAAAAAATAATTACACACGTCTAATTATATTCAATAATAGTAAAACCAATTAATTATACCACGAACAATAATCAGTAATACCAATAATATTAATCAGTAAAATTTTATACAATAACAAATAATTCCACACATCTAATTATATTCAATAATACCAAAAACAATTATCATTAATACGTTGAACAGTAATTAGTAATATCATGAACATTGATCATTAATATCTATTACAATAACAAATAATTCCACAAATCTAATTATATTCAATCATACTATAAACAATAATATGGAATACCATAAAAAATAATAATAATAATCAGTAATGTCTAAAATAATAATAAATAATTCCACACAATCAGTAATATCACAAACAATGACCAGTAATACAACAATTAATAATTAATAATACCATAATCAATAATCATTAATTTTAATTCAATAGTATATTAATAGTACGTAATACCGCAATTAATAACTAGTAATATCAGTATCAAAAATTAATAATACCATAAAAAAAAAGTGGAGGGAGTGCAAATCGGGGTGTACTGAAGAAAATAAGGGGTGCACATTATCAAGCTCAATTGAAGGGAACCCTAGGTCAACAGTCGTCGTCTGGGATTTCATCAGCAAGGTCACCGGCTCTAAGTGTCGGCCGGTTAGAGATCTATCAGCAACATACTCATAGTCTTCCGTCGGGCTGCCGTCAGTCGGAGAAAGAGGATGCGCAGGAGCAGGATGAAGAAGACGGACAAAACAATGTAGCTTGGATTGGGGTAGAGATGAACGACGAAAGAGAGGCGGCGTTGATCCGAGTGTTGCAGGCGAGCGCCACTAATGCCGAAGAAGCTTCTAGATCGCGAAGGCAAGGGAGATTGATCGAAGCAGTCGCGTCGGTGGTCAAAATGAGGAGTGGATTTCGGCCGCCATGGATCGTGGTCGAGATGGAAGATGATGTCGATTGTCATGGAAGTGAAGAATCACGATTGCGATTCGAGGAGGGGTCTCGGGCTTCAGCGGCCGGGACGGAAGCGCCGCCGTCGCCGTCGAGGGGGTGGTCGGGCATGGTGGTGGTTGGGTCACCCGCCAACCGGCATGAATTTTCGGCAGGTCATTTACTCATCAAATTAAAATTGAAATTCAGGTGCACTGCCAACTGACTATAATAAAATCATACATATAATATTATATTGTATTAAAATTTAAAAAATACACATGCAAAAAATGGAAAAGATAAGCAGGAAAATTAAAAAAAAAAACAAAAAAGAAAAAAAAACGAAGAAATAAAAATTTTGGAAAATAAAAATTGGAAAAGAGGAGGGGGAAGAGAAATTAATTTTTTTTTTTGGGATTTGTGGCTAATTTCGATAGTTTTTTTATTAATTATATTTTTACGATTTTTTTTTTAAAATATGGGTGACTTGGTGGTGAATCAATTTTTTATAGTTTATTTTATTATATTTTGTGTAAATTAATAAAAGGATAATATAGTATTTTAAATGTGATTATTTTTTTAAAAATATTTTGGGGTGAACTCATATAATGTGCAAGTGCATAACCGTGGTAAAACAATAATTTGAGGGTGAACTCATAAAATGAGCGGGTGCAGATAACTGTGGTAAAAAAATAATTTGGGGGTGAACTCATAAAATGAGCGGGTGTAGATAACTATTGTAAAAAAATGATTTGGGAGTGAACTCATTAAATAAGCGGGTGCATATAACTGTTATAAAAATATGATTAGGGGGTGAACTCATTAAATTAGCGGGTGCAGATAACTGTAGTAAAAATATGATTAAGAGGTGAACTCATTAAATTAATGTGTGCAGATAAGATATAAATAAAAAATTGAAATTAAAATTAGGGGACACCGTTGTGTACATGAGAATTTGGTCTTTTGTAAACCTTCATCCAATAGAGGAGGAATGATAATCATTTTCACTTGAATAATTTCATTTAATTATCTATTTAATCTAATTTAATTCAATTTTATTTTTATATTCTATTCAATTCCTTTTTATTATGAAATTTCAAAATAATTAATCCCTAATTTTGTGTCCTACTTAAAAAAAAAAAAAAAAAAATTCACATTCTTCAATAATGTACGTCTATTGTTTAAAATTAAATTAATTTTACCTAAATTCAATCTATGAATTCGTTTGCCCTTTACAATTAACAATGTTAAATATATGGTTAAAACCTAAGATATTTAATAATCGTTAAATATATTGAAAAAATATGAAATTATATATATACATATATACATATAGTCATATAGTCAGATGCTCCATAATATTTAATATATCAGAAATTAATCCTTATAACTAAAGATTTAATATAATCAATTTTGCAATATATACTTATCACAAAAAGATTTAGTATAATCAATATATATGTATAATATAATTAATGCACATAATTACATGTATATATTTTTAAAAAGATATATATATTTTTTAATTGTTTTTTCTGCGTACTCGGACCTGGCCTCTTCATGATTTTTCTACACTTTTCCATTTTAATTTAACTATATATGTATAGGTGTCATATTAATAAAACAATAACATTATATAATATTGTGCGTAACACGCGGTGACAATGAATTTCTTATGAAATTTCTTCTCATTCCTCCTACACGATCTCAAATTTTATAGTTAAAGATTTGCAATCTTTATAATAAAGCAGTATTTTCATAACTGGACCGGAGAATTAGACACTCTCGAACATGTAAAATAATTTTATATGTCATATAAATTTTATTATGTTGAAAAATGGAAGAAGTATGAGAAAAAAATATTATAAAGGCTGTTATAGTAACAAACCATCGAATATGCACCTAATTTTAAAATATAAAAAAAGTAAAAAAAAAAATAAAACGGTTTAGCGATTTTGACCGGTTCAACCGGTTTTTGACCGATCGAACCTCAAAAACGTTTTTTTGGATCGGATCGGTTCCGTCACTGGTTCACGGTTGGACCGATGAACCCGGTCCGGTCCGATTCTGAAATCACTGTAAATAAAGTATATTTCTGCAATGTAACCGTTTACTTATATATGTATTTTACTTATATATGTATTCACTTTTGAATCTTAATCACTTTAATTTTAGGGTTTTCTAGATCTAATGGCAAAGCTTGAAGAATTTTAGGTAATTTTTTTTATTAACTGAATCAATTAGACCATAGTTAATAATTATTAGAATTCATTTTCCTTTTTTATAATTATTCGAGCATGATCATCTACTAACATTTGTTGTGAAAATTAATTGTAGAGAGCTCTCTAAAATATTTATCAATTCATATTAAAAATATTTCAGAAATTTCTTTTTTTTCTTTCTTTTATATTTTTGATATTTTTCTATTATCATTATTGCAGATTTTTCGTACATACTCAACATCCCTATGTTAGGAATTAATATACAAGAATTAATTATGACCCTGTCTAAAAGTTCAAGTTCGATTTTTAGATGAGACTGAATTCTTTCACACTATATTTATGAATGTTGTATTAAAAAAACTATATTTGTGAATTTTGTATTAAAAAAGTGGATTTATGAATTTTGTATTAAAAAAGTGATAAATTTCAGTAATCAAAACGATATTTTCTAATAATTTTTTTTTTGTGTGTGCATATGTTTTAGGTCGAACCCAACTCAATCGACCTATTTAATTTGATTTCAATAAGAAGTGAGTTGTCCTGAAAAAGTTTATTAATTATGTGCACAAGAAATGATTTTTTTTTCACTGTGCATGCAAAATTTGTACAAGAGACATTTTTTCTATATTTTATGTGGATTTATGCACGGATACATATTTATTTATGTGCGTGACAATAAGGATAAAACATCTCTGCAAAAAATCTTCGTGTGCAATGGAATTTTTTTGTTATATTATGATTTGTCTAATATTATTGAAATTTTAGATTAAAATTGAATTTATTCATTCTAATAAGATAATTATCTATAATAACATTTAGAAATTACAGTATATAACGCACATTCTAAATTCTACCCTTCTTTCTTTGTTAAATCAGTAAATCTAACTAAATAGTAGTAATACATATGTTGAAGTCAAATAAAACTATTATTATTATTATTATTCAAATTTTAAGATTTTCTTCTTTAAATCCGAATTACTAAAATTGAAGCATCAGCTTCACTGATATATTTCTCAGTGATAAGCTTTATATGACCTAAATCAACTATCATACTTTCTATAATATTTATAAGAGTTATAAACTAGTTCCCTAAAATCAAAATACACCTTTAATTTAGTAATCTGAATTTAATTTATATATGCCCAGTCGACCCAGTAAATTTTGGTTTGGATGAATGAAATATAAAATAATTAATCTGTTTTCTTTGGCAATTCTGGGTTCGTATATACCTAATAATGGATAGTAACAAATTAAATGGTAATATATATATATATATTTTTTTAAAGTATAGATACTGTTGGAGTGGAGTTTATAGATAATTTTAATTCCTTTTTAGTGTGTGAAAGTAATATCGGGACATCCCAGAAGGAAATTACAAATGTGGTGGGGTTTGTTAACAATGTACATGAAAAAAAAAAAAAAACAGAAAATATGCATAAAATATATATTAGAATGTAAATTATAAGAAATTATACTTAATAAAAAAAAAAAATTCAATAAAATGAGATAACTCAAGTGTTTGAACACCAATGCACCACTACCTAATCTTAAAGTTCTGAGTGTGTGTCATGGAGAAGAGGAGGGTGTGGGCGTAAGAACTGAGTTTAAAAAAAATCCTTATGAAAAAAATAAGTGTTGTGTACGTATGACTAAAACTTAATTAAAAAATTTACAATCCTTGAATTGAGATAAAAAGAATAAAATTGAATAAATTAAGAACATAGAATACATAACAATTAAAATTTAAAAAATGACTAAAATTATGGAACGTTTTATTTATATAATATATATATCACTACAAGAAAACTGACGATCTAGTGATACAATTTTCTCATTATTGCTTCTCGATCTAGCTAAAAATCTTCGATGACAATAATTTTTTACCAGAGAAGTAATAATGATAAAATTTTTGTCATTAAAAATCAATTTTCTTATAGTGTATATTAAATAAGGGAATATATATTACATTTATAAAAGTGTGCATTTTAAGTGTAGATATAAAAAAAAAAAAAATACATATTATATGTGGACAGAGGGAGTGCAACATTTTTTTTCTTTGCAATTCGAAACATCACAATTTTAACCGGGGACCAAGCCATCGTCCACAGGGATCCTGAACCTCACCCGTTGGATCAGGAGGCCGAGGGCGATCTCCAACTGGCGCTCGGCCGTGGCGAGGAGGACAGAGAGTACGGCTATAAGTTCTGTGAAAAGAAGTTCAGCAACAAACAGCCTTGGGCGGGCACCAGAACGCCCACAAGGTCGAAAGGACCGTCAAGAAATTGACCCATGACATGCACGAGAACCCTCTCGGCTTCTTCGTTGCGGCCGGACAGTCCTCAAACGCCAACGGGATGCTCAATCTGATCAACCCGACCAACAACTTGCTGAACCGGGCCTACATCTCAGGGCCGTTGAGAATTGGGACTGAGAGGAACTGTCTGGGAGTGAACTTGAGGAACGTTCCTGGAGGGGACATCGATGAATTGGGCCTGGATTTGAGTCTCCATTTACAATCATGTCTTTGTTTGTTGTTGTTTAATCTAATTTTTCAGTTTTTCTACTTTTATTTTAGGGTGCTTGCAAACTAAATAAAGTTGTTGTTTTCATCGAGTTTGCAATTAAACACCCCTTAGTGTTAAGTCTGTTATGTTGTTGTCGAGTCATGTTAATGTTAATTGGAATCATTTATGTTGTCTTAATTTCATTTCAGACTTTTCAGTACTTTGATTAAATGAATTGAAATGTTTATTTAATTTTAATTAAGGTTAATTAGTTAGTATTGCTTATCCTCAGTTGATGTATCATGGCACAAAAATTGTAGAAGAAATTAACATTAACTCTGCTTAATTATTATGTATAAAGATATTAAAGTACGTATTAAAAAAAAAAAAAAACATTGATGTAATAAATACTAACAAGGGAAATAAATATAACTTGTATATATACAATACTTTATGCAATGAAGCTAATTCATTTTTTTAAAACCGTAAGTAGTAAAAAATTATGCAATATATGTACTGAGAATACTATACATATATATATATATATATATATATATATATATATATATATATATATATATATATATGGAGTTCATTTCGACTTTATTTATCTTGTTGCATGTATACAATAATTTAAATTTTAATAATGATAGATTTTTGTCATTAAAATTAAATCAATTTTCTTATAGTGTATATTAAATTAGTGAATATATATTACATTTATAGAAGTGTGCATTTTAAGTGTAGATAAAAAAAAAAAGAAAACAATACATATTATATGTGGACGGAGGGGAGGGAGTGCAACATTTTTTTTCTTTGCAATTCGAAACATCACAATTTTAACCGGGGACCAAGCCATTGTCCACGGGGATCCTGAACCTCACCCGTTGAATCAGGAGGCCGAGGGCCAGGACGAGGCCGAGGGCGATCTCCAGCTGGCACTCGGCTGTGGTGAGGAGGACAGAGAGTACGGCTGTAAATTCTGTGAAAAAAAGTTCAGCAACAAGCAGGCCTTGAGCGGGCACCAGAATGCCCACAAAGTCGAAAGGACCGTCGAGAAATCGACCTGTGATATGCACGAGAACCCTCTCGGCTACTTTGCTGCGGTCAGACAATCCTCAAACCCCAATGGGATGCTCAATCTGATCAATTCGTATAATTACAACCTATGGGTTCACTTGTTTCCAAAATCTTATTTCACTATATTTTGAAAATAAGTGATTTTAAGAATAAGTTGGGTTTTGATTGAATTTGCATCCGCACCTCGTGGCAAGTAGTTTGGATCTTTGTTATGTTTGTTTGGAGTCATTGGTTATTGGTTAATGTTTATTCCATTTCAGTAATTGATTAAATGAGTTGCAATGTTAAGTTAATTTTAATTAAGGTTTTAGTTAGCATTGCTTTTTGAAAAATCCTCATGCACAACAAAAGCACAAATGATTTATAGTTGTAAAGAATAATAAATTAAAAAGTATTAGTTAAAATAGTTGTTTTAGTTATAACTTTTATTTTAGTAGTTGTAACTTTCTTGTAAACCTTCCTCTCCTATATATACAGGAGGAATAATAATCATTTTCACTATTCAATGATTTAATTTCGTCTAATTATCTATTCAACCAAATTCAATTTCATTTCTATATTTCTATAATTTATTTACTCATTAATTTTGTAGGAATAAGGTTCTACAAAAAAAATTCCACAACCAAATTCAATTTCATTTCTATATTTCTATAATTTATTTACTCATTAATTTTGTAGGAATAAGGTTCTACAAAAAAAATTCCACAGTCATGGTTGCTATTTTCAATTAATGAAATTTGCAACTCATTTTTATGTATATACACATATATAGTCATATGCTCCATAATATTATATTTAATATACTGAAATTAATCCTTATAACTAAAGATTTAATATAGTCAATTTTGCAATATATACTCATCACAAAAAATTAGTATAATTATAATTAATGCACATATATATTACTTTATTTATTCTTAGGCATTACAATGTACGGAGTATATATTTTTAAAAAGGCAATTGGCCTTTTCGTGATTTTATAAAAGCCTTTAATAATTGAATCTTAGATTGTGTTTTATGTGTTAAGTAAAATACACTTTTCCATTTTAATTTAAGTATATATAGATGTGTCATATTAATAAAAGGAAAAGTCTCATATGCACCATACACACCAAAGTGATGTGGTCTTTTTTTTGCTTTTTTTTTTCAAGCGCTTTTTTTCTGTTTTTTTTTCCTTTTTTTAACTCCCCTTTTTTTTTAACGCTTTTTTTTACTTCTTTTTTTTAATTGCTTTTTTTTTATCCGTTTTTTTTTCAGCTTTTTTTTTAATCGTTTTTTTTCTGCTTTTTTTAATCGTTTTTTTTTCTACTTTTTTTTATCCGTTTTTTTTTTCCTGCTTTTTTTTTTAACCGTTTTTTATTATTTATTTGAGAGAATATGTAAACCCTAAAAATATATACACCTTTCACTATGTTTGTCTTCACACCGTAGTCGTCGTCTTCCTCAGTTCCGGCCACCTGCTCCCATTTCAGGTTGCTCTTCCGACCGTCCATGAAGACCGTTGCCTCAGTTTATGATGAAGCATTATTTGTATAAAGTGGTAAACATTATTTGTGTAAAGTGGTAATCTCTAATACTGAAAAGTGGTAACTATTATTAGTGAAAAGTAGTAAACATTATTAGTGAAAAGTAGTAACTATTATTAGTGAAAACTGAAAAGTGGTAACTATTATTAGTGAAAAATGGTAATCTATTATACTGAAGTGGTAACTATTATTAGTGAAAAGTGGTAATCTCTAATACTGAAAAGTGGTAACTATTATTAGTGAAAAGTGGTAAACATTATTAGTGAAAAGTGGTAATCTCTAATACTGAAAAAGTGGTAACTATTATTAGTGAAAAGTAGTAACTATTATTAGTGAAAACTGAAAAGTGGTAACTATTATTAGAGAAAAGTGGTAATCTATTATACTGAAAAGTGGTAACTATTATTAGTGAAAAGTGGTAATCTCTAATAGTAAAAAATGGTACATATTATTAGTGAAAAGTGATAATCTTTAATACTGAAAAGTGGTAACTATTATGAGTGAAAAGTGGTAATTTTTAATACTAAAAATGGTAAATATTATTAGTGAAAAGTGTTAAAAAAAAATTAAAAATTGTAAAAAGTGGTAATATTTATTAATGATTTTTTTTTTTTTTTTTTTTTTGTAAAAAGTGATAATATTTATTGATGAAAAGTGGTATTTTTTTTAAATAAAAATTGTTTAAAAGTGTTAATAATAATAGTTTTAAAATTAATTTATTTAAAATGCATATATAAATATATATATGGAAGCACAGATTTCGAACCCGCGACCTTCAATAGTGCACACTGTGCGCAGGAGACCAACTCTTAATAAAATAATAACATTATATGATATAGGACGCAAGATTTTGATGGTTGATTCGAAAAAAATATAAAAAAAATGAAGACACTAGCCACGTCTCTCTTTGGGCACTCTCTTTATGTATGGGCACGCTGTAGACGCGTTGCACGGTGACAATGAATTTCATAAAGCGTTGCACGGTGACAATGAATTTCTTATGAAATTTCTTCAACTCACCTACCGTGAGTTTAATTTGACATATTTCTTGATTTTTAATTTAGTGTAATTATATATTTATATATTGTGATTTTTTTTTTTCATAATTAATTAACCATGATTTTATAGCTTCGTGTTAGTGATCGGCTCTGAGTTTATTGTTTTCCCTTTTTTTTTCTTTATTAGGGTTTTCAAAACGTATGAGAAGGAGGAAAAGGTAATTTTTTTTAATCAATTGCTTTTGTACGGAATCAATTGCTTTTGTCATGTGTTTTTCAGACTTTTTGAACAATTTTCAATTATTCCTTTTTATATTGAATTTGTATAATTATTGAGAATGAAAATTTATTTCAAAATAGTTAATTATTAGAATTCATTTCAACATTTATAATTATTCGGGCATGATCATCTTATTCATCTACTACTAACATTTGTGGTGAAGATTAATTGTAAAGAGCTCTATAAAATTATGAATTCATATTAAGAATATTTCAGAAACTTCTTTTTCTTCTTTCTTTTATATTCTTGATATTTTTAATTTCTGTTATAATTATTGCAGATTCTTCGTACATATTCAACATCACTATGTTAGGAATTGAGACGAAATTCTTTCATGGTATCATAGTAAACCAGACAAACGACTTAGGTTCGATTCCTGTTGAAAACACTCAATCCATTTAAATTGAAGTTCGATTGTTTTTAGTTATGGAATTAATTATTTTTTTTATTTTTTTTTGTGCGCGCGCGCGCATATGTTTTAGGTCCAACCCAACTCAATCGACCTATTTAATTTGATTTCAATATAAGTGAGTTGTCCTGAAAAAGTTTATTAATTATGTGCACAAGAAATGATTTTTTTTCACTGTGCATGCAAAATTTGTAGAAGAGACATTTTTTCTATATTTTATGTGGATTTATGCACGGATACATATTTATTTATCTATGTGCGTGACAATAAAGATAAAACATTTCTGCAAAAAATCTTCGTGTGCAATGGAATTTTTTTGTTATATTATGATTTGTCTAATATTATTGAAATTTTAGATTAAAATTGAATTTATTCATTCTAATAAGATAATTATCTATAATAACATTTAGAAATTACAGTATATAACGCACATTCTAAATTCTACCCTTCTTTCTTTGTTAAATCTAACTAAACAGTAGTAATACATATGTTGAAGTCAAATAAAACTATTAGGTAAAGTCTAGTATGCACTCGAGTGCATGCTGTGCACCCTAGTCCATGTGCACTTTTCAGTTTACTGACTTACACTTTTTGGTAAATGGTGTTGCACTTTTCAATTATTACTTATACAGTTTAATAATTGAAAAGTGCAACACCATTTACCAAAAAGTGTAAGTCAGTAATTGAAAAGTGCAACATGGACTAGGGTGCACAACATGCACTCGAGTTCATAGCAGATCAATCCAAACTATTATACATAAAAGATTTACAAAATTACCCCTCAAAATCTCCACTAAATTCACTTTTCTTGTTCCACGTGCTATTTCACATGTGAAAGTAAAGATGGAATGGAGGGAGTATATTAGAATGTAAATTATAAGAAATTATACTTAATAATAAAAAAAAAACTCAATAAAATGAGATAACCAAGTGTTTGAACACCAATACACCACTGCCTAATCTTAAAGTTCTGAGTTTGAGTCATGAAGAAGAGGTGGGTGGGCGTAAGAACTGATTTAAAAAAAAAAATCCTTACGAAAAAAATTAGTGTTGTGTACGTGTGACTAAAAATTAAAAAAATTACAGTACTTGAATTGAGATAAAAAGAATAAAATTGAATAAATTAAGAACATAGAATACATAACAATTAAAATTTAAAAAATGACTAAAATTAAGGGACGTTTTATTTATATAATATATATATATATATATATCACTAGAAAAAAATTGACGATCTAGTGACACAATTTTCTCATTATTATTGCTTCTCTAGTTTAAAATTTTCGGTGACAATAATTTTTTACTAGAGAAGTAATAATGATAAGGTTTTTGTCATTAAAAATCATTTTTCTCATAGTGTATACTCTCTCCACTTTTAAATAAGTGTCATTTTAACAATTTTCAACATATTAAGATATATAATTATGGACAATTTTACCCTTCATTAATGATAACTAATTTTAATATTAAATTTATGTTTAGTAATGAATGTGATCAATATAAGGGAAAAAACTTAAATCAAGGTAAAGAAAATGGAGGGAGTACAATGTATAAGGGTAAGATTGTCAAAGTTGAAGAAAAAAGTGTAGAATGACACTTATTTAAAAAATATTGAAAAAGACAAAGTGACATTTAATAAAAAATGGAGGGAGTATTAAATTAGGGAATATATATTACATTTATAGAAGTGTGCATATTAAGTGCGACAAAAAAAAAAAGAGAAAACAATACATATTAAATGTCAACGGAGGGAGTACAATATTTTTTTTCCTTGCAATTCGAAACATCACAATTTTAACCGGGGACCAAGCCATCGTCCAGGGGGATCCTGAACCTCACCCGTTGGATCAGAAGGCCGAGGGCGATCTCCAACTGGCGCTCGGCCGTGGCGAGGAGGACAGAGAGTACGGCTACAAGTTCTGCAAAAAGAAGTTCAGCAACAAGCAGACCTTGGGCGGGCACCAGAACGCCCACAAGGTCGAAAGGACCGTCGAGAAATCGACGCATGACATGCACGAGAACCCTCTCGGCTTCTTCGCTGCGGCCGGACAGTCCTCAAACGCCAACGGGATGCTCAATCTGATCAACCCGACCAACAACTTGCTGAACCGGGCCTACATCTCCGGGCCGTTGAGAATTGGGGCTGAGAGGAACAGCCCGGGAGTGAACTTGAGGAACGTGCCTGGAGGGGACGTGGATGAATCGGGCCTGAATTTGAGTCTCCATTTACAATCATGTCTTTGTTTGTTGTTGTTGTTTAATCTAATTTTTCAGTTTTTCTAGTTTTATTTTAGGGTGCTTGCAAACTAAATAAAGTTGTTGTTTTCAACGAGTTTGCAATTAAACACCCCTTAGTAAAAATCCTCAGTTGATGTATCATGAAACAAAAATTGTAGAAGAAATTAACATTAACACTGCTTAATTATTATGTATAAAGAAATTAAAGTACGTATTCAAAAAAAAACATTGATGTAATAAATACTAACAAGGGAAATAAATATAACTTGTATATATACAATAATTTATGCAATGAAGCTAATTCATTTTTTAAACCGTAAGTAGTAAAAAATTATGCAATGTACTGAGAATACTAGCTATATATATATGGAGTTCATTTCGACTTTATTTATCTTGTTGTATACAATAATTTAAATCTAAAACTAAAGTAATATAAATCTTAACATTGATCTTCCTTTAATAATGATAGAATTTTGTAATTAAAATTAAATCAATTTTCTTATAGTGTATATTAAATTAGGAAATATATATTACATTTATAGAAGTGTGCATTTTAAGTGTAGATAAAAAAAATACATATTATATGTGGACGGATGGAGTGCAACATTTTTTTTCTTTGCAATTCAAAACATCACAATTTTAATCGGGGACCAAGCCATCGTCCACGGGGATCCTGAACCTCACCCGTTGAATCAGGAGGCCGAGGGCGATCTTCAGCTGGCGCTCGACTGTGGCGAGGAGGACAGAGAGTACTGCTGCAAGTTCTGCGAAAAAAAGTTCAGCAACAAGCAGACCTTGGGTGGGCACCGCGAAATGCCCACAAAGTCGAAAGGACTGTCGATATCGACCCGTGATATGCACGAGAACCCTCTCGGCTACTTTGCTGCGGTCAGACAATCCTCAAATCCCAATGGGATGCTCAATCTTATCAATTCGAATAATTACAATCTATGGGTTCACTTTGTTTCCAAAATCTTATTTCACAATATTTTGAAAATGAGTGATTTTAAGAATAAGTTGTGTTTTGATTGAATTTGCAAACGCACCTCGTGGCAAGTAGTTTGGATCTTTTGTTATGTTTGTTTGGAGTCATGGTTATTGGTTAATGTTTATTCCATTTCAGTAATTGATTAAATGAGTTGCAATGTTAAGTTAATTTTAATTAAGGTTTTAGTTAGCATTGCTTTTTTTAAAAATTCTCATGCACAACAAAAGCACAAATGATTTATAGTTGTAAAGAATAATAAATTAAAAAATATTAGTTGGAGCCGTTGTTTTAGTTATAATTTCTATTTTAGTAGTTGTAATATTTCTTGTAAACCTTCCTCTCTTATATACAGAGGAGAAATAATAATCATTTTCACTATTTAATGATTTAATCCTATCTAATTATCTATTCAATCAAATTCAATTTCATTTTTATATTTCTATATTTTATTTACTCATTAATTTTGTAGGAATAAGGTTCTACAAATTTTTTTCCCACAGTAACTTCTAAACCCCATAGGTTAGTAATCCAACACTCAATATTCATATATCGTTGCTATTTTCAATGGGTTGGTCTGCTATGGACTCGAGTGCATGTTGTGCACTCTAGTCCATGTTGCACTTTTCAGTTTTACTGGCTTACACTTTTTGGTAAATGGTGTTGCACTTTTCAATTATTAAACTGTATAATAATATTTTTATTTCTAGTGACTTACACTTTTTAGTAATATTGTGTTGTACTTTTCAGTTTAATAACATACACTTTTTTTTAGACTAGGGTGCACAACATGCACTCGAGTGCATACTAGACTTTACCATTTTCAATTGATGAAATTTGCAACTCATTTTATGTCTCATATTTTTCCTCTTCTTACAATCTTTCTTCGTCATGATTGTACATAATTGAATCACATGTGCCTCTGCATTTTGTAGTTGTACTTACTTTATATATAAATAATCAATGTTTTTTAAAAAACGAGAGTAATTTATTTTCAATTGTACGCGGGCCGTGCATTGGTGATTTATAATTGTAAAGAATAATAAATTAAAAAAGTATTAGTTAGAGTAGTTGTTTTAGTTATAAGTAGTTGCTAAGGGACATGATATCAACACGAGTTAACTTACTCTGGCGGAAAGTCATACAACAAACAGGTGATACGAGCTGCGTTCTTTGTGGTAGTGACACCGAGACAACAAATCATGTTTTTTCTCGAATGTCCAAACGCAAGAAAGATATGGGAAAGAAAATTATAAATGGATGGGGATATCAACTGCCATGCACAACACAGTAAGAGAGCATTTCCTACAACATATAGGTTTAATACGAGGCAAACGCTATACTCACTTTACTATATGCGTATGGGTGTGCACTGTGTGGATCATTTGGAGAGGGAGGAATTCGGTGTTATTCAATAACGGAAGAATCGAGGCGGAGGCAGCAGCTGATGAGATAAAAAGCAGAATATGGGGATGGCTATCGACAAAGGGGACGACGCTACACAATGGATCTTTCGAAGAATGGAGGAGAAGTCCTACCAGTTTCTTTGAAAATTGATGTAACATACACTGTGAAAGGCACTGTACCTTTTATGTTTCCTTAGCATGTAATCCTTTTTTGGTTATAGCTTGTGACCAAAACATTCATGCAATAAAAGGTTAAATTTTACTGACAAAAAAAAAAAATAAAAAAATTGTAACCTCTCTCTGGTAAAACCTCCTTCCCTTATATAGAGGAAGAATGATAATCATTTTCAAATTTCACTATTCAATGATTTAATTCCATCTGATTATCTATTCAATCTAATTCAATTTAATTTCTATATTAATACTTTCAATATGTATTCTATTCAATTTTTTTATTATGAAATTTCACAATAATTAATCCCTAATTTTGTATCCCACTTAATTTTTTTATTTAATTCACATTCTTCAATAATGTACGTGTATATTGTTTAAAATTAAATTAATTTTACATAAATTCAATCTGTGAATTCGTTTGCCTCTTACAATTAACAGTGTTAAATATATTGTTAAAACCTAAGATATTTAATAATCGTTAAATATATTGAAAAAATATGAAATTATATATATATATATAGTCATATGCTTCATAATATTATATTTAATATACCTGAAATTAATCCTTATAACTAAAGATTTAATATAATCAATTTTGCAATATATACTTATCACAAAAGATTTAGTATAATCAATAGATATGTATAATATAATTAATGCACGTATACGTTACTTTATTTATTTTTAGACATTAATGTATATATTCTATGTTTTTCTGCAGACTCGGACCCTATGTAAGTAAAGATTTGTGTGACAAAAATTGGGAATGAAATCTTTTTGGTGATTCACACTTCTTCCTATATTATAATATTGTGCACACGTCCGTACAAATCATGATCTCGATTTTGATGGTTGATTCGAAAAAAATATAAAAAAAATGAAGACACTAGCCTCGTCTCTCTTAGCCACGTCTCTCTTTGGCACTCTAGACGCCGACGCGTTGCAAGACATGAATTATGAAATTTCTTCAACTCACCGCACGATATTAATTATAAATCCAAGTAATTTTTCTCATTCCTCTCCCAAGATCTCGTAAGTTTTTTTCTTTCTAATTCATACAAATTAAATATATTTTTACCTCAAAGTACTTTGCAATCTTTATAATAAATATATTTGCTATGTAACCGTTTACTTGTATATGTATTCACTCTTGAAGCTTGATCACTTTAATTTTAGGGTTTTCTGGATCTAATCGGCAAAGCTTGAAGAATTGATCCAAGCTTGAATAATTGATGAAAGGAATGTTGCCCGATGCTGCGTAAGTTTAATTTGACATACTTCTTTGGTTTCTTGATTTTTCATTTAGTGTAAATATATATATTATATATTGTGATCTTTTTTTTTTTTTTTTATAATTTGTGTTAGTGATCGGAACTCGCAGCTATGAGTTTATATTCCCAATATAATAATCATGAAATCTGCACACGAAAATTATTGTTTCCCCTTTTCTTTATTAGGGTTTCCAAAACCCTAATTGCATGAGGAGGAAAAGAACTGAATCAATTAGTTTTTGCATGTGTATAATTTTTGTATAATGTTTATCCACTTTAATTACTATATGTGTGTGTATCAATTTGTAAAGGCTGAATTACATGCCTTATAATCTTATTTAGCTTCTATATATCTTTTGCAGCATGTGGCAGCATCAAGCGGCCAATTCTGGTAAAATTCATCTTTGTGTTAAATTTCTTAATTTTGATTTAAACTTGCAACTGTGATATTGGATTTAATTTCTGCTGCATATTCTTCAGGTGGGAGGCCGAACAACACGTCGATGGGTTCGAATACGAATCAGAATATGTTTATGCGTAGTCTAGTGCAGGTACAGGGCCTTGTTGTGCAACATATATAGCAAACTGCAGTGTTTGTAATTTTTTATATTAATTTTGTTGTTGTTGTTGCTGCAAAACCGCGAAAGACATCAAGCGGATGCAGTTCGGGTAATTCTGCGATGGCGAAACAGCAAGATCCATATAACCTTCTTATGCAGGAAACTGAACAAGCTGCCCCAGCAAATCCAAGGTTGAATTTTCATAACTCTCAACGTATTAGTACTCTTACATTGCCCGATAAACTTCAGCCCGCGAATCAGACCCTTCACGGGGTTTCTTTCCAAGGACCATCGGACTCGAGTCCTCAAGCTGATCAATTTGCGAGTTCAATGGATTGGATCAACGATGCATACCCAAAAGTAATTTATATATCTTTCGTTTATTTGGAAGAATCTTTTGTTTCTAAAACGGAGCCTTGAAAATTTCCCAACTGCAGATTCATAAATTGAAGGAGTTGTACCTAGGTGAATTTATCTTGATTCATAAGAGATCACAAGAAATGATACTCAGGGTACTGATCATCCTTCTTCGATCTAATGTATATATATAGATGATGTTGGATTAAATGGAATTAATTTCATTCTGCAGGCAAATAATGGTGAGACAATGCACAAAGTCGAAAAGTCAAAACATTCGCTTGAAAGGATGGTCGCGTTCCTCACCATGCCTGCATCCGATCTTTTACGTATGGGAAGAGAAAAAGTAAACCAGCTCATTGGTACCATTATGAAGTACATTCAGCATTATAGAGCCGGGAATTCTCTTCAAGCCAAGCAGACGCCCCAACAAGTCGATCCATCAGAAGTCCCATCTCATCACATTCAGCAAAGGGGGGACACCTATCAGATGCAGAGTTTAAGACAAGGAGCCTTGCCGTTTAATCCATTCAAGATTGGCTCATCAGTAGGACTACAGAAGCTAGTCGACCACCCTTCGTCTATTCAGTATAATCAGATGAGACATGCACAGCAGTGGGGGAACCAACCCGGTCTCAGTAGGCTGCTCCATAATTCGGTTAATAATACTTCACAGCAACCAGTCGTCTCGTCCAGGACCATTATGGATTACTCCATGGCTCAGACGACCCCCATCCCGTTGCCTCCTATGCAGAATGATCCAGGAATTAAGAGGCAAAAAATGAAGCAGCAGATGATCATCCAAAAATGGAACACCGGGAGTAGCCAGAGATGGAGCCCCGTGTTACCTCAAGGCTCTTCTCAACACACTATTATTTCCCCCCATATTTCTCAACAATCCTTTGATATAAAGGATTTATCAACCAAGTTTTCAAAATCTAAAACACCCTCACCCTGTTCTCCTCCTTCTCCCTCGATTACATCTTCTAATCCAGCAGATTCTGTAAAGACGACTATATCTTCTAATCTAGCAGATTCTGTAAAGAGTCCCCTGCAGATTGAAGAGAGTAGCAAATTTGCCAGAACACAACAGCTCCTGTTGCCAGACAAAATCCCAACACAAGTCTCTGCTGATACACGGATATTAACTAAGTTTTGCATGAATAGTTCTGAATCTGTTAAGCAGTCGCTGCATGATAAAGGACATGCTGCAAAGCGCTTGGTTGAAGTGGTTAGTCACGCCTTTGTTTTCTCTGTTAAGCACTTTTTATGCCTTGTGTTGAATTCTTGTTTTTCACTTGAATGTTGAAGGTGAAGAAGATGTCATCCAGCGCGGTAAATGCTACTTTACACGAAATCAATGCTGTCACTACTTTAACTGATAGGACAGTTGGAGAGCTTCTCATTGGTGATTCTACAAAGTGTATTTTCCATGACTTGGCTGATGAGGTTAACAATGAGATATCCAGCTACGAAGATGGAGTTGGCTTGAAGACGAGGATGAAGCGTGAGCTGGATGCTGAGGTTTTGAATGATTCGATAACTGAAATGGAATTTTATGCAAAGAGACTGAAAGAAGAGGTACCCTTAAATACCGAATCCATGAATGTTTATATTGCACGTATATTGTTATCTCATACACGTATGGTGTTGATGATTGTTATACAGCCAAACAATCTGCTATTGCAAAATGAGATCCAAGAGATAAACCGGAAGCTTATCGAGGTGGCGGTGGAAGATGTTTCGCGGGAATTAGGATTTGTAGGTACTCTCATCAGGTGCTCGTATATTCCGATTGGACTTTTGGGTAATATAAAAACATCAACTTCCAAACTTATGGTATGTAATGTTCCTAAGAATCTCTTAATTTAGGAAAAAAATACTTCATCAAACTTTATACCTGGTTTGCTCTCTTTCTTTTCACAGTTTCCTAACCTGCTGCTGGATTTGATTGTGAATGCTGATTATCCCAATTCTTCTCCTATCGTATCAGAAAAGATGCCATCCTGTTTAAGGTGAGAAAAACTAACAGAAATGAAGGATTTTCCCTTACCCTTGTATATAAATTTCATCTGATGAATGTAAACTTCTGGTTTTCACAGAGATGGTGACGAGGGAAAGCATCTGTGGATGAAGGCGAAATCGAGTTTTAATTTGTCAGTTAAAGAGCTTCCTGAGCCCATGTCTGTCAAAGAAATGGCTGAAATCTGGAATGTTTGTGCTCGGGATGCATTTCGCGATTTTGCAGAGCAAATGGGAGGAGGTAACTTCAGTTCCACCTATGGCAAGTGGGAAAATTGTGCAGTTGCTGGTTGAGGAATAATGTTGTCTTTTCCAATCTAAATTTCGGAATAAAACGTGTAATAATGATGCGAAAAAGTTGCCATTATCTAGCAGTAAATAAAATGGACAAAGCAACAGCTTCAGTACTGTTTTACCAGATTACTTTTTTAAGTTGTATCATACATATGTGCTTCTGAGATGCCTCTAATAGTAATAAGTCGAAAACTTTGGAGATATCCGGTATCAATTATACCACTAGAGCGCGAAACGCAGCGCATATTTCCAGGAAGAGAAATGGAGGTCCACTTAGCTGTTGCAAGTCCAGAACATAAAACTCTCCACTTGCTTTGTAAAGCTGGGAAATAAAACAATCAAGAAATGTGTTAATTTCTACATGAATATAGCAAGTAAGTATTCCAGAATTTACCTGAGTTTCAAATTTGATGGGAGTTGCTGCTGTAGATACTGAATACCTTGAAAGTGGAGGTAGCCACAAGCATTTCATGTTATAGTGCCCGATTCTCTTCCATCGTACGTTCAAGCAATCGAAAACCTTTAGAACGTCCAACATTGTTTCGTGCGGAGATGCTTGAGACTGATTATCAGAAATGCACCGAGTTTAAAAACTTGATAAAAAACGTACGAATTCACTTTTGTGACTAAAATTACCTTGAATCCAAGTGTCCAATTATCCTGACTAGGATTGGAAACTGGTTGTATGCATGTCTGAACATGATTCACGCTTTCCTGTCGATGATTCTTCCGTAAAACTTGTACTAGTATTTATTGTTGAATATGCAAAACAAACAGAGTTTCTCATTACAGCTATAAGGAGAAGAAAGCTCACATTGGTTTCTAAATTCTGATTAATATGGCCTGGAGAGCGGCTATGCAGCAGCAAAGCATACGTAACAGAAGCCTGAAATACGAAACACGAAACAATATTGGCTATACTCGTACGAAGAATCAAACTATAGCAACACTTGAGCACCTCATTTTGCTGATGATTCTGGTGAGATCCAATGACTCCACGAACATCAAAGCCCATTTGAACCATATCTTTCAGGACATCAATATCGACCTTTTCAAAATTACACGATAAGTTCAGGATTTGCTACTATAGACTTCATATCCATCAATCTGAACACAACCTTAGGGATTTTACTTGCCTTTTCTCGTCTATTGAAAGCGCCAGGTGATGGATTAGCAATATACAGTGGAAGATGCTTCTGAAACCATGGATGACTGCGTATTTCAGGAATTGATATACGTTTCACGGGATCAACAACAAGTATTCTTGAAATCAAATCTCGAGCCCCCATAGATAAGTGTTTTGGACAGGGGTATACACCACTCTACTGGACGAAAAAAACATAACTAATCAAGAGATGAGTTAAGCTGTATACATATAATAAACAGAAAAGAGTTGATTTCAATCACCTTTATTTTGGCATATAAAGCTGAGATATTATCATCATCAAAAGGAAGCCTTCCACATAGAAGGGCATATAAGATAATCCCACAACTCCAAACATCTACCTCAGGACCAGCATACAGCTGACCACATATAAGCTAGAGAAGGGAAATAATAATGTCATTCAGATTAGGTTATGACTCGTGCGTATAATTGTACGAGTTACAAACCTCAGGAGCAGCGTAGTTTGGGCTTCCACAACACGTTTTAAGAAAATGTCCATCGCGCATTACATTTCCTAGACCAAAATCAACAATTTTGACATTATATTGGGAGTCTAAGAGTAGATTTTCGGGCTTGAGATCACGATGCACCACCAAGTGTCGATGACAATACTCAACACCTGAAACTATCTATTTAAACACCGTTGGATTGGATAAGGCTTATCATCAGATTTATTGATATTTAGGGCATGTTTGATAGCAAAGACGGATTATCTAAGATTAGGATGATAACTAAACTTTATAAATTTTAAAGCTTAATCTACCCTTAATCTAAGTTATCAAACAACCAATAAAAATGATATATAGTTAATCTAGGTTTAATCTAAGCTATCAAACATGACCTTAGGGCATGTTTGATAGCAAAGACGGATTATCTAAGATTAGGATGATAACTAAACTTTATAAATTTTAAAGCTTAATCTACCCTTAATCTAAGTTATCAAACAACCAATAAAAATGATATATAGTTAATCTAGGTTTAATCTAAGCTATCAAACATGACCTTAGGGTAGATATTATCTGTTGAAAATACCTGTTGAAAGAGACGACGAGCCTCATCTTCATGTAGTTTGCCATTTTCTGTTAGATAATAAAACATTTCACCGGAACTCATATACTCCATCACTACATAAACATTTGATGGGGTATCGATGACCTCAAACAGGCGAACTATGTGAGGATGGACAAGTTGTCTCATTATGTTGATTTCCTTTCTTACTGAAATTTCAATATAAGGACGTGTAAGATATTGCAACACGATATTTAAGACGAGTATCTAATAGTAACACTCTGTAACAAGATTTAGATGATAAGCAATGAGTTCTTGAAACATAAATCCTAAGAGTTAATAACAAGTTAACATCACACACATTCATCTATTTTCTACCTTTTTCTGCATCACAGCTCTTGATTGATTGGCGATCGAATATCTTTATTGCAACTTTAATCCCTGTGAAGGTATGAACAGCTAATTTCACCTTACCAAATGCCCCAATACCAAGAGTCTTTCCAAGCTTGTAGTGTAGTAAACCTTCGTGACTCGAATGGCTTCCTCCATGGGCACTTTCGTCCATCTTAGAACTAAAAATAACATTATAAAAGGTTATCATCAGTTGAGAAACAGAGGACACAACACATTTTCTAGCAAATTTCATTGCAAAGATTTCTATACTATGCCAATGAAACTATCAATCACAGAGACATATTAAACATCAAACCATAGATTTATCATAATGTTTTCAGCCCAAATCAGATCATAATCAAAGAAACAAAGTGACCTACTCAAAGTCATTATAAAAATAATAGGATATATATATTCAAAATTGGCAAATATTATATAAACCGTGTTCATACTAAGACTTATGAAAACATGATCCGTCATGTAAACGGGTCATGGACCCATGATTTATTATAAGCTTATGATAAACACAGTCCATACAAAACATACTCATCAATCAAAAGACCAAATAAAGAATTAAAAGACTAACTCTACCAAGCACAGTCAGTGAGACCAATAGACAAACAGGTAGAAGACAAGAACTATATGCAAGTATTTTTCTCTCTCTCTGTAAAAACTACTCTACAAGAAGAAATCAGCATATATTCAAAGGGCGTAAAACTGAAGCAGAAGCTTGTTGAAAACTACGACACATTATGGTTGCTGATTCAGAAAACCACTACTGTAAGCATCCTTTGTTAACAACGTTGATGCTAAAGCAAACAAAAAACAACCGGCGAACATATATACTATAATAAATAAAAAAATTCCTTGCTGGAACGAACGGAATAAAGTTGGAATAAATGAATTTATGGAAAGGGAAATCAGATTTTTATCGCGAATAATTTATTTGTGTTAATTTGTACTCCCTCCATATTTATAATTTCCATACAATTTAGGCACGAGTTTTTTTTTTAAAAATTTGGAGGGAGTACAAATTAAGTATGAAAATGAATATTAAATGTTATTTTAAATAATTATATATTTTAATTTTAATTATTTAATACTTAAACAAAAAATTATGTTTAAGTAAAAATAATTAAATTGGGCCTTAGAAATAAATCGTGCAGAAGGGCCCATTAGCCCATCTCGAGAAATAGGCCCAACAATTAAAAAGGAAAAAAAGAGTTTAATTTCACCATAGTTTATTACAAGCAAATTTTAAATCTTTCGCTTGCTCCTTCCCTCCACTCAAAGCCTCTTAATGGAAGGCATCGCAGCAAGATTAATTTCTCTCTCAAAATCTTGCAGTAATGTCAATTCCTTGAAACAAATTAAGGTTCTTCATCAGAAAACAATCTCTTTTGGGTTACATAACAACATAGCTTTATGTAAAAACATCATCAATTTATATATGTCGTGCGACGCATATAAATATGCGGATTTAGTGTTTCGAAATGTAGAAAGCCCACTAGACATCACGTTGTGGAATGGATTAATGTCAGCGTACACAAAGAAATTCATGTATGCCGAGGCTTTATCAGTATTTGATAGTTTGCTGCAGTTTCCTTATTTGAATCCTGATAGTTACACGTATCCAAGTGTATTGAAGGCCTGTGGCGGATTAAGGAGAGTAGATTATGGGGAAAAGATTCATACCCATTTGATAAAAATGGGGTTTTTATCAGATGTTGTTATTGCCAGTTCTTTGATGGGTGTGTACGCGAAGAGTGGTGTGTTTGTGTCAGCAGTGAAGGTGTTTGAGGAAATGCCTGAAAGAGATTTAGCCTGTTGGAACAATGTAATTTCTTGTTACTATCAAAGTGGGCAGTGTGAGAAGGCGTTGGAATATTTTGAGAGGATGAGGAGCACTGAATTGAGACCTGACTCAGTGTCGTTTACAACAGCGATTTCTTCATGCGCAAGGCTGTCGGACTTGAAAAGAGGGGAACGAATTCATGAAGATGTGTTGAGGAGCGCACTCTTGATAGATTCCTATATTAGTGCTGCTCTTGTGGATATGTATGGGAAATGTGGGTCCTTAGAGAAGGCTAGGGACGTGTTCGATGAAATTAAGAACAAGAGCTTGGTTTCTTGGAATTCAATGATTGGAGGTTACAGTCAGATTGGGGACAGTAAGTCCTGCATTGATCTCTTAGTGAGGATGAACGAAGAGAAAATCAGACCCAGTTCGACAACCATAAGCAGCTTGTTAGTGGCGTGTGCCAAATCAGAACAACTGCAACATGGAAGATTCATTCATGGTTACATCATAAGAAACAATGTATGCATTGACATCTTTGTTGAATGCTCGTTAGTCGATTTTTACTTCAAGTGTGGAAATTTAGCTTTAGCTGAAAAGGTCTTCAGGGTGATGCCAAAATCAAATATAGTTTCTTGGAATGTTATGATTTCTGGTTATGTTTCTGCAGGATACTACTTTGAAGCACTCGAAATGTATGATAAAATGAAGGCAGCACGAATACGACCTGATGCAATTACGCTCACTAGTGCCTTATCAGCTTGTTCACAACTGGCTGCCCTGGAAAGGGGTAAAGATTTCCATGATTATATAAAACAGAGTCGGTTTAATTCCAACCAAGTAGTAATGGGAGCCCTTCTCGATATGTATGCCAAATGTGGCGCTGTAACTGAAGCTGCAAACGTATTTAATCAGTTGTTGGAAAGAGATTTAGTTTCGTGGACATCAATGATAGTGGCCTTTGGTTCTCACGGTAAAGCATTTGAAGCACTGAATCTGTTCGATGAAATGCTGCAATCCAATATACAGCCCGATAGAGTTACTTTCCTTGCAGTAATTTCAGCTTGTAGCCATGCAGGATTGGTCGATGAGGGGCGAAAATTCTTCACCTTAATGGTAACCGACTATGGGATCATACCTACGACAGCAGAGTACTCGTGTCTTATGGATCTTTTGGGGCGTGCTGGGAGATTACACGAAGCTTATGCAATTCTCCAGAAAAACTCTCACTTGAAAGAGGATGTGGACTTGTTAAGCACACTATTTGCTGCGTGCCATTTGCACGGAGAGCTTGAGTTAGGGGAGAAAGTTGCGAATCTTCTTATCGAGAAGGATCCAGACGATCCATCAACATACGTCGTTCTTGAAAAGTTGTATGCTGGTAAGAAGAAGTGGAACGAGGCACGCAAGATTCGATTCAAAATGAAAGAACTAGGCTTAAGAAAGAACCCTGGCTGTAGTTGGATAGAAGTTGATAAGAGGATCCAATCGTTCTCAGCAGAAGATAAGACATTCTTACAAGCAGAATCTGTTTATGATTGTTTATCCTTATTATATAGTCACATGGAGAAGGAGGAAATGAAAGCTGTATGATGGAACGAACGTCGTCTATAAGCTGGCAATGACAATTTTCCGAAGGGCGCGGCTATTGACACCCTAGTATGTTCTCAATACAGCAACTTTACGATGGTATGTGATGATATATAGTGCTAAAATAACTGTCTTTAGGGTCAACTATCTATTTATTTATTTTGAAAAAAAAACTCAAATGCAAGTCATGCTCAATAGATTGAGAATTTTGCAGCAATTCGGTAAGTATTCATCATCACCCAAGATTCTTGGCAAACAAGAACAGTAGTAGTATTCAAAAGAAATTCAAAGCAAATATAACTGGTAATCAAGTAACTGGGAAGGCGTCGAGTCCGCATCGATAAGACAAGTGAGCAACGGCAGTGGCATAGATGATTTGATCATCCGTGAGCGTATGAGAATCCCAGTCTGGATCCACCTCCGGCAACACCAAGTCTTGCCTGAGCAGTCGCGCCGCCACTTCTCTGATGCCTGCAATAATCGGCACACCACCAGGGAACGCAAGGAAAGCCAAATTCCGGAAGCTTATGTGGCCTGTATGAATACAATATTTATATTTTACAAATTAATAAAAATGGATGTGGCCTAGTATCAAAAAATATTGGTATTTACCTCTATACTGGGTCCAGTATTTCAAGACGAAGAGCTCATATTCTAAGTTGATGCCAACGAAAACATTTCTGGGATCTGTCAAGAATCTTTGGAGGCCACATGGGAGCTTATCGGAGAGGTACATATGGTAGATGAGGCCAAATGGCGGGCTTTTGCGGTTTTGGCTCGTCCCGCCGGCCCGTCTTGACAGGTCTAGTCGCGTGGATGGTGGGTTGGTGGGGGGGGGGGGGGGGGAAAGGGGGAAGAGGGAGGCGGTGGCAATGGTGGCCGGCGACGGGGGTGGTGGTCGTGGGGGTGGGGTCGGCGGCAGAGATGGGGGGAGGAAATGAGAGAAATGAAGATGAAGGGAATAATTAGGGTTTTGATGTAGAAATTAGATTTGGGGGTGTAGGTAGTAATAAAAATTTTATGGAGACAAGGGCAATTAAGACAATTGAAGGGGGTGCATCTATCTTAGACTAATTTTAGGGGGAGTGCATCAATTGGGGTGGATCTCTCCGAAATGGAGGTGCATATAGTCAAATCCTTTGGAAATGGTCCCTTTACGGAAAAGTATTATTTCTGGACCAGATTTATTTATGGGCACGGTTATACACACACCGACCTATTGAGGACACCCACTGGACGAGTACACACACTCTAAGATGAGGACACCCACTATGAAAACCCCAAAATACCCTTAAGCTTCATTAAATCCTAATTCTTCTTTTCATTCCATATATTCAGTACACCCACCTCCCTCTCCCGCCTCCTCTTAGTCTTCCTCCGTCGCCGCCAGCCCAGGTCGCAGCGCCGCCCACGTTCCCAGCCGCGTCAGCCGCCTTCCTCCCCCCCCTCTCAGGCGCGGCAGCCGTCCACCTCCTCCTTCCTCCAAGCAACCAGTCGCGACCCTTCCCCTCTCAGGTGAGGCCGTCGCCCACCCCCTCCTCCCCCACAATCGCGGCCGCAGCCCTCCCTCCTCCCCACAGACGCGACCCGCCCCCTCCCCTCGTCGCCGCTACGCAGGTAAGTTTAGGTCTGAAAAATTAGGGTTTTTTTTGAAGTTTTTTAATTATTTTCGAACATAGTGTGTTTGTTTAGGAATAAATTTTGAACAATTTGTATTCTCTTTTGGAAAAAATTTCGAACAACTTGAGTTTGTTCATGAAAAAATTTTTGAACACAATGTCCGATCTTTTTTTTTCGGACAAATGAAATTTGTTCAAAAAAAAAATTTCGAACACATTTAGTTTGTTCAGTAAAAAAATTTCGAACATGTAATCTATGTTCAATGTTTTTTTTCGAACATTTAATCTGTTTTTTTTTTTGTTTCGAACGCCTTGAATGTTGTGATGATGGTGGGGATGAATGGATTTAGGGTTTATGGCGATGTGGGAATGAATGGATGTTCCTGGTGTGAAATGAGTGGGTGGGCATACTCATCTTGATTTTTTTTTTTAATTTTCACATGAGGAGTACATGTGATATTTCACATGGCCTTTTAGAACTTTAGAATGAAAAAAAAATGTTAGGTGGGTGTACTCAATAGGTTTGTGTGTATAACCGCGCCCTTTATTCATATAATTAGGCCCAAATTAATTTGTCCCACAAACATTGAACACAATCAACAGCCCAAACCAAAAAGATGAAGTTTCACTGCTTTTACCTGTGGCTATTCTCCAGCCACTACAATATCCTCTTCTTCAACAACGTCGTTCACGTGATAAAGTGGGATAGCTCAAGTGAGTGGTTAGAACACCACTGCTTCGAGTCAAAAAACAACGTCGTTCACACCACCGTCACCAACGACCCCACCACCGTCTCTCATTGGATAAACGACGTCACCTCCCTCTACGGCCACCGCCTGATCGTCTGCCTCGACAACGAGTGGCGTCCCAACCACACCCGCCGCCTCCAAAACCCTGTCGCGACTCTTCAGCTCTGCGTCGGCCGCAGCTGCCTAATCTACCAATTGATCCACTCGCCCTAATAATGTGGATCTGAGGCGATTGGCAGTGGATGGGCATAAAATGGTGGATCTGAAGCATGCGGGATTGAAGACGATGGCACGGATTGTTCTCGGAAAGTAGATACAAAAGCCGAAGCGGGTAACGACGAGCCGCTGGGATGATCGGCGATTGACGGCCGATCAAGGTCAGTTCGCTTGTATTGATGCATATGTGAGTTTTGAGATTGGAAGGGTTTTAAATGCTTCTGTTTTAAATTTTAGATGATTTTTCTGGTTGAAGTATAATTCAGTCAAATGCACATATGAAATTGGGCTTTTTTTGTACCTAATATTTTTTTGGAATAAATTTACACTACCAATCAATATACATATGTTATACTAGTAAAATACTAATTTGGAGGTGGGTAGTAAGAGTATTTTGCTTAGCTGACTAAAATTTTAAGAGTTTCTTAACTTGAAATATATTTTATAAATCTGATAAATTTTTAATTTATTTTAGATTAGTTCAAGATAAATGGAGAATTAAGTTTGTAAGGTTGCATGTAGTTTTATGGTGGTGTGCAGTACGGTATTGTTCCCAATCTCGTTTTATGGAGTGTAAGGTTGTGCGGATTTGGTTTGTAAGGTTGTATCCAGAGTCTAGGCACGTGCAAAATCGAAATTGGAATCGGAAGGTTTGCCGAACCACCGGTTTTGATTAAAAACTGAACCGTAACCTTAGAATTAAGGTTTAGGTTTGGTTTCGAAAATTCAAAATCAAAATAAAAATCAGTGGTTAAACCAGTCAAACCTACCGTTTTGCCCTTTTTTTATTAGAACTAATTTTTTCACACCAACCTCTCTCAACTCTTATGTAAGGAGTAGTTTTTTTTCTTAAAAAAAAAAAGAGTGAAAATGAACAAAAAAAACAAGTAAAAGTCTAGCGAAAAAATCCAAAAAAAAAAACAAAAAACCAAACTGGTCGATCGGTGGTTCAAAACCGTAATCGGTCCGGTTCAATTTCGATTCGTAATTTTCAAATTGAAACCGATGATTTTTAACTGTTTGAACATGTTTAGTTGTATCCAGTTTAGTATTGAACACGTTTTTTTGTCTTGTTGTGGTGGCCCATGTGTCAACGTCTTTAACCCCTGTTTTAGCTTGTTTGCTTTCTATGGCATTTCAAAATCTGATTTTTAAAACCAAGTATTCATCATCACCCAAGATTCTTGGTAAACTAAGATCCTTTGGCAAACAAGAAGAGTAGTATTTACAATTGTTTGTGATGATATATACTGTCTTTAGGGTCAACTATCTATGTATTTATTTTGAAGAAAGAACTCAAATGCAGTCTAAACAATGGAATCCACGCAAGTCATGCTCAATAGATTGAGAATTTTGCAGCAATTCTTGGCAAACAAGAACAGTAGTAGTATTCAAAAGAAATTCAAAGCAAATATAACTGGTAATCAAGTATCTGGGAAGGTGTCGTGTCCGATTCGGTAAGACAAGTAAGCAACGGCACAGGCATAGATGATTTGATCATCCGTGAGCGTATGAAAATCCCAGTCTGGATCCACCTCCGGCAACACCAAGTCTTGCCTGAGCAGTTGCGCCGTCACTTCTGTGATGCCTGCATTCATCGGCACCGCACCAGGGAACGCAAGGACAGCCAAATCACGGAAGCATATGTGGCCTGTATGAATACAATATTTATATTTTACAAATTAATAAAAATGGATGTGGCCTAGTGTCAAAAAATATTGGTATTTACCTCTATACTGGGTCCAGTATTTCAAGAGGAAGAGCTCATCTTCTAAGTTGATGCCAAGGAAAACATTTTTGGGATCTGTCAAGAATCTTTGGAGGCCACGTGGGAGCTTATCGGAGAGGTACATATGGTAGATGAGGCATTCGTCGTTAATGCTGACCTGGATAGTGGAAAGGGGCGGGTGGAGGCGATCGGTGAAATCATTGATGACCTTGATGTCGAGGCCAATTGTGCGCTGGCCGGGGGCGTTGTACCTCCGTTGGATTTCTGTAATCCAACTGTTGACGTCGCTGTGGGAATTAGTGTATACGGTGTGAACGGATCTGCCAAAGATGGCAATGGTGTAGTACTCCGGATTGAACACCTTCTCCTCGAGCTCGTTATCGATTTCTACGTTCATTCTTCTGTAATTGTCGTATTGCTCGCACCTTCTAATGTAGGCGTTAGGGTGTGCCATTCTTTCTGCTTGCTGCACAACACACACACACACAGAGATGTTTCTTCAAAATGAGAGATAAGAACAAATGGTTTAATTTGTGAGTACTGGTTTCTTCTCAACTGTATTTCAAGAAACTAGTGTTGTTAGTTTGTTATGTATATATATATATATATATATATATATCAAAATGTATACGACTTACGGTTAAGATACATTTTATGTTATGGTTAATTAGCCTAATAGTCTTTTTCAGAGTTCAAGAAAAGGGGCCCTTGTAGGTTCTAATGTGTGTTTTATATCGGTTAATAACTTAATTGGCTTGTTTTAATTTTCTGTACTCGGGCTTAATTGGAGAATATTACAAAAAAATATCAGGTAATTAGGAAAACTATTTCAGCTATCTACATGTTGTGTGATTTTTGGAAACTTTCTTCGTAATTGAATTCTTGTTTCATTAACGTATTTACCCAACGGGATATAATATGGCAAATTTATTATGGAGTAACATCACAAATGGTTAGATCCAGTAGGGAGAACTGCAATGTAAAAGCAAAAAAAAACGTAGATCACTTTGGAAGACGCTTTCTCTCACGCGTCTCAGTCCCGGACAAACCAGCTTCGAGAGGAGCTCTTGTTTCTCAAGCAATGATTTATTATATTATCGTATTATTATATTATTATTGAGAGAGATTATATTATTGGAGTTTTATGCCAAATCAATATATTTAATGGTGATTTGGTTGATTTTAAAAAAATAGTTTTTAAATTCCAAAATAAAATTGATGAAGAATTTTAAAATCCAAAACCCTATTTTTAAATCCTAAAGAGAAAATCACGTTGGTGTTTCTTGAAGGAATTTCACATGATCACTTCAGTTTGAAATATTAACATTGAATCCCTGTCAAAAAAAAAAAAAAATTAACATTGATTTATGTGTTGTATTCAAATTAATTTGTGGCAGAGAATTTGGAAAAGGTCCCTTTAATTGTGGACCAGATTTATCCATTTAATTAGGCCCAAATTAATTTGACCCACCCACATTGAGCCCAAACCAAATAGAAAAAAAAGATGAAGTTTCACTGCTTTTACCAGTGGCCATTCTCCAGCCACTACAATATCCTCTTCTACAACGACGTCGTTCACACAACCGTCACCAACGACCCCACCACCGTCTCTCAGTGGATAAACGACGTCAACTCCCTCTACGGCCACCGCCTGATCGTCGGCCTCGACATTGAGTGGCGTCCCAACCGCACCCGCCGCCTCCAAAACCCTGTCGCGACTCTTCAGCTCTGCGTCGGCCGCAGCTGCCTAATCTACCAATTGATTCACTCGCCCTACTTCCCCATCCAGCTCATCCGATTTCTCTCCTACTCTGACCACAATTTCGTCGGAATCGAGGTCAGATCCGATTTGAAGAAACTGGAACGGGACCATAAAATTGGGTATAATGCGAAGTATGTGGATCTGAGGCGATTGGCAGTGGATGGGCATAAAATGGTGGATCTAAAGCATGCGGGATTGAAGACGATGGCACGGATTGTGCTCGGAAAGGAGATACAAAAGCCGAAGCGGGTAACGACGAGCCGCTGGGATGATCGGCGATTGACGGCCGATCAAGTGCAGTACGCTTGTATTGATGCATATGTGAGTTTTGAGATTGGAAGGGTTTTAAATGCTTCTGCTTTAAATTTCAGATGATTTTTCTGCTTGAAGTATAATTCAGTCAAATGTATATGAAATTGGCCTTTTTTTTGGAATAAATTTACACTACCGATCAATATACATATGTTATAGTTTCCAAAAATCAAATGTTATACTGTAGTAAAATAATAATTTGGAGGTGGGTAGTATTTTGCTTTTTTTTTTTTTTGTTTTGAAGAAGGGTAGTATTTTGCTTAGTTGACTAAATTTTTAAGATTTTCTTAACTGAAATATATTTTTATTAGTTGATGATAAGTGGTTAATTATGTTTAAAATAGACTGAGGTTTATATAAAATAAATTTTATGTCAAATATGTAGAAAAAATCTAACGAATGGCTAAAAAATACACCATTTATGATTCAATGTAAGTCAGTTAAGATACCTTAACACAAATGAGATTTCAATAGTACCATGTTCTTTAGTTTGTGCAATTTTAAAACATTCTACTTTTCTTCGTTCACCAAAAGTATGATTTATTGACTGGACAAAAGTTTTAAAAACAATTCATATTTTAATGAGAGTAAAAGGTACTCTCTCCGTCCCAGGATTGTTTGCACCATTTTATGGGCACGCAAACTAAGAAAAAGGTGTAATGAGTGGAGTGTTGAAGGGTAATTTTGTAACTTTTATGAATAAAGTAAAATGAATGATTGGATTGAGGGTAAAAATAATGACATTTTGTGTAAATATGTGGATATTGTGAGGGTGGGGTTTATGAAAAAGTTTCCTTTTTGGGTAGTGCAAACAATTGTGGGACGACGAATAAGGAAAGAGTGCAAACAATTGTGGGACAGAGGGAGTAGATGATATTGTGGTTAAATCATTAACTTGGATAGTAAAGTGGAAAAAATACTTAAAAATCAACGTTTTAGTCATTTTATCGGCAAGCATAAATTATCTTTTGTTCGAATTGAAGATTAGACATGCATGACCTTCATTGTCGTTTTTTTGAGTATTTTGCACTATCAAACATATCATTCATAGCTCGGATGAGTTGCCTCTATTTACTAGTAAAAAAAAAAAAAAAAAACACTAAATTTTGTAAAGTTGAAAAAAAATCAAAATTTCTACAACTTTTTTTTTTGAACCCTAAAATTGCTACAACTTAAAAAACAAAAATATGTATTTTTACCAAAAAGAAAATTATTATTATTATATACACAACTTATTACTAAGGCGGTTTCTTCCCACCCCTCCCGCTCCAATAGCCGTTATGCGCATAAACGCGGCAGTTATGGTATCATTTTCTTATACACGAAAATTATAATTAATGTCTTTTTTAATTGAAATAGGAGAGAAAAGAATATTTTGATCGTATGTCATTTCTTTCAATATTCCTGTGGCAGCGTGATTTTGCCTAATCGGAGCAGTATTTTCATCTGGTAAGTATTTATTTGATAGTATACTAGTTTAGTATTCATGATCTGTTATTTATATACATACAATTATGCTCATATCTATATGCTTTAGGTATCTTTTGATTTTCCTTACTCTGTATGAGATGAAGATGAACACATACAATTATGCTCATATCTAAAAGCCTTTTAACGTGTGTTTTATGTCGTTTAATTACATTTTAGTTCAATAGTTGGAGTGGTGTAGTTGTTTTAGACTTTTAGATCCATTTCTCTTGTACTTTCTCTTTGTTTTGCTCTGTTTTGTTTTTGTTTGAATTTAATAGTTGGAGTGGTGTACTTTCTTGAACATGATCACATGAATTACTTCACGAACGCCTTCTTTCCACAATTTAAGTGCCCTTCTGGATATATTTTTGTGATGTATATTTGTGTTATGAAATCACCATGGGAATTCTTCTCCGTTAGAAGTTATTTTAAAATAACACATTATTGATATAAAAGTTCTAAGCTGTTGTTTTTCATTATCCCTTTTTGCATACTCAACGAGAGTTGTTTTTGTGTTATAGAAACCTCACCTCTTTATATTACTACAATGACGATCAATATCATAGACTACGAGGTGCCTTTTGGTACCCATGACCGTTATGATGTGTTTTTCAATGGCGATGAGATTGAGACCCTTGTGACGCATGATCAACGCGACCGAGCACACCAACGGGTGCAGGCTTCAACGCCTAATTGTGGGGCTTGATATTGAATGGTGTCCAGATTTTATGGACGGTTGTGATCACTCAGTGGCCACCCTTCAACTATGCGTTGGCAAATCTTGCCTTGTCTTTCAAATTCTTCGGGCCCCAAACATCCCGAGGTGTTTGAGGGAGTTTCTTGGAGACACTGATAACACATTTGTTGGTGTTGGAATCAAGAATGATATTCAAAGGCTCAGTGAGGATTATGGTTTGGAGGTAGCAAAGTCGAGGGATCTTCGTTCATGGGCTGCGAACGAGTTGGGCAGGAAGGAACTGCGCAATGCTGGATTGAAGGTGTTGGCGAAAGAGGTTCTTGGCAAAGAAATGGATAAACCGAAGAATGTGACGTTGAGCAGGTGGGACAATCGCGTTCTAACTAATGCTCAGGTTATGTATGCTTGCGTTGATGCGTACTTATCGTTTGAGCTTGGAAGGCGATTGAGTGCTTGGTATTAGAAGAGGATTCCTATATGGTTTGTGGTTATTAGTACTGTATATTTCTGCTGATGAACACTAGGAACAGCTTGTCTTTCAGTTAGTTGTGTTTGTGTAGTTCAATGAAACAATTTATTCCTAATTGATCATGCTACATTAGGGACATTATGTTTGAATAGAAGCAAGGCAAAATCAATTTTTTTTAAGGTGAGGGTTGTTTATTAGACTTGATTATGCATGTGTATACCAAATAGAGAAAAAAAAAGAAAGGTCCTGTAACTTTTTTTGAATCCGCGGTTGGTCCTTATCTTTTTAAATTCTTATCCGTAGTCCTTTTATTATCGCAACAGACCCTTTTTGGGAAAAAAAATTAAAAAATGGTCTGAATTAGCATTTGCCGGGTCATGTGAGTATCAAATTCCGGAGAGTTTGCTCGTGTGACATTCCACATCACAAAAAAAGTCCACATCATGCCTCATCAGCAGCCAACTAGACTAAAATGGAGGGTAAACACAATGGCAATCATGCTATTTTATTTATTCTTAGGGTTAAGACTGGTGGTAATTAATAAATTCATAAAACAAAAAAAGTCGGGCATATGAGGAATCAGAAATCCATGGCGTTGAGATGATAAAATATGAAAAATCAAAATAACCATTAAAAAAATCAAAATAACCATTAAAAATCAAAACAATCACACTCAAAGAAAATCTATAATTTATTAGCAGCATAGAAATTATAATAGCTCATTCCAAAAAGAGTGTATGAATACAATGGATAAAATAAAATAGCAAATCACTATGAGATTTCTCCAAAGCAGCAGCAATAATCAGGGATTTTTTTATTTTTTTTTGGACGGAAAAAATGGTATTATTATTAGGGTATGTTTGGTTTCCTAGATTAGGCTGGTTTGATTATTTTATCAGGTTTAGTAGATAGTTTGGTTTGTTGGTTTTGGGCCCGAGAAAGACAATGGGCCCGAGTTAATTTGTAGAATAATCACGCATATGCATGTCTAATGATCAGAGTGAGGGGGTGAGTTAATTAATCTGCATTTGTCCCACAAAAAGGTTATGTATGGAAATACCAGGTTTGTCCTTGCATATTGTAATAAAATTACTAAACCACCCTTATTCATATGAGAAATTACAGAACTGACAATATATAATATGAAAACCCTAAAATTCGCCATTTTCTTCTTCTCTTGCCCAAAGGCTGTTTCGAGTTTTTTTTTCTCCAACGGCGTAAGATGGTAAGATTGAAGACATAGTTCTACAAATCCTGAAACCCTGCGACATGGATACAACTATTAGGCATATATAAATATATTAAAAGATATTATATATATCTTGTATAATATATTTTATATATCTTGTAAATCTTTATTTTCCTTAATTATAGATTTAGGATAGATATAAATACTTCCTTCGTGTATTCTTTACATTCATTCAATAAAATAATAATTTTCCTATTCATTGTTTCTCTATATGGTATCAACGAGTCGTCCGGCTAACGCCTCGATCCGACACTCTTCCTTGTAGTCGTTGTTCGACGCCCGACGTCGTTCAAAACTCACGACTGCCACCCTCTTCACTTCGGTTTCTTCAAAACCGCTCCTCCTCTGTTTCTTAAAATTAAGATTCAAACAAATAAACTGCCTATTTGTTAACCACAAAATTCTCTCAATTCTGCATCTCTCCCAGAATTAATCCAAACAAATTACACTTTTGTTATTTGTTAGGCAAAACTCTCTCTCCCAGAAATAACCGACCGACTTCAGCGTAAATTTGCAACCTCCCCTTCTTACTCCCTTGAATCAACTCATCACAGAAGCTACAAACTCTCTGTGATTACTATTCCTCAAATCAATTCTTCCAGAAACCTCCGATCAAACTCCCCTCCGAAATTAATTCCTCCCAAAACCTTCTACATACATCCATGGCAGATCCGGCTAAGAAGGTCGATGGCTGTTTGGCCTTCAACATCGCGGCCCAGGCTCCCCTTAAACTGACGTCTGTTAATTACATGGCATGGGCTTTCCAATTCCGAACTTTACTCACCGGTTACGGCCTCTTCGGCCATCTCAGCGGCACCAAGAAGTGCCCCACTCCATCCAAACCAGCGACGACGCAGAACCTGATCCCGATGTCGAGCACTGGGTTCGACAAGATCACCTCATCCTATCCGCTATCGTGGGCTCTCTAACGCCGACGATCATCCCATCCATCGCCTCTTCAAAAACTGCTCACGAGGCCTGGAAAACCCTTGAGAATATCTATGGAAAATCATCTCGCGGTCGCATCTTGGCTTTGAAGAATAAACTTCACTCTCCATCAAAAGGCTCTCGCTCTATAACAGAGTTTATGAATGACATCCGCACTACAGTAGACGAACTTGCGCACATCGGCGTCACAATTGACTCCGACGACATTACTCTCAAGATACTCAACGGCTTGGATGAATCTTATCGTGATCTCGCCAATGCGGTTCAAGCTAGGGACAATTCTATTTCGTTTGAGGAATTATACGATAAACTACTGGGAATGGAGGCTCAACTTGACACCAGGCCCGCCGTCTCCTCGTCACCCGCCTCGGCCCTCGCTGCAGGCCGCGGTTCTGGCAGTCCTCCTCGCACGACGCGCAATCAGCCCTTCTCCCGCAATCCTCGCCCTCCGGTGACAAGTAATCGTCCTTTCCTTGGTCGATGTCAGTGGTGTGATGTTATTGGCCACGTCTTGAGAAACTGTCCAGATTTTCCCCACTCGCAAGTTGCTGGACATTCTCACTCGACTGCCCGAGCGGGTCCCTCGGCTGCTCGTGTCGGCCCCCCTTCCAGCCCAAGGACAGCCTACTCGGCCAACACTGTTGAGGCCTCGTCCCCGCCTTGGATTCTAGACTCCGGTGCATCACATCATGTTACCACCGATCTTCAAAATCTGTCTCTCCACTCTCCATATTCCGGTTCAGACGATGTCATTATCGGTGATGGTAACGGTTTAAAAATATCTCATATTGGTTCTTTTAATGCTCGTATGTTGAAATTTTCAAACGTCTTAGTTGTCCTTCAAATGGCCAAAAATCTTATCTCTGTATCAACTCTCTGTCGTGACAATAATGTTGATGTTGTTTTTGGTCCAACGTCTTTTCAGGTGCGGGATGGCAACACAGGGACCATTCTCCTAGTAGGGAGTCGAGTAGATAATCTCTACATATGGCCTACTCGAGCAACTCCTAAACCCACTGCCTCCATCACAGACAAACAACCATCCCCGATCTGGCATGCTCGCCTAGGGCACCCGTCTTCTAAAATTCTATCTAGTACCTTATCTACATATAGTTTACCTACCTCAAACTCAAAATTGCCTTATTGTGACTCTTGCAAGTGTGTTAAAAGCCATAAACTACCCTTTTATGATTCCAGCATTAAAACTAATTCTCCTCTTGAAGTGCTCTATTCTGATGTATGGTCATCCCCCGTTATGTCACTCGATGGTTTTAAGTACTATGTCATTTTTGTTGATCACTTTAGCAAGTATATATGGCTCTACCCCTTAAAACGTAAGTCTGATGTCCTCCCCACTTTTATTGCCTTTAAAAATATAGTGAAAAACTTTTATAACACCAAAATAAAAACCCTTTATTCTGACAATGGAGGTGAGTTCGTTGCCCTTCGTTCTCTCCTTCAAACTCATGGTATATCTCACCTTACTACTCCCCCTCACACCCCTGAACACAATGGCATGTCTGAACGTCGTCACAGACATGTTGTTGACACTGCCTTAACCCTCTTACATCATGCCTCCATGCCCCTTACATATTGGCCTCATGCTGTCTGTGCTGCTACTTATATTATAAACCGTTTACCAAAATCCAATCTCAATATGTTGTCCTCTTACCAACTCCTCCTAAAACAAACTCCCAATCTATCCAAACTTAGAGTTTTTGGTTGCTTATGCTACCCCTGGCTCCGTCCCTACACGTCCCATAAATTAGACCCTAGATCCACTCCCTGTATCTTCGTGGGATACTCGTTTACTCAAGCTGCTTATCTTTGCCTTGATTTAAAAACCAACAAAATATATACCTCCCGTCATGTTCAATTTGTGGAAAATGTCTTTCCTCTAGCCCCTACTACCACTGCCCCTGATACACCCCCTACTATAGCAGATACACCCTCTGCCTTGCTGGACTCTCCCACTGTTTTATTTCATTCCCCTCCAGCGACCACTAATCCACCCCTGGCCCATCACCCTAATCCTACCCCACCCACAACACTTCCGAATACACCCCCACCCCAAAATATATCCCCACTCGCCGACACCTCATCAACCCAAACACGTCCGATCCATGCACCTCCTGTTCTACTTAATACACCCTCCAACCCAACACCCACCCCCACTGCACCCTCTGTTCAGATTACTACACCCACCAGCCCACCGTCCACCCTTGTTGCACCCCCAGCTCCCTAAATACACTTTCCCCACCTCTTCGTCTCGAGTCGCCAGATGCTCCCTTATTGCCATCCCCACCGGCCTCCCAAGGCACTCAAATGGTCACTCGAGCTCAAAACAGAATCTTCAAACCAAACCCGAGGTATGGTCTTACAAGTACTTTATCTTCTGATATTGAACCCAGCTGTGTCTCTCAGGCATTAAAAGATGAACGATGGAGGGAGGCCATGTCATCTGAATTTAATGCCCTTCTCAAAAACGGTACTTGGGATTTAGTACCACCTGATGATTCTACCAACGTTGTTGGCTCCAAGTGGGTCTTCCGCATCAAACGGAAACCAGACGGGTCCCTAGATAAATTCAAAGCTCGACTTGTGGCCAAAGGCTTTCACCAACGCCCCGGAGTTGATTTCTCAGAAACATTTAGTCCTGTGGTCAAACCAGCAACTGTTCGAGCAGTCCTGAGTATTGCGGTCACTCAAAATTGGCCACTTCGACAGTTTGATGTGAACAATGCCTTTCTTCATGGTTCCCTTTCTGATACAGTTTACATGGCTCAACCTCCTGGTTTCATTGATAAGGCGTTTCCGTCCTATGTTTGCAAATTACACAAATCCATTTACGGTTTGAAACAGGCTCCCCGTACTTGGTATTATGCACTTCAGACGTTTTTGGAAGGAATTGGGTTCATTCACCAAAATCCGATGAATCTCTTTTTGTGTACAATAAATCTGGCATTATTGCATATTTTCTTGTGTATGTTGATGATTTGATTCTCACAGGAAATTCCATTCCATTCCTTACCCGTGTGGCAACAGATCTTGGTTCGAAATTTTCAGTAAAAGACTTGGGCCCTCTTTCCTACTTCTTAGGTGTTGAAGTACTTCGTACCAACAACTCCTGCTTTCTCTCTCAGCGAAAGTATGTAGTTGATCTACTCACTCGATACAATATGGTGACCTCCAAACCTGTTCAGACGCCACTAGCCACCTCCGCTCGCCTTACACTTCTTGACGAGACTCCTCCTGCGGATGCTACTCAATATCGACAAATACTTGGCAGTCTTCAATATCTTCAACTCACGAGGCCCGACATTGCCTTTGCTGTTCACAAGCTGTGTCAATTTATGCATGCTCCAACTGTCACTCATTGGGGAGCTGCCAAACGCCTACTTAGGTACCTAAATGAAACAAGAGATGTTGGAATCACACTACGACCTACCACCTCCTCCTCTCTACATTGTTTCACAGATGCTGACTGGGCTGGCAACAATGATGACCGTTCCTCCACAAGTGCATACGTGGTTTTTCTTGGTGCAAATTCTATCTCTTGGTCCTCCAAGAAACAAAAATCAATTGCTCGTTCCTCAACATAAGCTGAGTATCGTGCTATTGCCTCCGCTGCCTCTGAAGTACAATGGTTAAAATCTCTGTTTCATGAGCTGTGCTTCACAATCTCAGACTTGCCTGTTATCTATTGTGACAACATTGAAGCCACTTATCTCGGCTCAAATCCTGTCTTTCACTCCCGAATGAAGCACATTGCAATCAATTTCCATTTTGTTAGAGACTTGATCAAGACATCTCAACTTCGGGTCTCACATGTCTCCTCTGCAGACCAACTTGCTGATGCACTTACAAAGCCCCTTTCTCGACTCCGTCTACAACTTCTTATGACCAAGATTGGACTCTCCTACGGCCCTCCATCTTGAGGGGGCATATTAGGCATATATAAATATATTAAAAGATATTATATATATCTTGTATAATATATTTTATATATCTTGTAAATCTTTATTTTCCTTAATTATAGATTTAGGATAGATATATTTTGTATTTATAAATACTTCCTTCGTATTCTTTACATTCATTCAATGAAATAATAATTTTCCTATTCATTGTTTCTCTATAACAACCACCGAGTTGAGCGTACGGTCGGCCGCTGCTGTTGGTTTGACTTCGAACTTTCTGGCTTAAGCCACCGTCGGCTCGTTCGACAGGGATTAATACCGCGACATCATCAACCAAATAATGTTCAGGTTGAATTTGAAGTGAATTCCCATGGCAAAGTCATTTGCAAGGTTAGTTTATTTTCTTTTAAAAATTAAAATCATATTAATTAGAATAAAATTGCACCAGGAACGGAAAGTCGTTTCTTTTCATTTTTGGGTTTATGTTAGATTTTTTTTCTGCAAAAAATGTTGATTAATTGGTGCCGAGGTTAACTTGGAATGATGTGGTTATATTATGATTGTTATCAGTCGAAGAAAGCTGCCATTTCCTTTTCCTTGTTTTGGTCTGTTTTGATTTGTGTTTGGTTTATGATGTATGTAGTCAATCCAAGATAGATGATTTTTTTTAGTGTGTTGAACTACTTTAGCTGTATAATTAAAAATGCTAAAATGTGATTCGAATATACACTTGAGGCAAAACATTGAGGAATGCATTTGGTTGCCTCGGAAATTCTAGGCTTTGGCTATCTTACCTACTAAATTAAAGGCCTGCCAGGTGATCGAAATCACTCAGACTAGTGAGGATTGAATTTTGCAATTGGATTTATGTGCATTTGATTATGGATTTCAGTGCATTTGATTGTAGTGAATCTATCTTATTTTTCAATTGAACCATCGCAGAGTTAAATCGGTAACATAACTATTATTGAATTGTGTATGTAATTTGATTGTAGATATGATTTTTTTGCCTAATTTATTTTTAATGTGTGCTTTTAAATAACGTAATGCTAGCACTGATCAAGCAGAAGACCTTCTCTATAGTCGAAATAGTAATCACTTGTATTGTCTTGATTAGTTTTATGACATTCTCTTCTTTTAATATTTAAAAAAACACATTTTCTTTCCTGAATGTGTTCTAGATAAATAAAGAGGTGTTTTGATCGGTTGGGCCTCATACGCATGTTGAATGTAATACTTATTTTAAACAACTTTTTATCTTGTAGAATGCATATTTGTCATCATGGCTGGGGTGAATGCAGCTGAGGTTTGCTTGATGTTACTTGAACTTCATAACACATATGTTGCGTTTAAGTTCTAACCCGACGTATAGTACACAATTTTCATTTAGCAAGAGACATGGTTAATTAAACGATACTGGGATTTTTCTGTGTGAGGTATTTTTGTTGAATTCAATTTGAACTACTAATTGACGGTCTTGCGAGTTTTATAACTTTCTGAATAACTAACTTAATTGTGCAGGAATTCCAGGAAACACCAGATCAAAGAAAGTTTACGAATGGGGGGTTTAGATTGTATGTACGATGTTTGCTACTACATTGTTTATGGACACGTCTTGAGAAAGCTCATGTATTCATATAATGTTGTGAATTGGCAGGAAACACTAGATATAAGAATTACAAGTGTACATTTGCTTTTAGTTGGGATGGATTTATACTGAACATGTTGTTTACATTTTGGTGGATTCAAGGGTATATGAATAATTAAGCATACAAATTGTATTTTCTATGTAGATCTAGATGCTCCAACCTCGAAATAATTAGTGATGTATGATTTGTAGTTGTGTTGGACCTGTGTTATGACGGTCGCTATCTTTGGGGTATTATTTTTGCATTTGGTGTCCAAATTGTTTGAATTATCACTTCAACTAATAATCAATTTTGTGGTGGAGTATATGGACCTTTATTGATTTATTTCCAAAGTACTTAAGTACATGCAAATTGAACCTTGCTTCGCCTGCCTTATTTACATTAGTCATACGCTCATACGCGGCATTGGTTTTAGACTTCCATTCATCTATTAATAGAAGACCAGGACGTAAGAACTATTATTGAAATGCTCATGTTTTTCGAATTAATATCATGCAGAATCTTTTATTATTATGCTAGAATAGGGGTGTAAATGATCTCAAACTCGACTAGATTTCTATACTCAAAATTCGAGTTAAATTTGGTCGAGTCTAACTTTTTTAAGATCAAGCCCCACTAAAATAATTAATAGAAATAAATAAAAATGTAAAGCAAAATAGAAGAATCAGTTTTGTGAAAATAAAATATGCAAACTAATGTTTGAGGGCAGTTTTGACATTTTACACTACAATTCAATTTTATCCCACAATCCAAACAACTTGAGTATAAATTATCATATAAAATTAAAAGTTCAATCCATCAATCCAAACATAAAATTTAAATCAACTTTTCAAATTGTGAACAGTGCAATCCCACTATATCCTGTCCTAACATATCTATCCTGTCAAACGAACCAAACGAGCCCTTTGAGTACCAGGGGTACTCAAAAGTTTAGAGCAATTACATAGTTTACGAGAGGAAATGTTACAGGTGCTCTATGAGCTACAACTCCTATTGATCTAGGATTGACACACCAATCATTGAAAGAAGAAGATGGTTTGCACAGTTTATGAGTCTGTATCAAATTCCACACTATAACTCTTACTTCGTCAAACAGTTTCTCCGACTTGCTTTCCTCCTTTGCGAAGATTTTGTTGTTTCTTGCCTTCCAAATGTGCCAAACAATGCAGCACCACAGTCCCTCCATGACATGTTTTTTTCCTTTTACCTCAAACATACCTCTATGTTGGTTAAAGGAGTGGCCATGGGAGAGTTGAACCATAAGTGACATAGTTCCCATACTTTAGACGAGAACTTACAGTTAAAGAATAGGTGTTGCATTGTTTCGTCTTCAGTGCTGCACAATCCGCAAGATACGTCATCGTTTGCTCCGAGGATGCGTCGTTTTCTCAGTGCCGTGCGTGTGGCCAGCAATAATATTCAGGGAATGTTTAGAACTTAAAACTATAGTCCTAAATTATTGAAAACAAATTTAAGTAGCACGTTCACTCCTACCAATTTATTTTGAAAACAAAAAACCCCCTGGTGTTTTGAGATTGAGCCCTTGATTGGAGAAGAGATTAGGGAATTCAGGTCAATTTTAAATTTTTTGCGGGAAAGGTTCAAAACCGTAATCTGTTGGATTTTGATTCATAATTTCCAAAAATCAAAACTGATGATTTTTAACCGTTGAACATGTCTAGTTGTATCCTGTTTTAGCTTGTTGCTTTCTCTGGTATTTCAAAATCACCCAAGATTGTTGGTAAACTAAGATCCTTTGGCAAACAAGAAGAGTAGTATTTAAAAGAAAGAATTGAAAGGAAATATAATTGGTAATCAATTAGCAACTGGGAAGGGGTCGAATCCGCATCGATAAGACAAGTAAGCAAAGGCAGAGGCATAGATGATTTGATCATCCGTGAGCGTATGAAAATCCCAGTCTAGATCCACATCCGGCAACACCAAGTCCTGCCTGAGCAGTCGCGCCACCACTGCCGTGATGCCTGTATCCTCCCGCACCCCATCAGGGAACGCAAGGAAAGCCAAATCACGGTAGCGTATGCGCCCTGTATTTATATTTTACAAATTAATAAAAATATTGGTATACATAGATCGAAAAAGAAGTACTTAACCTGTATGCCGCGTCCAGTATTTCAAGACGAGGAGCTCATATTGTAAGTTGATGCAAAGGAAAGTATTTCTCGGATCTGTCAAGAATCTTTCGAGGCGACGTGGGAGCTTATTGGAGAGGTACATGTGGTAGATGAGGCATTGGTTTCTAATGCAGAGCTGGATAGTGGAAAGGGGTGGGTAGCGCTTATCGGTGCGATCTTCGAGGAGCTGGATGTCGAGGCCAATTGTGCGCTGGTTGGGGGCGATGTACCTCCGTTTCATTAGAGAAATCCACCAGTTGACGTAGCGGCGGGAATTAGTGTATATGGTGTAAACGGATCTGCCAAGGACGACAATGTGGTAGTACTCCGGTTTGAACACCTTCTCCTCCAGCTCCTTCCGGATTTCTATGTCATTAGAGTGTATGTGCATTCTTCTGTATTCGTCGTATTGGTAGCGCTGTCTAATGTAGGCGTTAACGTGGCCCATTCTTTCTGCTTGCTAGCTGCATAACACACACACACAGATGTTTCTTCAAAATGAGAGATGAGAGAAGAACAAATGGTTTAATTTGTGAGTACTGGCTTCTTCTCAACTGTATTTCAAGAAACTAGTGTTGTTAGTTTGTTATGTATATATATATATCAAATTGTATACAGCTTACGGTTGAGATACATTTTATGTTGTGGTTAATTAATTAGCCTAATAATCTTTTTCAGAGTGATTTTTGGAAACTTTCTTCTAGTTGAAAGTAATTGAATTCTTGTTTGATTATGTTATCAACGTATTTACCAAACGGGACATAATATGACTATGGAATAACATCACAAATATGACAATGGATAAAATAGCAAATCACTATGAGATTTCTCCAAAGCAGCAGCAATAATCAGGGAATGTTCAGAACCTAAAACTATAGTCCTAAATTATTGGAAACAAATTTAAGTAGCACGTTCAATCCTACCAATTTATTTTGAAAACAAAAAAATACCCGGGTGTTTTGAGATTGAGCCCTTGATTGGAGAAGAGATTAGGGAATTCAGGTCATTTTAAAAAAAAATTGCTGGAAAAGACCTGTTGCGATAATAAAAGGACTACAAATGGGAATTTAAAAAGATAAAGGACCAAATGCGAGAAAATGGCCGTTTTGGTCCCACCAACCACACCCCCTCAAATTTTTGGTCCCATGACTTTCACATTTAGTCCCAATAGGATAAATTTTATCACATTTGGTCCCAATATTGTGCAAATTTTGAAATTTCATCCCAGCCCCGTTAAGTTTTAACGGACAGACTCACGTGCCCATCACGTGGCCGTCAATCGTTATTTTTCACTCCAACGGAACGTCACCCCTTAACAAAAATCCCAAATGGTGCCGAAACCCTAAATCCTGCAAAAAAAATCCCCAAACTCAAAATACCAAAATCCCCAAATTCCAAACAACGAATTCGTGAAGGAAATGATAAATCACCGCCGTGAAGGAGGGATCGGAGAAAAATTCATCATCGATGAAGAAGAGTAACGTCGTGATGGAAGGGGATTCGGAGGCGACGAAAGAAGGGGAGATGACCGGCAGCAATTCTAACACCGCGGCGCCGGCGGTGGCTCTGCAGCCAACAAGGCTCCCGTTGGAGAACACCTGGACATTCTATTTCGATAATCCTTCGGCGAAATCCAGACAGGCCGCGTAGGGAAGCTCCATTCGCCATGTTTATACCTTCTCTTTCGTGGAAGACTTCTGGAGGTAATTAATTAGGTTTTAAATTCGCGCTATAATTTAAATTTCAATTTAGTGTTGTGTGATTGTGAGAGTATTTTTGAAATTTCATGTGTGAAAACCAGAATGAAGAAATTGCTGAATATTTTGCCAAATTATGTCAATAAAATTTGTCTGCGATTTTGGTACATTATTAAATCGCCATATCTGTGTCTATTAACTATACATATATGTAGTTTATGAATCTTTGATGAATAACAGGGTGTTGAGGATTGCCAACGAGGAGAAGAGAGCGGCTTTAGGTTGAGGCCATTGAGAGACAGGCCGCCGAACAAGAATTCAACCAAATGTTGGTACGTGAAATTGCATTTCTTCCCTTGGGGCTGTTTTCTTTACCTTTTGTTGTGGTTTCTTTGTATAATGCTCCTGCCATTTACCCCTTTTCATGATACAATTTACATTTACTTTGTTGTGTTTTTATGATTTTTTTCGTAATGATTGTTGATATGAGAGAGCTGTTTGAGACTCACTTTTCTGACATAACTATATGAAGCAATTATGACCAAGTCTGGACTGAAAGTTTGTCATTCTGCAATGAGAAAGAAATCATTTTATAATCCTGAACAATTAACAAGGAATGCAGATGTAAGAAGGAATGAAGCATATGTGTAATTGGGGCAATATTTGGTGGTTATGTTGGGAGTTTCTTGTGAACAATTTTGGAACATATGTTTCTGGAAGATTAGCAAATTCTCCAGATTCTATTAGCTATTTCAGTGTGAGAGATTCAAATATCATATAATAGTACTCCAGTTATTAACTAATTTTTGTTTTGAGTTATACAACATGGTGTGTGCTGTGTTAATGATTTTTTAAATGTAATTTTCGCATATGCTTTGATATGGAGCCCAATGTGGGGTTTTTTTAGTGGCAAGTACAAGTGTTTTAATTCAACTCGCTCGTTTGGTGAAACAGATGAAAGAAAAAGCAGAGAAGCTTGAATATTGGAGGATGAGAGAGAAGGAAATTCGAGAAGAGTGAGCTTTTGCGTAGACAAAGTTGTGTGTAGGTTTATGAATCTGAGGGTAGACAAGAAGGAATTTTTTAATGACATCATTTTTCACAATGGCATTCCACATTTTTCGTCTTGGATGTGGAGGATGTGGACATGATTTATTTGGTTTTTTGTTTTTGTGTGGTTGGGTGTAGATGAGGCAAAATAATGAGGTAGGAGAGTGTATATATAGATGCAGAAAATTTTCCTCCTTTTTTTATACCAATTTTCCCTCCAATTGGTATTATTACTGTAGTTGACGCCAATTTTTGCTCCAAAATGGAAAATTAGTAAACGGGACCAAAAACGTTAACAGCTGATTGACGGCTGACTTAACGGTGGGACCAAATGTGATAAAATTTATCATATTGGGACTAAATGTGAAAGTCATGGGACCAAAAATTTGAGGGGGCGTGGTTGGTGGGACCAAAACGACAATTTTCTCGACCAAATGCAGATTCAAGGAAAGTTACACGACTATTTGTAATTTTTTCTCATATCAAATAATTAAAAGACACACCATTTACAATTCAGTTTAGGCCAATTAAAATATTCAGACTTAACCATAAATATCTTTAACTTATCTACCAAACGCGCGTGCTTTTGAATTAGTTTCGATAGTGGATGGAGTTTCAATGAAAATGATCACTCTACTGTTATTAAGGCACACAAAAGAGTGATGAAATTGAAATGCATTGGTACAAATTTAGCCTCAATGCACCAAGATTCAATAGAAACAAGAACAATACATGGTAAACAAAGTGAGTAGTTAAAAGAAAAGAAATTGAATTTCATGATCAAATGTCGAACAGTTTCTTCCCCAATAGAAAAGACACATAAGCACCGACACAGGAAGATATGATTTGTCCATCATGGAGCTTTTCATTATCCCAATCCGGATTCACCTCCGGCAACACCAACACTTTCCAGAGCACTTCCCCCGCCAATTCGGTCATGTTCATGTTCATCACCTCCAGCCGTGGATCAAAAAGATAGTAGGCAACGCTCGCCAAATTATAGTACTGTATGTCGCCTTTATACAACGCCCAGTATTGCAACGTCCGCAGCTCATATTCCGTGATAAACCCAACGAAAAGATGTGTGGGGTCCGTCAAGAACGTTTCGAGAACAAGGGGCAGCCTCGACGCGTTCCACATGTGGTAGATCAGGCATCGCCCGTTGATGCAGAGCTGGATAGTGGCAACGGGTGGGTACTCCGTGGTACACCGCTCCAAGTCGAGGAGCTGGATGTCAAGCCCGACGACGCGCTTCACGCCTCCCCGCCGCGGATACTTTCTTTTCTTGAACTGGGTGGGATCACAGTTTCGGTAAAGGAAATGGGACATCCACAGGTTTACGAAGTCTGGGCATTTAGTGTATACGGCTTCAACGGTTTCGTTAAAGATGACGATGTCGTACCCCACCGGCTCTTCGTCCTCCACCGCCTCCTCATCGGTGTATTTTTCCCCCGCGTCTTCGTCCAACTCCTCTTCCGATTCCGCCTCAATACTGTTTTCGTCAGAGTCGTTGTTGCTGCTTCCCTCTCCCTCGAATATGTATCTTCGTTTGATATAGACTTCGGCCATTGTTGAAAATGTGTGTGTTTGAGAGAGAGGTTTCTTGATAATGAGAGAAGTGCTGTTATGTATATAATGAGAGGCTTCTCAACGGTATTTCAAGAAAGTGCTGTTACTTTGTTATGTATATAATGTATTCATCATTATTTCTTCTTAAAGATAGTGAAATTATTTTTTAATTTCCAAATAAAATAAAATAAAATAATGAAGATATTAAATGGGAAAATTACATGCATATATCTACCATCCAAAAAATTTAATACTAAGATCTATAAAGGTGTAGTTAAAGTGACCATTATGCCCTTACTTTACTACTAAAGTCAAACTTCTCACTTCTCCACTTTTTCACATCATTAATTAATACTCCGTATTATTATTTTATATTTGTATTCAAATTTTATTCAAAAATTATGAATAGAATAATATTTTTTGTTCAGATTTTTTTTGTTCCAAAATTTTTTAAATGGTTTTTTTACTTTTCTTTCACCTATTTTACTTTTTTTATATTTTGGAGTATGAGATTGAGAAATTAATTTTTCATTTTTTTAATATTATATTTGCTTTTATTCAAAAATTATTTACATTCAAATTTTAAATTATAAAATCATTTTTTATTTCTATTTTATTTAGCTTTTTTACGCAGTACTACACATTGCATACCCAACAACAAACAATGCATACTACACATTGTATACTAGCAATGAATAATGTATATACCGAGTGAATGTTGCATATTTGCAACACACATTGCATAATAGCAATAAATAATGTATATACCGAGTGAATGTTGCATATTTGCAACACACATTGCATACTAACAATAAACAATGCATATACCGAGTGAATGATGCATATTTACATACTGTATTTTGACATATATATTGACAAATAAATTATAAAATAGTTTGTTATTCCTATTTTATTTAGATTTTTACACATTACTGCAACAAACAATGCATGTTACACATTGCATACTAGCAAAAAACAATGCATATATACTAGCAAAAAACAATGCATATACCTTGTGAATGATGCACATACAGGCGGCCCAAGAAACCATACGATCCTTACGACAATTGATGGAACCGCAGAAGACATCGGCGCGGTGGCAACAGCAAGGCGGCGGAGCGGCGGCTTCTCCAGGCGAGCAAGGGCCGCGCGACGGGACGCGGCTGGCGGTGGAGCAGAGGCGAAATGGCGGCGACTCCTTCGACTGTTGCAGCAGTGACGGCGTAGGAAATCGCCCTCACATTGTCTTGAGATTTGTAAACCTTTCGTGATCGATCTAGCGATCTAGATCTAGGGTTTCGTCCAACTGTATTATGACGACGATTCTAGTCGGACGCCAACCTACCTCAGATTGCACCACCGTTCACTCCTTCCTCCATTTTTGTGGTCGTTTTGTTATAGAGAGATAAGGGGATAAATTGAGAGAGGGTATTTGAATTTACATAGAATCCGGTGACGACCTTCTTCTTCCTCAAACCGAGGCGGCGGCAAACGTGGAGGAGCGACGGCGAGGGCTCGTGGGAGGAGGGGTGCGAACAGGGCGGCGGCAAACGTGGAGGAGCCTTTTACAGACCTGTCGGCCGCTTTTTACTTGAAATAGCAGCGACGGCGGCGACAGGGCGAGGGAGGAGGGGCGACGTGGGTGGGCGCAGTGCTCTGCAGCTCCGGCTGCATCGTCTAGCCTCACCCTCGGAACAAGTTCTTCCGCCGCCGCCTTGGCTTCTACCACGCTTCCACCCCCAAATTTACTAAGCTCTTCAGATCCGGTTCTACACTTTCGCCGGAAAAGAGAGTGGGGTATCATTTTCTGTGGTCGCTGGAAGAGAGAGAGTTGAGAGGCGTGAGTGGGGGGTTTGGAGAGAGCCGGTCAATGTAAATTCGAAAATGAATCTCAAAAGTTTCGGTAGAAAGAGAGGGGATTGGAGAGAGAAAATGAATAAGAAATTGGAGAGTGAATTCATTTAGTAACATAAGGGTATATTAGGGCTTTCATTCCAATTTTGTAGATTTTAGTAATACCAATTTGTTTGTGTAGATTTGAGTGGTACCCCTATTATTCACGTAGGTTTGAGTGAATAATCACGTATTAAATCAAATTATATGTGACTTTACTTGAATGATTATTCATTTGGCCCGCCAATTTTTGGTTAGTTCTCTCTTAGTTTAGGCCCATTTCAGTTCTTCGGGCTTTTGTTTGCTCTTCTATTTTTTGTGTTCTCAATTTTCTTACTTTCTTAGAATGATCTTTTTTTTTTCTTTATAATATGGACGCATCTAGAATTTTGCATATCTTGTTAAAAATTATAGTACTAATATCCATTTGTGTTTGTGTTATTAATAAGATAGAACTCCACTTTAAAATCTACACCGCATTTTGTGTGATCACAATCTCAGAGGACTCACGTGAAATTAATATACATTTTTGGAATAATTGTGATTTATACAAATATTGTTGGGAAACTAGAATGTATAAGATGTATGATGCGAATAAAGGTCGTGGCCTCGCAATACGTACCATCGAGAGCCAGATTGAGGGCTGCAATGGACTAGCATGCAAGGGTCATTTATCAATTTTAGTCCTTTTTATATTGCCTTTTATTTCATTTCAATCTTTCGGTCAGTTCTTCTATTATTCTAGCAGTTCAGAGACATTAGGTGGTTAGTTTTTCTGTTATATCAACAACTCATAGTAGTTAGGTGGATAGTTTTTCTGTTATATCAATAACTAATAGTAGTTAGGTGGTTAGGATTAAGTACCCATATATAAGGGTGTAAAAACTGTTGATATGAGGAGAATGAGAAATAATTCGATTTCATGTGCAAAGTCTTGTGCAGACCTTGTTCCAAGCATGTGCTAGAGTAACTGTTTTTTCAATCTCGTGGTTATCATCAAATTGGTGCTTTCATTGAGAGGATTCGAGAATCACGATCGTCATGGTAGGAACTCACCGGGGACGCATTGAGTTACTAGAGGCAAGAATCGATTAATTGGAGACAGGCCTCACGAGCATCGGAAACCGCATCAAGAAGGTTGGTTGTACAATGGGTAAATTGGAGAAGATGGTAACCAAACTGTTGTGCAAGAATTCACCAAGAAGGGATTCATCGACGTCTTCTGAAGAGACCGAGGCTTCAAGAGGCAGTTCCAGCAACAAAGTTAATCCAATGCATACGAGAGACAAAATTGAACGTATTCGTAATGATAATAGAAACTGAGAAGATCGAAGGAAGGGGAACCCCAAATAGTTTTTCCCGATATTCGACGGAACCAACAAACTACAATTGAAAACCATCAAAATCAAGCATTTTAAAGTGTGAGTGGCCAATGGAGATGGAATTGACTGCAATAAGCAATACAAAAATGTACCAATACATATGCAGGGAGTGACTATTATGGCAGATTTATTTGCACTTTCTTTGGAGGGACGTGACGTGGTGTTAGGAGTGTAGTGGTTGGAAGGATTAGGAAGGGAAGTCTCTGATTATAGCAAGGGGACTATGACGTTTAAATAGGGAGATGGTGTAGTCACGTTGAATTCGAGGGCCGAAGAGAAACCCATGGAAGTGGGGCTTAAGTGAATTGAAAGAATAAGAAAGCAAGGGTCAAGTTGTTATGCTGTTCTCATTGAAAATTCACAAATAGAAATGAGAGAGTGTTTTACAGATTTCATCCTTGAGGACAAGGATGTTCGTGAAGTAGATGAGAATAATGCGAATAAAGGTCGTGTGCTCGCAATTATGTACCATCAAGAGCCAGATTGAACCCCCGCAAGTGGGCGGTGGGATTGGTCCCCCGGGATTAGTCGGCCTTAGTCCGGATACCCGAGACTTAAAAAAAAAAAAAAAGAGTCAGATTGAAGTCTGCAATGGGCTAGCATGGCAAGGGCCATTTATCAATTTTAGTCATTTTTCATATTGTCTTTTATTTTAGTCATTTTTCATATTGTCTTTTATTTTAGTCATTTTTCATATTGTCTTTTATTTCAGTCTTTTGGTTAGTTCTTCTGTTATTCCAGCAGTTGAGAGACGTTAGGTGGTTATTTTTTCTGTTATATCAACAACTCATAGTAGTTAGGTGGTTAAAATTAAGCACCCATATATAAGGTTTTTACAAACTGTCGATAGGAGGAAAATTGAGAAATAATTCAATTTCATGTGCAAAGTCTTGTGCAGACCTTGGTTAAATTATTATTTTTACATTATTAATAATTTCACTACTTTTCAAGCCTTGATTTAATAGAACTTTCTAAAAAAATTACAAAAGCACAGTCAAGAATACTACTCAAAAAGTTAATTAATTAATAATACTTTGTACTCCCTCCGTCCCAGAGGAATTTGCACCCTTGGGACGGCACACATATTAAGAAATGTGTAAGAAAATGTGTAATGAGTGATGTTATGAGGGGTAATTTTGTAAACATTTATGAATAAAGTAAAGTAAAAAGTAGGTTGAGTGTGAAAAAGTAATAGCATATGGGTAAATATGAGTATATTTTAAGGGTGAGGGTTATGGAGATATTTCCTTTTATGAAGTGAGCAAATTGGTATGGGACATCCATATATGGAAAGTGTGCAAATTCCTGTGGTACAGAGGGAGTATTAGTTATTCAACGGTTGCACCACTATGTAACAAAAGACAAAGTTATGAAAAAATAGAAAAGGCGAGCCATAAAAAAAAGACCATGAAGCAATAATCGTGAGCCAAAAAGGCATCATTGTATTACTTAAAAATCATTCAGAATATAAATTGTTTAAAGTAAAAAAAAAAAAAATCTATCCCAATTAATATTTTCCTAGATCACTACAACACTTTTCTTCTTCTAAAGATCAACAGTATCACCAAGAGACGAGCCCCGACCGGCACAGGTGTTGGAGGACTCTCAGGAGAGGCCCGAGCAAGATCACTCGGCTCAAAATTCACTGCACAGTTTATTAGTTGTCGCAGTTTATTTAAAATAATTATCAAAATTATAATTATTGATAATATGAAAGTGAGCTCATTCCCTCATATTTCTCAACTCCCAAAGTCTCAACTGTGAATATATTTTTTTGAAAGGTCAATTTAGTACCATAAATCTTTTCTGAAATGGTCCAAAAAAAAGTTAAACGTATCAATTTGAGAAAATGGCAGAATTGGTCCCACAGGTCACACCCCTTCACGCTTTTGGTCCCAATACTCTTCAAACTGGTCCCATACAAACAAAAAAAGACATTTTTAGTCCCAAATTCTGCATTTTTGGTCCCAAAGTTTGCTCTCAGTTAAACCTGCCGTTAACAAAGTTGCAATTTTGATCCCATTCGATTTTTCCCTCCCATTTTACACATTTTGGCAGTACTGGAGGGAAACTTGGTCATTTTTTGGCGCCACTTTTCCCTCCACCCATTATATATATGCCCCAAAACCCTAAACTTCATTCACATGCACCAAAAAATCCAAAAAATAAAAAAATGAGCAATGAAGGTTCATCTTCCTCAACACAAAATTTCCAACACCAACTTGTGTGTCATTGTCGCAAAGCTGCAGCCACATATGTATCTCAAAAGGAAAGAAGCAAGGGTAGGCTATTCCATACCTGTAGTGACTCAATTCATGGTGGAGGATGCAAATTCTTCGTGTGGGCAGATGAACATGAAGTTGCCGGGCAAGGCCAGTTCCCCGGAATGATGAGGAGAATCGATTCTCTACTCACTGAAAATCTGGACCTAGCTCAAAAGGTAATTGAGGCAACACAAGGGGAGAGAAATGCAATTGAAATGGTCGAACAACTGAAGAACGAGATGAAGCATATGGTAGAGGAAATTTCCCAATTGAATCAACTAAAAGTTATCCTTTTTATTGTAATAATTATGTCTTGGGCACCAACTATCTTCAAGTCTATGGCTTGAATTTATGTACTGTTTTCCTAAATTCCAACCTACTATGTACTGTTTCCTAAAGCACCAACATATAAGTTGGATCTATGTACTATGTTCTGTTTTCAATATATGCAATGTTATGTTTAGTTATTGTTTCCTAAAGTCCAACATGCATGCACTGAATTACCACAAGAATAAACATAACCAAACTGATTTAAATACAACAAAACTGATTTAAACACAACACGAAACAACACAATCAAACTGATTTAAACAAGTCCCAACATGAATGCAAAACAAACTGAAACAAGCATAACCCATAGTTTAAACAAATCAAAATAAAAGCAGAGTAGCAGGGTAGCATAACGCATAGGTTAAACAAACCAAAATAAAAACAAACACCATGTTCTACACCAATTAAACCTCATCTCCCTTCAAACCAACTCTTATATTTTTGTCTTCTTACTTTTCTTCTTGGCTTTGACACTCACAGCAGCCTCAGTTAGACTAGATAAGGTGACAAACTTCTTACCTCCTTGTGATATGATTCTCATGCCATCTCTGTTTGTGTTCACACCACCAATGTTGACATTGCAGCCAATGTATGTGTTTGGATTGTACTGCATTCCTATGGTTGGTGCCATTGAAGTGGAAGCAGCAACATGAATTTGACCCCCAATTAAATTGTGAGGGTTAAATGTCAGAGGTGGAGGCTCCCTTATTGTTACTCCTGGCCTCTGCAATTTAATTAATAATAAAATATAATTAAAATTTCAGAATAAATATAATTAAGATTTCAGCCTATTTCAATTTCAATAATGCATAAAAAAATTAACACACACACATACCTGAGCTTCAACAGGTACTTGTGTTGGAGATATTTCATTTTCAGATTCTGCTCTTCCTTGATGCATCCTTGAACCACTAGCTCCAGTTTCTGCTCCTCCTTGAATATTCCTTGAACCACTAGCTCCAGATTCTGCCCCTTTTTGAACCTTCCTTGAACCACTGGCTCCAGATTCTGCCATTCTCCTCACCTAAATATTGCATTTCAAATGTTAAAATGGATATATTATCACATATAAAATAAAATCTTAAAAAATAAACTACCATTTCAGCTCTTCCTTTTCTAGTAGTTGGTCTGCCCCTTTTCTTCTTTTGAGGAACCTGGTATTGTAAATAAATTACAGTCAGTTGATCATGCTATTGTAAATAAATTACTCAAATATAAAATCAAAAGTGTTGGACTTACCTCTTCATCATTTTGATCTTCTTCTTCTTGTGTCAATGGTGGACCATCAGTTGGCTGGGTCATCTCCATAGGCTGTTCAGTACCTGCTTGATTCACTTCATCATTTATGCATTCCTGAGCCAACTTGTTCCATTGGCAACCTTTTTTATTGTGCCCCTCTTCCTTACAAAATGAACACTTCACCTTGAAGGATTGTCTGGGCATAATTTCTACTCCTTTCCCTCTTCTTCCCCCTTCATCTGCACCAAGTCTTCTTCTTGACTCAGGTCTCCCCCTCTTTCTTTTCCCAAAGTTAGGTGGCAATGGAGGGATATAACCTGTCTTTGCCCACAGTTCTTCTCCATTCATTGGTTCAATAGAGTGTTGATATATAGCCTGGTATGTATCCACAGAATAACACTTGTGCACAAAATTATCCACTTCTAAGCCTTGTGCACATATTGCACTCACAGCATGCTTGCATGGTATACCAGATAGCTCCCATGATTGGCAATCACACTTACATTGCTTCAAATCCACTGCATATTTCCTTGAATCAAAGCTTGAAATCTCATACTTCCAATCATTGGATTTTAAAGGGGTGCAGTCCTTAGAAGCCTCCATGTTCTTGTCCACAATTGATCTTATCCTGCCACATATAGATCTGCCTTCCCACTTAAGTTCACACTTCACTCTATTCTTCACCAGCCTAGTCATTATGTATTCCCTAATCCACTCCAACATAGTTATGATGGGTGATGATCTAACATCCAAAATGGCTGAGTTAAAGACCTCACACATGTTGTTGACAAGTGTGTCACACTTTGAATATGGGTAGAAATGTGACCTTGACCATTGTGAGGCAGGTTTATCTTGAAGCCAAGCAAGGCATTTAGGATCCAATTCTTCAATTTTCTTCATTGCTCTTTCAAAACTTGGGATAGTAGTGGCCTTAGCTGCACCCCACAATGCCTTTTTGAATGCACCACCTCTGAATCCAGCTCTCTTCATGTTACCATGAAGGTGTCTTACACAGAATCTATTCTCCACACCTGGCATAATACTTTCAAAAGCTGGGATTAATCCTTTCTGCTTATCTGACATAAAAGTGTACACATCTTCTCTCTCTTGCATCAAGTCATCCTTTAGAAGTTGCAAAAACCACATCCATGCTTCCTTAGTCTCACTCCCTACTACTGCCCAAGCTAAAGGATATGGATCATTGTTGGGATCCATTGCTACTGCAGTCAACAGGACACCAGCACAGGAACCTTTTAGATGACAGCCATCTACACCAATCCATGGCCTGCAGCCTGATTTGAACCCTTTCTTCAGAGCAGCCAAACATATGTATAGCTTGCTAAATCTTGTTCCTGATGGTGTTTGATCCAACTTCAGAATGACAGTAGAACCAGGGTTCTTATCAATCAGTGCTTGAGTGTAGTCCCAAAGTTTAGTGTATTGTTCTGTAGTATCTCCTTCAATTATTTTCAAAGCCTTTTGTTTTGTTCTGTAGGCTTGGTGATGAGAAATGTAGCACCCTAACTCCACCATTTTTAAATTTTTGAAACCTCTCACATTCTGCTTTGGATCAGCCCTGAACTCTGGTGCATACTTCCTTGCCAACCAACCTGATTTGACATTGTCCACATGATATTGTCTTGCACAGTTGTGATCTTGGTTAAGTGTTCTGATTTGGAAACACTCCTTGTCTTTAACCTTCAATGCATAGATATGCCAATCACATCCATTTTGTTTGCATCTAGCATACATCCTTCTATTGTCATTCTTAGTAAGCTTCAAACTTCTCCCTGTCTGGATACCATGCATGATGACAGCCTCTCTAAACATGACCTTGGTAGGAAAGATTTGTTGTATGAAGAACACAGGAGCATCAACTTGAGATTTTCTAAAGGTCATATACATGTCTCCCTCATCTTCCCCCTCAGATGATGCAACACTCATGAAATCAGATTCATTATCTGCTACTTCATCATTGCTGTCTTCACTATCCTCTTTGCTCTTTTCAGTTCCTTGCCATTCAACTTCATTGTCTATATTCTCCTGAAAGATTATATCATCTAAGAGCTCATCACCACTTGAGATTCTGCCCTCCCAATCTGAATCATCACCACTTTCATCTTCACATTCAAATTCTTCAAGGCATTCTGTTTCAATAACTTTTCCTTTGTTCTTTAAATTAGCCTCAGTGCTAGCTTCAAATGACTCTGTCACTGGTTCAACACCTTTTCCTTTGTTCTTTAAATTAGCCTCAGTGGTAGCTTCAAATACACTACAAAAAACGCGCGCTACAGGGACGGACAAATGCCGACGGATTATAGTCCGTCAGCATTTCCGACGGAAATGCTGACGGAATGCTGACGGATTGAAAAGTCAACAACAATGCTGACGGATTTCCGTTCCGTCAGCATTTACCGAGGGAAATACTGACGGATTTCCTTTCCGTCAGCATTTACCGAGGGAAAATGCTAACGGACGTTTTGAAATATGAATGCCGACGGATAATCCGTCGGCATTTGACCCGTTGAATCCGCGCCGCCTCGTTTTCCAATAAGGTAACCGTTGGCATTAAAAGTGGGCGGTTACCGAGGGAAATGCCGACGGAATATCCGTCGGTATTTTTTTTTTTTTTTATATAAGGGCCTCGATGATCAGAAGCGTTTTAGGAAAAAAAAAAACAGGGAGTGCGTGAGTGAGGATTCGGTGGGGAAGACGAAGACGAGGACGAGGCTATTGAAGCAAATTTCTCCGATTACATTGATACGGTACGTTTTCTTAATTAGTTCTATTACTTAGTTTTAATACTTATATATGTTTATGCATGGATATATGTAAATATGAATAATTTAATGTTGATTTGCATGTTATATTGATTTAGTTAGTTGTTAAAATATTATGATCATGTTAGTACGTATGTTAGTTAATTTAATCTGTTGATTAAGAATAATTTTGATAGAGTAGTTTTTTAAGGTTAATTAATTAATTAATTGTTATATGTATACATTAATTAATTGTTATATAGTTAATTACTAGTTTAATTTAATGGTGTAATTTTGATATAGAATATTTTTAATGTAGGTAGTGCATGTTTCAATCAATTGTTTAAATTAGTTTAGATATAGTGGTTCGACCGTTGGATCACGTTGTAATTAGGAATATGTTGATGAAATTAGGAATACGCTATATTAGTAAAAATTTAAAATTAGGAATATGTTCATTAAATTGATAATTATTGACCCAATTAGAAAATTATTATTTTAATTAGTTTTAGGTTTGTTAATTTAGGAATATATATGTTCAATTTTTTATTATTGATTAAGTTAGGTAGAAAAATAACAATTAAATTAGGTTATTGTTGATTAAATTAGGAATATGTTGATTAATTAAATTAGGAATATGCTATATTAGTAAAAAAATTAAATTAGGAATATGTTCATTAAATTGATAATTAGAAAACTCCAATTAGAAAAGTATTATTTTAATTATGTTTAGATTTGTTAATTTAGGAATATGTTAATTTAGAAATATTTTTAATGTAGGTGATGCATGTTTCAATCAATTGTTTAAATTATTAGTTAATTAGATGGTTCGACGGTGGTATCACGTTGTAATTAGGTTATATATATATTGTTTTGATTTAAATTAGGAATATGCTATATTAGTAAAATTTTTAAATTAGCAATATGTTCATTAAATTGATAATTAGTAAAATTATGTATTTTTTATTGATTGAAACAGATGAGTGAACAAGTACCGAATCAGGGTTCGGGTTCACGTAGGTCGTCATTTTGGTCACGTCGTTCAAGGAGGTCTCGGGATGAATCAGTTCCTGTGACGGCTCCTCCTCCTCCTCCTGTGGCAGTGTCGCGCCGCCGCCGACTACGATGTCGGTTGGTTCGTCATCCTCTTCTCGTACGCATCCTGTTCGAGACAAAAGGAAACCCATTGAAATCATTTCTGGGGCGTAAGTCAATAATTCTAATGTTTAACAGTATTCAATAACAATTAACTTTATTTATTTATTTATAATGTGTTAGTTTATAAATTTGTTAATAATTTTACAGGTTGGTGCCCGGTAATGAGGTGTCCAGGATATGCACAAAATCCTTTAAGAATTGCAAGATTTCTAAGGGTGCTATCACTTGGTTGACGGTGCCACAATCTAAAAAGGATGAATATTTCGAGGAGTTCCAGGTATATAATTACAATATTTAAAGTTTATTAAATAACTAATTATTCATATTATTTGATAAATATGTTGAATATTTATTTGTATAGAAAAAGGCCCGTTGGGATACGACGATCTACTCGGACGCCGATATTTACGAGAAGTGGTACGGTCTTTGTTCTACTCGGTACACGAACATGATGTACGACTGGAGAACGGCCTGGCGTGATAAAGACGTAAATCTTGTTCTGGGGGTAGAGGATGGTGTTGACCTGTGGGAGTCGTTGGTTGAGAAGTGGTCGGACCCGGCTTACCAAGAGAAGTGTCAGAAAGCTCGGGCCAACCGCAGAACCGACGTTGGAGGCGGGATGGCAGTGCATCGGGGGGGAGCTCGGTCCGTCCTCGAGCAATCACTTGCTATCGTAAGTTTTCATTAATTTTTAAAAATTAAATAATTATAGTTAATTATTTTATATTAGTTATCTAAATTAATTTGTATATGTTTATTTGATACGTAATAGGAGCGGGAGACTGGACGTCCACACACCCACTTGGATCGGATGAGTCTTCTTCATCCGTTTAATGCCGATACACAGACGTCCACCTACGGGCGCACTACTGACCTCCACGTAAGTTTAATTAAATTTATGTATTAATTACATTATATATATATATATATAGATAATTAAATTAATTTTAATTTTTTAATTATGTAGTTGAGCGTCCGACAGAGGATTGAAGAGGCCGAGACGCAAGCCACCGCCACGACTACTGCTGAATCCGGAAGCAGCGGTACCCCTCCGGTTGTTGACGTGGACCGGTGTTACCTTGACGTTGCCCCGACCTCCAAGGGAAGGGTCCTTGGCCTTGGTGGGATGAGCAACGCCGTGAGGACACCAAGTGGTCGGTCGGCCCGGAGTGCATCGCAGCCGTCCGTATCCTCCACTGCCGTCCCGGATCCGAACTTCATGGCAATGTTCGAGAACTACTTCCGTACCTGGAGTACCAATGCGGGTCGGACGTTGGGGATGTCTGCTGAGCAGATCGAGGTCATCTATCAACAGACGATGGGGCAACCACCGCTAGCTCCAGCTCCAGGTCCAGCTCCAGATCAAGCTGCAGGTCAAGATGCAGGTCAGGCCGACGGTGGCGACGTCAACTTGAATGAGGATGTGGAACAATTTTTTAACTTTCCGGGCACTGGCAACTATCCTGGTTGAACAATTTGAACAATTTAATTTTGTGTTGAACTAATTTATTTTTTTGTTGAACTTATTTAATTTTCTGTTGAACTTATTTAATTTTCTGTTGAACTTATTTATCTTTATGTATATATTTATGTTTATGTTGAAAAATATGTTGAACTATATATTGCAGTTTATTTGTGTAGTTTATTGGTGTATAGATGAAAATAGGGTGCATTCATTTGTTTCATTGAGTACAAAATAATCTCATTTAGAGTGCATTCTAGATATAGATTTAAACCACTTGAAGAGTGCATTTTAGTACAAATTAAAATAGCCTCATATAGAGTGCATTATACATATATTTAACCAAACCACTTGAAGGTGGTAGATGCAACCATGAGAACTAGCACAATCAAAATGATTTTGTTCACTTTGATTAAATCCTTGATTTCTTCAGCCAAATTCTTGATTTCTGTAACCAATTTCTTCATCTCTTGAGTCATTTTCTTCATGTCTTCAGTTTCTTGGTCACTTTGATTAGATCCTTGATTCTTGTCAACACCACAGTTTTCTAGAGTATCAGCCCATACAAAGAAACCACATCCACCACCACAACCATCACTTAGGGAGTCAGGACAATTATGAAATATCCTCCCTTTACTTCTAGGTTGTTTAGAAGCATATGTACGACATGCCTTTCCACAATAACAAACAAGGCCTTGCTGAAATCGAATAGAAGATGAAGAAGACATGACATTTCTTTGCAAAATAGAAAAAATCGAATATGGTGTGTGTGAGCTTTGTGTTGCTATATATACAAAAAATTGAATTAATTAATTAAAAAAAAAAAATAACACGCCAAATGCCGACGGAATATAATTTCCGTCGGAATTCGGAATTTGATAAATGCCGACGGAATATCCGTCGGCATTTATATTTACTGACGGCAATTTGGGCGGTGAAATGCCGACGGAATTAAGTTTCCGTCGGAATTCACCATTTGATAAATTCCGACGGATTTGCATTTATCTTGACCGACGGAAATTTGGGCGGGTGAAATGCCGACGGAAAGATAAGTCCGTCGGCATTTCCGTCGGGAAATGTTTCCCTAAAACTTTCTTTTTTTCCACTTCACTTTCGTATTGCAAATTTACACCAAAACTTTCTACTGCCTAATTTTTTTATGCTCATGCTCGGGTATTCAGAAACATCAAATTACGGTACATTTTCTACCATTTTTAATTTACTCTATATATAAAATTCAATATAATGTAATTACATGTGTTATATATATCATAAGTTTTGTTTGAATTTATTATAAGTTTAGTTTAGTAATGTGTTGCTCCACTTAAATGTTTAGCAGATGGATTTGCCTGACCGTCGTTGGATGTATTGTACTCCTAGAATGATTAGAGGAAATGTGAATGTGGAATTTTATAATGAACTCGTGTTATTTGTTGAATTTGCAAAAAGCCAGCCACATTACATGAGTGGAAATTGCATTAGGTGTCCGTGTAATGCTAAGAAATGTCAGAATAAGCAATATAAAGAGATTGATGAGGTCCTAGTGCATATTGTGAAGAATGGTTTCGTTGATAATTATTATAATTGGACTAGTCATGGCGAAACACGTTGGCCTTATAGATTTGATGAAGTGTTTTACTATTACACTACTGGAATCTATCAACAAGAAGCAAATTTCGATCATGTTGGCACTAGTAACGAGGTAGAACAACGGTTTGGGGACGAAGAACAACAGTTTGGGGACGAAGAACAACAGTTTGGGGACGAAGAACAACATTTTGGGGACGAAGAACAACAGTTTGGGGACGAAGAACCGAATATGTATCAAACAATGATCAGGGAAGCTGGTTTTTCAAACATGGAAGAGGAGCCGACGAATGAGGCATTTCGGTTTTATGAGATGCTCAAATTAGTCGAAGAAGATTTATATCCGGGTTGTGAATCTCACTCACAGTTGTCATTTAATGCACGACTCATGAACATTAAGACCGAGAACAAGCTTTCTAACAGGGCATATGAGCAAGTGACACAGTTATGCAGTGAAATTTGTCCTCAAAATAATAAGGTGCCTACGACGTTTCATCAAAGCAAACAAATGTTGAAGAATGTTGGTTTGCCGGTTGAGAAGATTGATTGTTGTGTGAAGGGTTGCATGTTATATTGGGGTGACGAAGATAGCAGTCTGAACATGTGTAGATTGTGTGGCCATCCCCGGTACAAAGAGGCACGTCGAAAGGGACCTGGTGGTCAATCGAAGAAGACAAAGAAGAAAGTGCCATATAAGAAGATGTACTACCTTCCTATCATTCCTCGTTTGATGAGATTATATCAATCAAGTGCCACTGCACAACACATGACGTGGCATGCTACAGATTCCTCTTCGGCTGAGTCGAGGGAGATGCGACATCCGGCAGACTCAGAGGCCTGGAAACATCTTGACAACGTGTTTCCAGATTTTGCTTGTGAACCGAGGAATGTGAGATTAGGTTTGTGTACTGATGGTTTTGCACCGTTTGGGATGCATGGGAAGCAGTATTCTTTGTGGCCGGTGATACTGACTCCGTATAATCTTCCTCCGTGGATGTGCATGAAACCTCAAACAATGTTTCTGACTGTATTGGTGCCTGGACCAACGAATCCAAAGGACAAACTGGATGTTTATCTCCAACCTCTTATAAAAGACTTGATCTTCTTATGGGAGAATGGAGTCCAAACGTACGATGTTTTTAGAAAGCAGAACTTCACGATGCGTGCTGCTCTTTTATGGACCATTAGCGACTTTCCTGCATATGGTATGTTGTCCGGTTGGAGTACGGCCGGAAAGAAAGCATGTCCGTATTGTATGGAGAATTCTGAAGCTTTCAGTCTCCCGGTGAGTAGAAAAGTTTCATGGTTCGATAATCACCGTAGGTTCTTACCTCAAGGTCACCCGTTTCGAAGAAATAAGAAGAATGAAAGTGTGTGTGGGGTAGGTATCTAGTGTTTAAGTAAAAAAACAGAACAATGTTACACTGAATGTTGTGACAATTAGTGTAGCATTAACTCTAACAGAATGTGAAAAGTAAACACAGTACACAGCGGAAGTCTAAAACACTAAAACACAATACGAACACAATGGAATAATTTTTAACATAGATTTTATTAATAACAAAACCTATGCTAAGCCTTACGGCGAAAAGTAACTTAGTTCCTAAGTTATACAAAAAGTGTCGTGCGAAATGTCTCAGCAATTACTTCAACATTCCACAAACAGAAACTACAATCGAGGCAGGTGCCTGAATCCGCAAACAGACTTAAGTGTAAAACACTGTCTAAAGAACTAATCTAATCTGTGATTCACTCTCACTCGATTCAAGACTAGAACTAAGTACACTGGAAGGTGGTATCCATAACCAGAACATGCATTGCATTGAACTAAGTACACTGGAAGGTGGTATCCCTCATTTGCATAGTGTCCATAACCAGAACATGCATTGCATTGAACTGATTTTCTAAATTCAGGATCATACCTTGGTTTACCTTCACTCTTTGATGGTCTTGGTGTGAATTGACTCTTCCTCCTTTCTGGTTGTGGTGTTGATGTGTTGATTTGGATCTTAGGCTGAATGTTTCCTTTAGATTTATGCATAGACTTCTTAAGAAACTTATTAAAATGCTTTGTAAGAAGGGCAATGTTGTCAGGATTGCTAAAGCATTCATCAATCAATTCTTCATCCGAATCAACCTCAGTAATGATAGGCTGAATCTCAGATTTGTTTGATGTCTCTCCTTTAAAAACAACAACTTTCTTATCATCTTTAGCTTCATCAGTTTGATTAGTGTTTATTTCATAGGTTCTAAGAATACTCACTAATTCATTTTGACTCAACTTATCAGTATCTTTTGCCTCTTCAATAGCACAAATTTTAGCATCAAATCTTTTAGGAACAGACCTTAATATCTTATGTACTACTCTAACATTAGAAATAGGGTCACCAAGAGAATGTGATTCATTAATAATCTCACTTAACCTTTCATTGTAGGATGAAATTGTTTCATCTTCCCTCATTCGGAGATTCTCAAACTTTGTCCCCAACATTCGAAGCTTTGTCCTTCGAACACTATCGGAACCTTCACAATGCTCTTGTAACCTGTCCCATGCATCCTTAGAAGTAGAACAGTTAGATATAATTTTAAACATAGAGGTATCAACAGAAGTAAAAATAGCATTTAAGGCTTTAGAATTATATCCTGCTGTTGTTATCTCATCGGCTGTCCAATCAACTTCTCTCTTAAGTTGGATTTCACCATCGGCATCTGCTGGATTCTTTGGTATGTCCCAACCTGTAAGAACAGTCCTCCAAGCACGTTCATCAATTGACTTGATGTACATACGCATCTTAGGCTTCCAATAAGCATAATTTGAACCATCTAAAACGGGTGGCCTAAGTGCTGTGGATATGTGATGTGTTTCCATTGCTAACATAAACTAAAACACACTTTAAGCAAGGATCTAAACCTAGTGTCGTCAGGTATCGGCTCTGATACCAACTGAAAGTGTGCGTGGGGTAGGTATCTAGTGTTTAAGTAAAAAAACAGAACAATGTTACACTGAATGTTGTGACAATTAGTGTAGCATTAACTCTAACAGAATGTGAAAAGTAAACACAGTACACAGCGGAAGTCTAAAACACTAAAACACAATACGAACACAATGGAATAATTTTTAACATAGATTTTATTAATAACAAAACCTATGCTAAGCCTTACGGCGAAAAGTAACTTAGTTCCTAAGTTATACAAAAAGTGTCGTGTGAAATGTCTCAGCAATTACTTCAACATTCCACAAACAGAAACTACAATCGAGGCAGGTGCCTGAATCCGCAAACAGACTTAAGTGTAAAACACTGTCTAAAGAACTAATCTAATTTGTGATTCACTCTCACTCGATTCAGGACTAGAACTAAGTACACTGGAAGGTGGTATCCCTCGGCGTACGTTAAAAGACACAACTACTGGCCATAACTCCTAACTAGGGTTGAACGCTCAAGGAGGGGTTACTCGAATAGTGCATACTTTGAAATGAGAGGCTCTGGCGGTATTTATAGAGAAATACACAGCTTCTAGATCCTTCCATTATGAGATCCTATTTTTTAGGACCTCAACCTCCATGATCTTTCTAGAACATTCTGCCATCTTCCAGGTCGTTCTACAATGCTCCAAAGCCTTCTAGCACCTTCTCCAACCTTCTGGAATCTTCCAGGTTCCAGACTCTTGTAGAAGCTTCTAGAATCGTTCCTGAATGTGAGAGAATTTAGTACAACATTTAATGTAACATTTCAGAAATGACTTAGAATAAATCAAGGAAGGTCAAATTAAGATGTTGTTGATAATGTTAAAGCATTTAAGAGTTAACAACATCTACAATCTCCCCCAATTTGACCTTTCGACTACAACACACCTGATGCACATATATTTCTATACATACTCAGTATTATGTATTTAGGTATGTTGAACATCAAAGCTAAATACTAGTCAAGACAATACCTGTTGTAACCGTTGGATAAAATCAAAAGAAGATCAAGAATAATTTTACTAAGATCCGTGCCATAAGATCAAAGTAATCTTATTCAAAACCAAAACAAGTATAAACAGTACACTTGTTTACAAAAACATATAACTTTTACAAAAATCAAAGATTAAATCAGAGCATATAAGGGTATATACCAGATTAGTTCTAAGACTTATGTAAGACTCAAAAACAAACAAACAAAAACAAACAAGGACTAAACAATATAATCAGAGCAGAAACTAAGAAAAAAAATCTAAACTAAACAAGACATATTTATCATGCAGTAAGCAATTAATGATAAGAAAACAAATTAAGCAATAAGCAGTAATCAAATATCATCAATGCAAACTAATTTAAGCAAGATAAATATAAACATCCTATCAACTAGAAATAATAAATATTGTATCAGAATAAACAGAATTTAACTTAAACATAACAGAATTAACAAAAATAAAAGTAGGACTGAAAATGGCATGAATTGCTATAACAATAGCAGCAGCATCAAGGTCCTGCACATGTGCCATCTGTACTTCAGTACTCCCCCTGTCTTGTATCATCTGTTCTAGATATCACCATAGAGGGTATCCATTTCCTCATCATCTTCAGCAGCATCTGCAAACTTGTCTTTGTCAGCCTCCTCTGGTTCCTCAATGAAACAAGTTGATGCAAAGAGTGCAACAACATGGTTAGCAGCAGCAGTTCCTCCATTCTCTGTAGCAGCAGCAGCATCAGGTACACTTCCAGCTTCTTCAGGATTCAGTTCTTCAATCACTACTCCAGAAGCTCTTGCTGAAGTGGAAGGTGGTACTCCCCCTGTTGTAGTGGAAAGTAGCCTGGTCCACTTGTCTTTGATGAACTGGAGCTCATCAATCTGGTCCTGTAAGTGCTGTAACTGCAATAATATAAAAGATCTGGGAACTGAAAAAGTGGTGTCAGTGTTACCACCAATGTTCTCAGCATCTGGTGCAGCATTAGGTGCAGCTGTGTTCTGTTCAGGTCTCTGTGCTGGTTGAGGTTGGGGTTGAGGTTGAGCAGGAGCTGGTCTTTGAGAAGAACTTCCAGGATTGTGCAAGGGCAGATCTTTCACTCTTTCACCAATGAGCAGAGCAGGTGAAATGGTGTATAAAGGAACCTTACCTCTAAGAACTTCAGTCTTCTTAGGGCTAAAACCATGTATCTTCAGATAAGAGCAGATAAGCACAGGGTATGGAAGGTTGCCTTTATCAGAAATATCACCACTAAATTTCATCATATGGTGGAAAATAGTCAATCCCAAGTTAAACTTCCTCAAAACCACTATCCTATAAAGCAAGATTGCTTGATCCTTTGTCACTTTGGTAGAGTTGGTGGAAGGTATCCAATTATAAACAATCAATTTGTGCACAACAGAATAAAGAGAAGTAAGGTCTTTGGCCAACATTCCATTTCTCCATCTAGTCAACAAACCACCAGTCATAGAAGCAGTAACAACATCCAAATCAGGTTCGTCATCATCAAGTACTGGTTCTATGCCTAAGAAATCATTGATCAATTCAGGTGTAAATGGAACTATACTCCCCCTAAACTGTACATTCCCATACCAACGGGAACTCCTCCTACCATTACTCTTTCTCAGACATGCATAAAATTCATACACCCAATCAGAAACAAAAGAATCACACAAGGTCAGAGCTTTCATCAACTTTCTATCCTCTAAGAATTGAATCAAATTCTTATTCTTTAAAATCAGAAATATTAATTCTCCTTTCCATCAACAGTTTCCTCCTAGACAACCTAGTTATCTTACCAACCAATCCATCAATATCAGATTCTACTTCAGTTTCAGAATTACCTTCCTCAGAAGTAGTGTCCTTTGAGCTTGGTTCTTTCACCTCTTCAGAGCTTGATTCCCCTTCTTTTTAAGAGCTTTTGTCTGAAGCTGCACTGCTTGAATCACCTCCATCATCTGGTTCAGGTGCTGGAGCACTGGATTCAGCATGTGATGCAACATTCTTCTTCAGGGCTTGCTGCATGTCCCTGAGACAAACCTCCATTTCAGAATCAGAATCTGGTTCTGGTTCTTCAGTGATTGTTGGAGCAGCATCCACCTTTGCCTTTCCCTTCCCCTTAGGCTCAGCTTTTTTCTTAGTTGGCTTCTCAATCACCACTTCTTCATCAGATTCAGAAAATACCTGAATTGGTTCAGCAACATCACCACCTAGCTTCTTCTTCTTCCTCAAAGAGTCAGAATAATCAATTCGAGTGAAAACTCGGTTTGATCTTCTCCTTGGCACTGGGCTCCTCTTTCTCTTCCCTTTCTCAACATTCCTCTTGAAGGGAATTGGTTCAGAGTCTGATTTCGAAACATCAGAGTCAGTTTTGCCGGAATTTTCACTTTCTTCAGCATCCTCCATGTGAGCGTCCTCACTGTCGGATGTCTCCGCATTCGACGGCTCCTTTGACTCAGCAACAGGGGATTCTTCAATCTCCTTCTCAGACTTCCCCATAGAGGCAGTCAGGGCCTCTGTTTCAGTGTTAGGGCTCGGAATTTGGGGCTTTTCGGCTGTGGATGAAGAGGGTGCAGTGGTGATCACTTCTTGGGTGCGCAAGTAGTGAGAGATGTCAATAGACATATCACCGATCGTGAGGATGGGTGGAGTGGATGATCTCATCGATTGAGAAAGATTCTCAACCGCCTGGTTAAGCTCGGAGAGTGTGGCTTGGTTTGGTATGTGGATGGTTGTCGGAGTAGCTGGAATGGGTGTGACGGTTGCGGCAGTTGGGGGTGAGTTCTCATGTGAAGCAGCCATGGAAGCTAAGGTATGCAGATTAGAGAGGGATGAAGACAAAAGTTGTAAGTTGGGAGAGTTTGGTTTCTGTGAGTGAGGTTTCTTGTTTCCTGCCATTTAAACCAAGAATTCGAAAAGAACCAACACAAGAATCGAGACACACAGTTAGCTTATAACAAATCTGCAAAAATTAATACTCAACTTACTCAATTAATTACAAAGCTTAGAACAAACATGAAATGGAAGTATTTATATAGAGAGGGCTTAGTAGTTGGAATAATGTACGTGTGATTAAGGCTTGACTTAAAGAAAATTCTAGATTGAATGGATAATGCTCCACAAATTCAGCCACAAGTAAATCATGGGTGAGTTAGTGGGGTAAAATCTTAATTAATAAATTAATTAAATTAAGAATATTCTAGAATTAATTAAAATTAAAAATGTGTATAATCTGAAATAATAAAAGAAACGTGGTTAGTATAATTATAAATAAATAAAATAAATTCCCACAATTAATTAAATAATTACAACTTATAAAAATATAATTAAATCATGTAATGTTGTGCTCAAGGATTTGACATACACCTCAACATTGGTTTTTCACAGGTTTTACCTATCCAATGTAGCCAATTTTTCAGCATTTTTTCTTTTCATTGCTTTTCTTCTTTTTGTGCTACAGCATCTAATTCGTATTGATCCATTGTTCCTGTAGAGTACATCGTAGTAGCGAACTCCGTGCCCCATACTTACTTAATGGATTACGAACCTCTTGATGTTTTTACCAAATTCACCTTTTGAAAAGAAGGCATCGTAGTAGCGAACTCCGTGCTCCATAGTTACTCAGTGAATTGGTACATCTTTTAGTATGCTGTAACATTCTCAATTTTTCAAGCTTTTGAGAGGTGTAGTACATGCCTATTTTTGCACAAACAAATTTCAGATTCAAGAATATTTTACAAAGGAATTATTCAACGAAAATAAGAAATAAATCAAATCTATAATAACTATACCACCTTAGGCTGTTGTCCCAAATGCTACCGCATTTATGACAACATCCTCTCAAGAATTATTCAGATATTACACATACCAAGAGATTTCCTCAAAAATGAGAATCTCTCATGGTCAAGAGCCTTAGTAAATATATCAGCATTTTGATTTTCAGTAGGCACATATTCCAACTTAACTATGTTCTTCTCCACTAAATCTCTCATAAAATGATGTCTAATGCTAATGTGCTTAGTGAGTGAGTGTTGTACCGGATTTTTAGATATGTTAATAACACTTGTGTTATCACAGAAAATTGTGAGGATATTGTTTTCAATTCCATAGTCATGAAGCATCTTACTTAACCACAATAGTTGTGTGCAACAACTTCCTGCAGCTATGTATTCCGATTCGGCAGTGGATTGAGAAACACAATTTTGTTTCTTGCTATGCCAAGACACAAGATTGTTCCCCATGTAGAAACATCCTCCACTCG